>CM053399.1:152626233-152667629 GCA_028644305.1 Xerus rutilus | reverse complement strand
AGGGGTACTTAACCACTGAGCCAGATCTCCAGTCCTTTTTATTTATTTTGAGATAGGGTCTTACTAAGTTGCTGAAGGCCAACATTGAACTTGTGATCCTCCTGCTTTAGCCTCCCCGGTTGCAGGAATTACAGGCACATGCCACTGCACCTGTCTGTTTGGAAGTTTAAATGTAGTGTTTTCACATTGTCCTAAAACTGACTGCCTTGGGTGTGCTGGTCTTTCAGGCAGCGCTCCACTGGTAGACCAAGATTTCTCTTAACAGGTAACTCTGATGCCAGAAAGGTATTCTTTTACCCTCTCCTCTCCAAAGATCTGATTGCTCATTTTTGTTGGCACCAGCCTGGTAAAATGCAAGATTGGAGAGGAACCAGTGGCAAGGGACAGTGAGAGGGGAAGACAGAACTCATCCTGCATCCTTCTTACCTTTCAAACTGAGGTCTGAAAGGTAAGGGTTAACAGTGTGCTCTGTGGTGGTAGCCTGCAGCACTAGCAACAAGGGAGAGTTTGAGTAAAAGAAGGGGAAGTCAGAAAATTCCCCTGCACCTTTTCCAGAATCCTTGCTCTGATTTTCACTCTCTTGGCTGTCATTTTACATACCCTTCTTTTCACTCTCATGTTCAGTCCTTGACTCTGACTCTGCTTTCTAGCTCCATTCCTCTATTTCAGTTCCCTACTCCTCATAACTGCATACTGTCTCTCTTCTGAGTGTTCTTTCATCAACCACCTGACCCATATCTTGTTAGGGTTATTTCCATTACAGCAGAGTGAGGATTTGTAGTTGAACCTGGGTTCATATCTCTTCTTCACTTATTGTACTAATTGGATAATGTTGGTTCTAGGCTTAGGTAGATAGTCACTGCTGGACAGTCATCCCTGAGAGATAATATGTGTGAAGTACCTTTAGAACCTGACTCTTGGTAGGTATTCGGCCCTCCCATTCTCTTCCTTTATCACCTCTCATTCTCTTTCTTTGTGACCCAGCTAAAAGAAACACTGGGACTTTGACAGTTAAACTAGTAATAGGTTGAAGGGATACTTTATGAGTGATCTACATAACACAAGTGAATTATACTTGAATTTATCCTGTATTTTTCAAGAATGAGGTTCCATATTCATGAATTTTTCCATATATGTGAAACTTACATCAGTGGTTTTCCAACGTTTTGGCCTTAGAATCTTTTATACATTTAAAAAGTATTGATGACTCCAAAGAGCTTTTTTGTGAATTGTAGTTATCAGTGTTTAACATTAAAAATCAAACGGGGCAGCCGGGCACGGTGGCGCAAGCCTGTAATCCCAGCACTTAGGGAGGCTGAGACAGGAGAATCATGAGTTCAAAGCCAGCGTCAGCAATGGCGAGGCGTTAAGCAACTCAGTGAAACCTTGTCTCTACATAAACATGTGATCGTCATATCAACATGTGATGCATACTGTCAACTTGCTTTACTTATCCCCCTTGTTTGCCTGGCTGAGATAGTGTTTGTCAGATTTCTCCACACTGAAGTTTCTCTTTTTCCTTCACTTTACATGTGGTACTCAGGAAGCAAGCCACTATTCGTAGCCCACATTTGAGTGGAGATATGCTCTACCTCTTAGAGGCAGAGTATGTATATAAAATGTTTGGAATTCTGCATGGGAGATTTGTCTGCTTTTGTTACATATTTATATCAGTATAGACCCATGGATATTTATTTTATTATCTGGATTATAATAGTAATTCAGTACTATTTCATTTATTTATTTTTGGCCATTGGAGGTCTTTCTCCTGTTGGTGCCTCTGTCCCTTTCACATATTCCCATTCTCTTATGTTTGCTTTTAAGCGCTTTCTTACTTTCTGGCACTACAAGGTGTTCTAGGCTTATTTTGTATATTTCCTGCCCATTCCTACCATCAGCCATTTCAACAAGAAGCCCTGACTTTTATTGTAGGATAGTATTTGAAACCAAGGACTGGACACTGGGAATGCTTAGAGTGGTGTTATTTTTTACTTTTTACAAATCATTTTGATGTTTAGCTTAATAGAAGACCTCTGGGTTCTCATACCTGCTCTTGCAGTTACTTTATAATAATATAATCTTTTGATTAAAGTACACCAAGAAAATTCAGGATCACAAACATAGGCACTTGAAGAGGGAGGAGTATTATAATTGCTTTTTCAGATAAGTTTGGATGTTTTTTGAATAAACTCCACAAATGGTATTTTCTTTTCTTTGGTTGGGGGGAATACAAAGAATTGAACCCAGGGTGCTTAACCACTGAGCTACATCCCCAGCTCCCCCTTTTTTTCAAAATATTTTTTTAGTTGTCAATGGATCTTTATTTTATTTATTTACATGTGGTGCTGAGATTCAAACCCAGTGCCTCACACATGCAAGACAAGTGCTCTACCACTGAGCCACAATCCGAGCCCCCATCCCCAGCTCTTTTTAATTTTTTGTTTTGAGACAAGGTCTCATCTGTAACATGAGGCCTCACCAAGTTGCTGAAACTGGCTTTGAACTCAATCCTCCTGCCTCACCCTCCCGAGCCTCTGGGATTATAGAAGTGTACCACTAAGTCTGGCTTCACAAGTGGTATTTTCCTTTTTTTTTTTTTTTTTAATATTTTTTTAGTTGTAGATGGACACAATGTCTTTATTTTATTGCTTTGTATGTGGTGCTGAGGATTGAACCCAAGGCCTCACGCATGCGAGGCAAGCGCTCTACCGCTGAGCTACAATCCCAGCCCACAAGTGGTATTTTCTTAAGTGCTTAGTTGCAGTAAGAAATCTAAAACCAAATCTATGAACTTTCATATTGATTGTTATTTTATTTATTTGGGTACTAGGGATTGAACCAAGGGGCACCTTACCATGAGCTGCATCCCCTGAGCTACACCCCCAGCTCTTTTTCACTTTTTATTTTGAGACAGAATCTCACTAAATTGCTTAGAGCCTTACTAAGATGCTGAGGCTGGCCTTGAATTTAGAATCCTCCTGCCTCATGCTGAGGCTGGCCTTGAATTTAGAATCCTTCTGCCTTGGGGGGGGGGATTACAGGCATGTGCTGCTATGTACCACCACACCTGGCTCATTTTGTTACATTAAAATACATGAATGTCTTAAACTTTGAATGAACTTTTTTAAATCCATACTGTGTTAATATGGTCACGTGTCTGTTATTTCACTGAATTACACAGATCTTGCAAATATTGACACATTTATCATACAATATTAAAAAGACCCATTGATTAGTATCACCAGTGATCTCATCATAATTGAGCATTGGGAAGCTATCAAACTCATGGTGACAGATGTAAATTTTACAAAATTCTAATTTTCACTTCAAAGCTCAAATTTTATCATTGGTAATAAAGACAAGTTGTTTTCTTTCAAGTGATAGACTCACTTAATTCACTTTCAAGAAAATATCTACCAAATACTCGTGTCTGAATAACCATAGTTTAGCCTTGCTTCTGTCAGACCAAAATGTCATTCCATGAGAAGAATGACATTAATTAGTTCAGCTCATAACTCAAAAATTGCACAAGTGCTTTTCCTTGAGGCAGTGTTATATTTCAGAATGAGCACAACCTCTTTGGGTATACAACACATTATTTAAGAAGATGTACTTGACAGTTGAAACTTAGTTGTGTAGGGAGGATGAGACTAGATCGCCGATAGAGTCAGCATTCTTATACTACTGGCTGTGTTCAGCACAGACATCAGAGACAACATTCTAGCCACATCATTCTACCTTGCTTAGTTTCTGCCCAGCTCAGGCTAGGTACAAATCTGTGATCCACAGCACTTAATCTTTTTTTTTTCAATATTTTTTAGTTATACATGGACACAGTGTCTTTATTTTGTTTACTTATTTTTATGTGGTGCTGAGGATTAAACCCAGTGCCTCACACATGTGAGGCAAGTGCTCTGCCACTGAGCCACAACCTCAGCCCCACACAGCACTTAATCTTGAACAGAAGTAAGCACTTAAAAACATTAGATGGGGCCTCTTTTCTCCTTAATAAGTAAGCTCTTTTTTTGGTACTGCCAGTTACCTCAGGTAAGCAGCTACCCTTTGCCCTTGCTGTAGAATTGCTATTATTGCTCATCATAAACTAGACAACAAGAAAAACTTGAACTTTGTTTATTTAAAACCAAAGACTGTAGGGCTTGAGGGATTTCCTCTGAGGAAATCTTTCATACATGGCTTTATTTTTTTTTAATATATTTTTTTAGTTGTAGATGGACACAATATCTTTATTTGTTTGTTTGTGTATGTATGTATGTATGTATGTATGTATGTATGTATTTATTTATTTTATGTAGTGCTGAGGTTAGAACCCAGTGCTTCACGCATGCAAGGCAAGCGCTCTACGACTGAGCTACAATCCCAGCCCCACATGGCTTTAATTTTTACTTTCAATATTCTGAGACTTTTTCTTTCTAGCTTTTGACTGATTTTAGAATTAGTTGAGATTTTCAGAAAAGTGATTATTGGATAATACAATGTTATATTACATCTATATCCAAAGTTCATTCAACAAATAATTTTTCAACCTTTGTATCTGTCGTTATAGGAGAGAGAAAACAACCTTCATTAAACTGTTTTAATGGAAAAAACATTTTGAATTTGCACTAAAAATATAAGTAGAACATTGATACCTTTTCTCACTCAAACCGAGTTATGACATTCTAGGTCAGTTCGTCCACCGGGATTTTGAACTAGAAAACAAGGTGGCAATGTGATGATAAAGGCTTCTGGTCTTAGCCTGACTTTTTCACTCATGGTCACTGGTAAGTCACTGATGGATTCCTATTTTATAGACTGAATCTGTCCAGTTTGAGCCATTCCTGACAGTAGAACTAGAGAAACAATGACATTAGTCATGCTATCAGATCTGGTATCTGGGGATAAACCTGGGCACATTTGTGTCCCCTAAGTCCCAGCCTTCCTTTACTTCCACTTTGTTGATAAAATCAGAGCAATGGGTCTGTGTTCTAGGACTCCTCTGAGTCTGACTTAGAGCCCTGTCAAAAATCCTAGCCTATGCCAGGCACGGTGGCTCACACTTAAAATCCTAGCAACTTGGGAGGCTGAGACAGGAGAATCCCAAGTACAAAACCAGTCTCAGCAACTTAGTCCCTAAGCAATTTAGCAAGATGCTACCTCAGAATAAAAAGGCTAGGGATGTGGCTCAGTGGTTAAATGCCCCTGGGAGTTCAATCCCCAGTACAAAGGGAAAAAAAAGCTCAAATAGTCTAGAATGGGTAGGAAGCATTGTCCCCAAAGACAGAATAGACAGACCAAAAGATGTGTGTGTCCTTTGAAGATAGTATCTGAATGTTGATTTGTGAGGAAACGTTAAAGAGTCTCATATTATTCAGGTTATTTATTGCTGTGTAACATATCACCTCAAAGCTTCATGACTTAAAACAACAAAAATCATTTATTATTTCTAAATTTCTGGGGGTGGATTGGACTCAGTGAGATGATTCCATCTTGGGATCTATCATGTGGGACCTTGCTTAGATTTTGCTCTCTGACATTTTCATTTAAATCTCCTCTATAAAGTGTAGAAAAAGTTCTCTTTATTTATTATTATTATTTATTTTATTTTATTTTTTCAATTTTTTGGTACCAGGGATTGAATCCAAGGGCACTTAACCACTGAGCCACATTCCCAGCCCTTTTTATTTTTTATTTTGAGACAGGGTCTCACTAGGTTGCTTACAGCCTCACAAAGTTGCTGAGGCTGGCTTCAAACCTGTGATCCTCCTGCCTCAGCCTCTGAGCCACTGGAATTACAGGCATATACCACCAAGCCCAGCAGAAAAGTTATCTTTAGTTTTTTTTCTGGTATAGTAGTATCAAGATTGGGGACACTTAATGTTAAGAATTTCTTAGAATGTTAAGTTCTTCCCATAGCTAGCAACTTTCAGGTCCTGGCAGGATAGTAGATGATGCTTGAGTATGAATATATTTTTCTTTATAAACTAAGTATATTATTGAAAAGCATGTGGTATGTTAATGTGTAAAGCAAATATTTTTAAATATGCTGTTAACTGGCTTATTCTGCTAAAACACAAATGAACTTTTAAAAAAATATGGCTAAGAACAGCATTAGGAGCAAAGTAAATCTGTAGAGAAAATAGTCAAATTTTGATTATTTGTGTCAATGTAACAGGCAATGGCATGAGTGTATTAATTATATTTCATTTTGAAATTAATAAAAATATGTTCCTGCAGATAACAAATATTGTGCACTTGCTTTGGAGCAGAATTTATCAATCAGTGGGTTGTTTGCCACACCTCCTTCAGCAGTATAGACCCATAATATCATATTTTGAAACCTCTTGAATAAACCTGAAACTTTTTTCCTTCATTGGAAGGCTTCAGACAGGCAACTCTGGGTAAAACTCTTCTCAGCCTGAGCTCTCTTATAGATTTTAGACCAGACCTTTGACTTTGCTAAAATTGCTTGAGAGTTTAGAATAACAACGATCTTAATTCCTGGTTTCCTTCTATCAGAGGAGAGAGTAGCAAAAAAAGAAAAAAATTCCATTTCTGGAGATGGAACCCAGGTCCTTGCCTAGGCTGACGTTAGAACTTGTGATCCTCCTGCCTTAGCCTTCCTAATAGAGAGTAGTAAGTTTTATATGTCTAAACTACCAGGATTTTAAAAATAGCTCTTCTGGACCTAAAAAGGTTATAAAGTAGCCTTTATTTAGATTTTTCTGGGAGATGTAATTTAAACATATTTGACTGTGTGGCAGAGACTCAACATAAACCAGGTGCTGTGGTTTGGATATGGTTTAAGTGTATTCTGCCAAGATTCAGTGTTGGAAACTTGGTCCCCAGTGTGATGATGTTAAGAGGCCATGGGACCTTTAAGAAGTGGGGCACAGTAGGAGGTCATTGGATGAGGGGCCCTCCCTGCTCACTGGTTTTCTGTCTCCCAGTATGATCTCTGCCTCCTGCAACTTCCTGTCATTGTGATGCCATCCACCATGAGGTAATATAGCTAGGAGGGCTCTGATCAAAACCAGCACCATACAGTTTGAACTTGCAGCATTGAAAAATGTGAGCTAAATAAACTTACTTTCTTTATAAAATATCTAGCTTCAGATATTTCATGATAGTAATGGGAAATGGATTAATACCCTAGATTAAGGTAAAAAGGGAATTCATTGCCTCATGAAACACTAAGTCCTATGGTGACATTAACTTCAGTCATGGCTAGATCCCACGTTCTTAATATCATCAAGACATTGTCTTCAGCTATGCTTTCTTTTGTGTTGGCTTCATTCAAAGACAGAAAAAAATGGCCATCCTTAGTGCTAGATTTAAATCTTCCCCCATAGCTTGTGATCCAGGTGAAAACAGATCTCTTTCTTGAGAGTACCAGCTAAAGTCTCCAGGGCAGGATGTAATTGTCATGGCTTGGGTCCCATAGTCATCTCTGAAAGAATCACAGTAATCAGTGGGAATGGGTAGCAAGTTGTTCAACCTCCCTGGATCATCTGTCCACTCCTAAACTTAGAGGCTTGGACAGTCTTATCTTTATTACATGAACTAAAAATGGGTAGGAAGTTATTTCCTCTAAAGCCATAGTAGACAGACCAAAAGATGTGTGTATCCTTTGGAGATGGTATTTGAATGTTGATCTGTGGGAAAATACTAACTTTCACATTATTCAGGGTATTTATTGCTGTATATAAATCACCTCAGAACTTGATGGCTTAAAACAACAAAAATTACTGATAGTCTCTAGGAATTCTAGAGTTGACTGGCCTCAGCAAGGTGATTCTTGAGGTTTGTCATGTGCTTATAATCAGACAGTGGCTGGGACTGAAATCATCTTGAAATCACTGCAGGTTAACTTCAGTTGGGCTTTCTCAAAGACAGCATGATGGCTGGGTTCCAAGAATGAGCCAAAAAGATGAGGCAAAAATTGTATCCCCTTTTATGACCTCATAGGTCACATAGTATAACTTTTGCATAGTCAGAGACTATGCCTGACTTTAAGGCGGATATATCCCATATCTGTCTGTCTATGGGATCGAACCCATAGACACCACCCCCCACCTCTCTATGAGAACAGCATCAATGTCACATTGTAAGAAAGTATGCAGAATGGGAGATCTTTTTTTTTTTTTAATATTTTTTAGTTGTAGATGGACACACTGTCTTTATTTTATTGCTTTGTATGTGGTGCTGAGGATCGAACCCAAGGCCTCACGCATGCGAGGCAAGCGCTCTACCACTGAGCTACAATCCCAGACCAGAATGGGAGATCTTAATGTTACCAGCTATCTTGGCAAATAGAATCTGCTACACACCTTACTTTATTTCAGATGACTAGTTTTTGAAAAAAGACATGAAATATAGATTAAGCTGTACCAGTTCTTGTGTTGTCCTTATGTTGACCAGATTATTTTGTTGCCTAATATATCGCATAGTATCACTTTTTAGCTCTCTGGCATTTGTTCTCCCTTCTTCATAGCCTTCTGTTTTCTTGCTAGTGAATTATATTGACCCCTTGCTGCATAGTTTTATTGGGTGGATAAGTCAATAACCAACCTATGTAACCTTTTTACATATGTAAAAACAGAAAGGCCCTTCTTCCTTGCTCCCCAACACAGTCGAGCAGGAGTGGTCAGTCTATAAGTTCACCCAGTAGGAGCTCTCGCTGGAACTTTGAATCTTGAACAGATAATGTCATTACTGAAAGAATTGTTGGAGGCCATTTATTACAGGGATAGTACTTCAGGGAGATTCTTCCTATGGGGCTGTTGTAACTGTGGATTTTGCCGTCTAGTCTTTCAAAGTTCCTTTGGCTGCTGTTCATTTCCCAAGTCTGGTTCTTCAGCCTCCTAACTAAATCTTTGAGCCCTCAGAGAGCCTTCTAATTACCATTCAAGAAAGCCAGAGTCAGGTTCTGTTGATGATAAGCCTTAACTGACAGACTATCATAACTACAGCTAGCTGTATTTTATATTTAAATAGATTTATTTCATTTGATGTGTGATACTGCCAGAAAGCTTAATTAAAAACGTATATTATGATAACTTATTTTGTTAATGATTTTTGTTAAAGCACTATTTGTTAACTTTTACTACAGTGGGCTTCTTAACATAAGTGGTGTCTTAGAATCAAAAGAATTAAGCATTATTTTTGGTTTTATTTTCTTTTATTGTTGGAATCAAGATTTCTTATTCACTGAATGGTTATGAGATGGGGTGGGAGATTGAGAATGCAACATATATTATTAAAATATACTTTACCAATGGACTGTAGCATCTGTTGATCCATATGGTTACGTATCATTTTATTCTTCAGTAGCACCAAGTGTGCATAGCAGATATTGTTGGGCTCTGACCTCCTGCAGCTTCTCTAAACTTTTACCTCCAATGGCTTATATCTGTAACTCTTTCAGGGACTGCCTTTGGGTGACTGGCATCACTTATTGTAAGGGCTTGGAGCACCAGAAGTGCCTTTCAGTTTACATCCCCCTGAGAAGTCTCTTGGCTGTTAACTGACTGGTGCAAGGCTATGAAAGACCAGTTCCTTTGCTTTGAATAAGCTCAAACTCAGAGGCATTTTTAATACTCTAGAGCTCTCCTGTTAGATTAGGCTAAAGCTAGATTTTGTCTGCAATTGCACCCTTGCTTGGCTGCTGTTTCTTCCCTCTCCTGCTCCTCTCTTCTGTTTCTCCTGGGAGCACCTCTTGATGTCACTTGCACTTGAATCCTTCTCTCATAGTCTACTTCTGGGGAATCTAAACTAAAAAGGCATGAATCTTAAGCCACCTTCATATTCATAGTCTTTGGAATCACTTTTGGGAACAATACACTACTATATCCAACTCATTCTTGGAATATTGACTTTTGGCATTTAGGGATGGCCAAAACATATAATTAAAAATGACACTAGTGCATTAGCTGCATTTCTCATTTGGTTTAACTCATGGCTCCCTTTTTACCTAATTGAGTTATGCTAGTGTTAATAGATATTAAATAGCTTATCTTAAAAGTCAGTCATTGCAGTCACAGCAGTAGATTGCCCCTCACTATGCATGCATCCTTACTGCTCCATTCAGAAAAATGGGTATGTATTGTTTAGTTGCATTGCCTGGTAGGTTATACAGTCGCTGTTTATTTCAATATTGCATCATGAGAAGCTTTCTATTTTGAAATGGTTTCAATAATAAAAGATTTATCTTTTTCATAGCATTTAATAGATATTTTCAAATGTGGCTCAATGGTGGAGCTCTTGCTTAGCGTATGAGGCTCTGGGTTTATCCCCAGCTCCACCACAAGAATGGGGGAGGGTTATATAGAACTATTTGATACTGATGCTTTTGGGGGGTGGTCATAATCTGACAACTTTTTCTAATTGTTGGAGTTGTTGTAGTCTATTTAGGTTTTTAGATTTTTTTTTTTTTTTTAACCAGAGCCATATGTAGTTTGCTGAGTGCACATGACTTAAAAAATCAGTAGTTCTATAAGAGATGTTAAGACATCAGGCCTTACTTATTCTTGCTTCCTGCTTTTGGTTGTTGTTTGTTTGTTTGTTTTTCTCCATGATTACCATTTTCAACTCTTAGCTAATTCTTTGGATATTACATATGTATATTAAATAATATGCATGGAGCTAATTCTTATTTTTTTTTTTTTTACTTTAGGCAGTATTTATTTACTGCTCCTTGGTCACAAATGAGACTTATGTTCATCACAAATTTGATTTTTCGTTTTAATTCTGACAGTTTTTCTGTATGCATTTTAGTATATATCCTTCATTCCCCTATCTTTCCAATACAGTTAGAGATTTTACTGATCAGTAGTTCTCCAAGTATGGACCCAGGGACCCTTGTCCTACCTCCACCCAGATCTTTTCAAGGGGTCTGTAAGGTTGGAACTTTTCATACTAATAATATAACTTACTTTTTTAAAATATGTATTTTTAGTTGTCAAAAAATGTTTATTTTATTTATTTATTTGTGGTGCTGAGGATAAAACCCAGTGCCTCACACATGCTAGGCAAGCGCTCTACCACTGAGCCACAACCCCAGCCCCTATAACTTACTTTTTTAAACAGTGTACAGAGGAGTTTTCCAGAGGCCATGTAATATGTGGTATTACAAATCTGACTGCAGAAGCAAATATGAGAACCCAGTTGATGCAAAAGTGCAAAACCATGCCATTCATTTTTTGAAAATAGTTTTTTTTAATAAAATGTTGACATGTAATTGTTTTTTAAAATTTTTGTTATGATTTCACTTTATTGAGCACTTATTGGGGTAACAATGTAATTGTTAATTATTTAAAATAAGCAAACAATTTTTAAAAATTACTTCTCCATTCCCTAGAGTTTTGTCATTGTTCTGTTTAAAATTTACTGTATTTCTTAGCACAACCCACGGCAGAGTAGTAATAAGGGCTTAATAAGACAAGTTGAAGATTTTTACATTGCCTGCACATCTATTCAGTATAAAGTCAGTTCTTCTGTCATTTTCATGTTTTGATTTCTTCACTTCTGGAATTATCATCTCTTACCCAGTAAAACTAGGCATTTCCAAAGTCACCTGCACATTACATATTCCTCTAGTTTTCAGAGGGATGTCAGAGTGCATGTTTGTCTTTTGCAGCTGCCCAGAATCTTTTGAAAACCTTTCATTTAGGGTTACATTTGGATAGCCTGCAAATTGTGAGTCCCTGTTTCCTAAGGTAGAATTATGGTTCTTACAGTGCAGATATAAGAGCTAGATTCCCTTGGTTCCGTGTATCTGAGGGGAACTGGGATGCAGTTGTGAGCAATGGACGGTACTGAACATTTAGAACTACTCTGTCCAAAACTGTAACCATTTAAGTTAATTAAAATTAAAGGAAATAGGGCTGGGGTCGTGGCTCAGTGGTAGAATGCTTGCCTCGCAAGGGTGAGGCACTGGGTTCAATTCTCAGCACCACATAAAAACAAATAAAACAAAAATAAAGGTATTAAAAATATTTAAAAAAAATTAAAGGAAATAGGGCTGGGGTCGTGGCTCAGTGGTAGAGTGCTTGCCTTACATGTGTGAGGCACTGGGTTCGATTCTCAGCACCACATAGGAATAAAGGAATAAAAATAAAGGTCTATGAACAACTAAAACAATATTTAAAAAAATTTTAAGGAAATAAAAAGTTCAGCTCCTTAGTCACACTGGCTACATTCAAGAGCTCAGTAGCCATGTAACTAGTCCACAGCATAACAACAACATTTCCATCATCACAGAAAGTTCTGTTGGACGGTTCTGGTCTAGAAGGCAACAGTGACAAGCACTCTTCTGAGTAGTAAGCTAGAGCAAGGTTCATGCAAAGCAGCAGGTGATAGAATGGACAGCGGCAGCAGTGCTTTCTCTAGAGTGGTTCCTGGATGTCACTGGGTATTCTTTTCAGGCTCTGGGGACATTCAAGTGCAGTTTTCATGCCCTCCTAGAGATTTAGTGATTGCCCTAATATCTAATCACAAATCTCTTTCTGTTTAAATTAGCTTAAGTGGACTTCATTGTAATTTAATTGAGAATTCTGATTTATACTGAGATGCTTTCTAACACACTTGATATCATAGCGAGGGACAGTTGAATAATCTAATTGGTGAATTTTTAAAAAAATTTTTTTTGTAGTTGTAGATAGCATACTTTTGTTTATTTTTATGTGGTGCTAAGGATCGAACCCAGTGCCTCACACATGCAAGGCAAGAGCTCTGCCACTGAGCCACAGCCCCAGGCCCTAATTGGTGAATTATTTTGGCTCTGATTAGCTTTGATCTTAGTGGATTTGATTTTCATTGCCAATCCAAATGATCATAAATTGAATGATTATATTAGGATGAAAGTAGATGGCCTTAAAGAAAAATTTGTTTGGAGTATCTCCAAAAGTATAATTGTACACGGAAGTAGAAGACAAGTGTCTTTCCAAGTTTTGATCATCTCTTGTTACCATTCAGAACTTCCAGAGCCCCTGGAGAGAAGGAATCTTGAATCTTCCTTATTGCCTTGAAGATGACAAGGCATAGCAAGGAGTCCCAGGCAGCCCTGAAGTATTTTGAGAAGAGCCTGGGGGAACATTTGTTGATCTCAAGAATTATAATGGAGGTTTTAGTGTAGGGTTGATGGAAAGTTAAAAGATTGTATGCACTGCCTGGTGCAGTGGCACAAGCCTGTAATCCCAGCACTTAAAGAGGCTGAGATAGGAGAATTGCGAGTTCAAAGCCAGCCTCAGCAACAGTGAGGCTCTAAACAACTCAGTGAGACCCTGTCTCTACATAAAACACAAAATAGGGCTGGAGATGTGGCTCAGTGGTCGAGTGCCCCTGAGTTCAATCTCCAGTACCCCCCCCAAAAAAAAAAGATTATATGCACTATTTACCCATCTTCCAATATTATTTAAACCTCTGTCTTTGTTGAGATCATTTTAGCTACCCCAGTAGCCTCTTCTCAGAGGCCTTTGGGCCTTCAGAAAATTTCCTCAAAGTGGTGCTTCTGGGACCACAATTTCTTTGCTATTTATGTTTTTTCTATAGAAAGTAGAGATTGAACATTTTAGTCAATGACCTTTTGTGGAAAAGGGTGGTGGTTTCTTCTTACACTCAAGATTTAATTGACATTTTAAAAGGAAGCTATTTTTTTCTGGTAACTTCTGCTGCTTGTAGCAAAAGAAAAGCATTGCAGAGAATATTACATTAATATTCTTTTAAATTGAAATGTTGGGTTGAAATGCCGTTTAGTTGGGAAGTAGCAAATCTTACCTGGCAGGGTTGTTTTGAAGATTAGAAATGATGTAAATAAAAAGTACTTAGCATAATAACTACGAGAATGTAGAGGACTTGAGAGTAACTGTACTATATTTTATTATTACTTCCGCCACTTACCTCCATTACTGTCACCCAAGACTGCTGCTGTAACATTGCCAACTCTGTTCTCTGGGAGGAAAGCAATAAACTGAATGTCTGCTTCTGCTTTTCTAATAGGGCCCAGGTTTACATGGTCTCTAGTTCTTAGTGTAATTCTGGGGCTTGTTCAACTTCTGTAACATCTCCCTGTTTAGTTTATTTTGCTCCTCAAACCAGAATGTTTCTTCCTTGTTATTGCGACGAAGTGATCACTTTTTGGAATTTGGCACTTAGTAGTATATGAATTTACTTTGGAAGGCGGAGGCTACCAGACCTGTGAGCAGTAATTACATTTGTTCCATCTCCCCAAAATCTTGAGCTCTTGGTCCCTGAGTGAGTTAGGTGGTAGCAAACACCACTGTTGGCTGTTTGCTCTCAGCAGGAAATCTTGGCAAAGCAAGTAGGTATGTGGCCAGTGGCTGCCCCCTTATCTGTCTGCGCTCCCACACCTGATAGTAAAGAGCAGATATCCTCATTGGGAAAGTGTGTTTAGGTGATATATTTCATTGTTGGAAAGTCATCAGAAGTTTAAAAAAAAAAAAGTTAAAATATGGCCAACGTGTGGCTACTACTTTGATACATCATTCCAATACTTATTTCCAGGTATAATGCCAGCAAAATGGCATAGTATTCTTAGTTGCCATAATAGACCCTTGGTTTTGGTGAATTTAGAGTTTTCCATTTCATTTATTTCCCAGGATCCTGAACAACTTTGGCCTGAGCAAGCGGTTGAGCCTGGTAAGCTGCTTGGCATCCATGTTGGCCTCTACTTGTAGCAATTTTTGTGAAATGCCATAGTATAATTTGTGAATATGGAAATTTGGAAAAATCTCAGGGTATATAGCTTTAGAAGGTCAGGATCTAAGCCAGGTGCTGTGACACAAACCTGTCATCTCAGCAATTTAGACTCACAGCAACTTAACAAGAGAGACCTTCTCTCAAAAAAAGTTCTGGAATATAGCTTAGTGTTTAAATACCCTGGGTTCAATCCCCAGTGCCAAAAAAAAAAAAAAAAAAAAAAAAAAGAATCTACCATGTTTTAAAAAATTTAATCTTACATGTTTATATTTTTAAAACCACATAGTTCCATAAGGCTCATAGTTATTTAAAAAAAAATAGCTACCTTTTCTTCCACATCTTCTCTACCCCATCTCCCATGCGAATTCTTCAGTTCTAAAATTTGTTCTAATGCTTCTTAAATTATTTCTCTCCTCTGTTTCTTGTCTTTTGTAGTCAGAGCTGGACCTCATTAATTAATCCTTTTTAAAAAATTCATTCACTTTTGGGCTGGGGTTGTGACTCAGTGGCATAGCGCTTGCCTTGCACACGTGAGGCACTGGGTTCGATCCTCAGCACCACATAAAAATAAATAGACAAAATAGAGACATTGAATCCATCTATAACTACAATATATTTTTATAAAAAATTCATTCACTTTTATTTCTCCCTTGTCTATGAGAGTTCCTCAATAATTCTCTTCTAGCTCTTCTGTTAATTTTTTAAAAAAACTTTTTACACTGAGCATGATGGTACATGCCTACAATCCCAGTGGCTAGAGAAGCTGAGGCAGGAGGATTACAGGTTCGAAGCCAGCCTCAGTAATATAGCAAGACCTGTCTCAAAATAAAAAATAAAAAAGGGCTGGGGATGTGGCTCAGTGGTTAAGCGTTGTTGGGTTCAATCTCAATCTCTGGTACAAACACATACACAACTTTTTCCTATTTTTAATTTCTTCTTTTAGAAAAAAAAAGTATATTATTTCATGGATATGCTGTTTTTTCTCTCTGATGATGTTGATTACAGGTGTTTTCCCTGCTTAGCTTTCTTTGCTTTTTTCTGTATTGCTTCTATTTCTTCCAAATGCTTCCCTGACCCCGTCTGTTTGCTGCTTTGTCTTTTGTATTAGAAATTTTTTTCTTTCAGTTTATGTTGCTCCTGAATGTTTAAGAGTGAAGCACTGACTATGGTTGGAAGCTGAGTAGGGACAGGTGGGTTTCATCATATGGAAACTAAATGGGCTCCCAATTGTTGTATTGGGGGAGCCTCCCAAATATCAGTTTCTCCAGAGAAGGATCTCCAGGCTCGTTCTTGGGAGGTATATGTCTAGCTTCTTGTCTTCTAGTGGCTGAGCAGCTGAAGGTGTCGGAGGGTATCCCATCATTTTTCTGCAAACTTTAACTTAAAGCTTCAGCTTTCAGTGTAGTGGCTGGTCCAGCCTCAGTGGTCACCTAGTGTCCTGAGTACAGGTTCAATTCCCCAAGCTGTACAGGAGACTAGACTGCTTACTTTCCCCAGCAGGCCACCACTGCCAGAGACAAGAGCCCCCCCTTTTTCTCTTGTTGTTCCTCTATCATAGTACTTGTAATTCTGTATTAGAGTTGCCTGTTTCCTAGTCTGTTTCCCTTGAGGAACTGAGTCTGATCATTTTATCTCTAGTAACCTGGGTGCATTAGCTATTCAGTCTCCATATTTGTATCCTTAGGCTTAGCCATGTTCAGCCAAACCCCATCCCAGAAGCCACAGATTAATTCTCTGGAGAGGGTGAAACAACTTTTAGCTCTGTGGCTCCTTCAGCTGAAGAGCCTGTGGGCAGAGGGCACCAAGGAGTGCCTTTTGGGAGTTACTGGCCTGGTTTTTAAACCACATAAAAAGAAATTATCCCAAGTCAAGGGTAGGGACTCTGAATCAGCAGTCACAACATTCCTAGGATGTGTAGTAGTTTCTCAGATGAGAATAGGAAGTTCTCATTTCCAATGAGTCCAGAAGGTAAAAACACACAGACATTTAATGCTTCTAAACATAGCATTGGAAAGCCATAATATCATCAAAGATATACGTGAGTCAGTGGATTTAGTACAAACTCTGTAGTTCAAAATGGATTCTGAAAAACTGGCTTTGAACCAAGATTGTTCATCTTTTTTCTTTTCCCATTATTTTTTTAAATTGATGCATAGTTTATTGGGCTTTTTTGAGTTATAATGTATATACCATAAAATTACTTATTGTAACAAGAGTACAACTCACATACTTTAGTACATTCATCATTTATACACCTGTGACCATAATTAGAACATTTAGAATTAGAACATTATGTCATGCCCACCCCAAAATTCCTCTTTCCATTTGTATTCATTCCTTAATCCTATCCCCAGATGAGCATTCATCTATTCTGTCTCTGTAGATTTGCCTTTCCTATGCCCATGGTATTTTCTTTTTAATTGAATAGATTTTCAGCCAGGCCTCCTGTCTTTATCTCACCTTCACTTTCCTGAGCCACTTGTTTCTGAGCCTTTGGGGAGAGGGATTTATATATGTCAGGTGGTTTTATGTATTGCCAGTTTAAAAGCATTTTGGGTATGCAAAGTCAGCACTCATTCATCTGCTCCCAGCTTCCAAAATGCCATTGGTGTCTTTTTTCCCTTTCTGATTTTTCTAGGGTTTATATCTTTAAGAAAACAACAAAACCAAAAACTATAGTGTCTTTTATTTTTATTTATTTATTTTTTGGTACCAGGTATTGAACCCCAGGGCACTTAACCACTGAGCCACAACCCCATCCCTTTTTATATTTTATTTAGAGACAGGGTCTTGCTGAGTTGCTTAGAGCCTTGCTAAGTTGCTGAGGCTGCCTTTGAACTCTCAATCCTCTTGCCTCAGCCTCCCAGGCTGCTGGGTTTATAGGCATGTACCATCATGCCTAGCTGTAGTGTCTATTTAATGGGGTTTCAGGAATGGAGTTGGTGGAGTGCATATGTGCAATTTACTATCATCTAGAGCCAGAAATCTTCCATTTTAATATTGATTTGCCCTTTGGATTATTTCAGGTTGTGAAGACTGGAATTTCTTGGTGTTCATTTGCTGCTCTCAGGGAATGCAGAATGCTGAGAAACTTGTGTGAGATCAATATGTCTTCATACACACATTGGTTTTTTCTAACTCAGGCCCTTGGTATTCTAAATGGGTCATATGAAGAGTTACAGGAAGTTTATAAGGAGCCCACATGTGTGATCAAATTTGCATCTGCTCCTTATTTGATAAATTCTTAATTCATGTGCCTATCATTGGAAACATCACAAGGTCTTAACAGGTGCAGGCTTATCTTAACAGGTGCCCATACCTTTCTTTTTGTCTCATCCTTTGTGTTCTGGCTTTGTCTTAAGCTTTTCTAAGTCTTAACACTTTTCTTTCTTTGTTTTTCCTGTAGGATCATGGATTTTCCTGGCCACTTTGAGCAGATCTTCCAGCAGCTGAACTACCAGAGACTTCATGGCCAGCTGTGTGATTGTGTCATTGTAGTGGGGAATAGACATTTTAAAGCCCACCGCTCTGTGCTGGCAGCATGCAGCACGCATTTTCGAGCTCTCTTCTCTGTGGCAGAGGGAGATCAGACCATGAACATGATCCAGCTGGATAGCGAAGTAGTGACAGCGGAGGCCTTTGCTGCACTGATTGACATGATGTATACCTCCACCCTTATGCTGGGGGAGAGCAATGTTATGGATGTCTTATTGGCAGCCTCTCACCTGCATTTGAACTCTGTTGTTAAGGCATGTAAACATTACCTGACGACAAGGACGCTGCCCATGTCTCCCCCCAGTGAACGCGTTCAGGAGCAGAGTGCCCGCATGCAGCGCTCTTTTATGCTGCAGCAGCTGGGACTGAGCATCGTGAGCTCAGCCCTCAATTCCAGCCAGAGTGGTGAGGAGCAGCCAGCCCCCATGAGCTCATCGATGCGCAGTAACCTGGACCAGCGGACACCCTTCCCCATGAGACGCCTTCATAAGCGCAAGCAGTCTGCAGAGGAGCGGGCCAGACAGCGCCTCCGACCCTCCATGGATGAGTCTGCCATTTCAGATGTCACACCAGAGAATGGGCCTTCAGGGGTTCATTCTCGGGAGGAGTTCTTTTCACCAGATTCTCTGAAAATCGTGGATAATTCTAAAGCTGATGGAATGACTGACAACCAGGAAGACAGTACTATGATGTTTGACCAGACTTTTGGTGCTCAAGAAGATGCCCAGGTGCCTAGCCAGTCTGACAACAGTGCTGGTAACATGGCACAGTTGTCCATGGCCTCTCGTGCAACTCAGGTCGAGACTACTTTTGAGCAGGAAGCTGCAACTGAGAAAAGTGGCTTCCAGTGTGAGAACCCTGAGGTTGGCCTTGGTGAGAAGGAGCACATGAGAGTAGTGGTGAAATCTGAGCCCCTAAGCTCACCTGAGCCTCAGGATGAAGTGAGTGATGTGACCTCTCAAGCAGAAGGCAGTGAGTCTGTGGAAGTGGAAGGAGTTGTTGTCAGTGCAGAGAAGATAGACCTCAGCCCTGAAAGCAGTGATCGGAGTTTTTCAGATCCCCAGTCCAGCACGGACAGGGTAGGTGACATCCACATTTTGGAAGTTACAAATAACCTAGAACATAAGTCCACTTTTAGTATTTCAAATTTTCTCAACAAGAGCAGAGGAAGTAACTTTAATGCAAATCAAAACAATGATGATAACATTCCAAACACCACTAGTGACTGCAGGCTGGAGGGCGAGGCACCTTATTTGTTAAGTCCAGAGGCTGGGCCTGCAGGCGGGCCCTCCTCTGCCCCTGGCTCCCATGTAGAGAACCCATTCAGCGAGCCTGCAGACTCCCACTTTGTCAGGCCCATGCAGGAGGTGATGGGCCTACCCTGTGTGCAGACTTCAGGCTACCAAGGAGAGCAGTTTGGGATGGATTTTTCCAGGTCTGGTTTGGGCCTCCACTCCTCCTTCTCCAGGGTAATGATGGGTTCTCCACGAGGAGGAGCCAGTAACTTTCCATACTATCGCCGCATAGCTCCCAAAATGCCAGTTGTAACTTCTGTCAGGAGCTCACAAATCCCAGAAAACTCTGCCAGTTCCCAGCTAATGATGAATGGGACCACATCCTCATTTGAAAATGGCCATCCTTCCCAGCCTGGCCCCCCACAGTTGACCAGGGCATCTGCTGATGTCCTGTCAAAGTGCAAGAAGGCCTTATCAGAACACAATGTCTTGGTTGTAGAGGGAGCTCGCAAGTATGCCTGCAAAATCTGCTGCAAAACTTTTCTGACTTTGACAGATTGCAAGAAGCACATCCGCGTTCACACAGGTGAAAAGCCGTATGCCTGCCTGAAGTGTGGCAAGAGGTTTAGCCAGTCCAGCCACCTGTATAAACATTCCAAGACTACCTGTCTGCGCTGGCAGAGCAGCAATCTTCCCAGCACTTTGCTCTGACTATTTGTCCTCAGGAGACAGTGCCGGCCAGTTGTGGGACTAAAACTAAAATCGTTTTTGGTGGGTGGTTAATGTCATTGGGTTTGAGGCTTCCACTGCCCAGTGGCTCTTGCAGTTTTCAACAACTAGTAAGTGGACAAATGTTACGTGTAGCACTTGTGCTGCAGCATTTCTGAGTGAAATGCATATCTGGGGAGAGGGATGTGATCCCTGGAACGAAGTTCTTCCTTAGGGTTGAGTGACATAGTCATAAAGTAGTTTGTAATTGATGTTAAAAGTGGCACATTTAAAAATTAAAAATTGAAGTGCAAAAAAATTTTTTAGCAATTTTTGTAAAGCTCTGTGAAGCACTTAATTACATATCTTATATATAATGGGAATATTGTATCCCTGTACAGTGATGCAAAGTACATTTCTGTGTAACCAGTGGCAACTTGGTGCCTGTCTGAAAGGAAGGCCCCTGAAGACATGTCTGTCCGCCACAAATGCTTTAAAGTGTATCCTGAGCTAGTCCTAGGCCTCAGAAAGTACTGTATTTTTTATTTTTGTCTGATTTGCAGTCACAAACACTGCACTTTGGTGCTGACACTGGGTCCAGGGCAAGCATTCTCTTAGACTAATAGGTGTATATACTTTTGAATACATCTCTGTTGGATAGATGTTTTGAAAGTTTCTGGTTTTAAAGACAAAGTTGTAAACGGAGTATGTACTTACATGGAGTGACAAGTAAGGTATTGTTTCTGTATGTGCGGTTTTAGCAGTATTTTAACCAACTCGTATTACCGATGTTACAATTCATGTTTGAAAGTCAGGAAAGAGCTAGTGTTTGTCTTTGTTTTGATGATGTGGAGTCATGTTTTGTGGGGTTTTTATGGTGCATTTACCTTTTGCTCCATCCAGACCTCGAAGGCCAGTCCAGTCTGACGCATCCCACCCTCAGACAAGCCTGTTCTCTGTTTCCTTTCTTCTTATACCCCCTATGGCTTCTCTCCCAGGCCTAGATTACTGTTTTTAGTTACAAACTAACCAAAAATAATGCCACCCCTCCATGGGTTTTATTACTGTTACATACTATACTTTAAAAGTATAGACCCTACACTTTTAATTTGCTCTCCCAACTGAATACTGAATGTTGTTTGAAATCCAAATGTGATAGTGTTCATGGATCAATATTTTCCAGGCTCTGTAAGAGAGTTAGGCAGTCCATAGCACAGAAGTCACCCAGGAGCATTCAGAACTGCTGGGAGAAGCATTTGGGTCACTGCCCAGGGCCTTTCTGGGCCCTCTTGCCTCACTTGCCCAGCTTCATCTTGCTGTCCTCTGACACCATGCTATCAGGGCTGCTGGTGGCACCTGTGTCAGGCCACATCCTGGCTCACATACAACCAGGGGAAACAGCACAGGTTCATGCATCTCTGTAGAAGTCAGTTCAGTTCATGCATGAACATGAGTTCATTTTATTTTTTTATATGGCTTTCTCAGAGATACTAAACCATTTGTGCATAATTCAGAGAAATTATTCAGTTCTTACGTTTAGAAAACTAAGTATTTGTGTGTAGCCTAAAACAAAACTGAGCGTGTCTTCTCTTAATCTAGTGTGTGCAGTTACAAATCTGTGGATAAACCCATAATGTTCACAGAGGGCTTGGCATCTCCTAGGAACTGATTCCCAGGGAGGAAAGCCCAAAGGGAAACCTGTGACTTCTCCTTTTGAGCAGACATGGGAAAGAGACCATTGGAGGATATGGGGTCACCTGTGAAATCCAGTTGTGTGTGTGGCTTATTGTCAGCAGTCCTGGTCCAACAAGATGCAAGCGGCTGTACAGCCACCACTACCATGTGACATAGGACCCATGTCCTATGAGGAGTCAGGTGGGTCAGCATGGAGAACAAGAGGCCTTCCTGGGCCTAGGGCAAGGAGCCAGTGACACAGGCAGAACAGTGCAGCCCTCTTTGCCTTCCATCTTGAGGAGGTGCTGCCAGGAGCCTGCCCCCTTGCCCCTGCTCAAGCGTAAGTGTGCTTTGCTTTGGGGCCTGCCTCCGACACTCCTGGAGCCTTGCCTCTCCCCTGCTGGATGGAACCTGGAATCTCATCTACCTCTTAGTTTCTATGTGTGAGAAGCAAGCTTGCAGGCCAGTGTCCTTGGACATGCTGTAGCACTTAAAAAATAATTCCAAGGTTCTCTGAAAACCAGTCCCTGGGTTCCTGTGATCTGGAGTTTGTACCTGGATTATCTGGTGTTGGGGACCTGAGTTTTGATTGGTTAGCCTTAATCACAGCCTGGCATAATCATGTAGAATCTCTTCTGGTGATCACATCATCAAGTTCATCAGGGCACCCATGTCAGTGGTGCTATGCTGGTCAAAATTTGAGATTTTGAAATAAAAAATTTGTCATATTTATGCCTCTAATTACGTGTCCTTTTTCTTTGCTAAACTTGGTAAGGTTGAAACAAAATAGGGAAGTAGTAGTAGTTTCTCCATTAACCCTGCTTTGACTAGTATTTTTTTAAAAAATTAGCCCCTTAAATAATAATATTGTCAATCAATAACAGTAATTGGTCATTCCACTGAATGAATTCCTTCTGCTTTCCCCAGCCCTTCATGTCTTTGAGCTGTGGCTTGGGTGAGCTTTCATTCTCAGTGCACTCACTTATTCTCAAGGGCCAGTTAACCGTGGACTTTGCTCTGTACCTGCTTCCCAAGTTGAAAGCTCAACTTTTTGCCAGTGTGGCTTGGCTGGGGGAAGAGCTAGAAGCTGATTCAGCACAGATTGGGGCTTTGGCAGTAGCCATGGTGGCCTGGCCTTAGGGAAGAGTGAGTAATGGGTGATTTAGAAAACATCTAGCTGGGCACAGTAATGCAGGCCTATAATCCCAGCAACTTGGGAGGCTGAGGCAGGAGGATCACAAGTTCAAAGCCAGCCTCAGCAATTTAGCGAGGCTCTAAGCAACTTATCAAGATCCTGTCTCAAACTTAAAAAAAAAAAAAAAAAGGTCCGGGGATGTGTAGCTCAATGTTTAAGTACCCCTGGGTTCAAGCCCCTGGTACAAAAAGAACATCTAACCAGTCTCCCATGGCACACCTGTAATCCCAGCAATTCAGGAGGTGGAGGCAGAAGGATCTCAAGTTCAGGGCTAACTTGGGCAATTTAGTAAGATCCTGTCTCAAAATAAAGAGGGCCTGGAATATTGCTTAGTGGTAGAGCACCTCTGGGTTCAATCCCCAGTACCAAAACAACAACAAGCCCTAACTACCTGGAGAGCGGGGCAAAGGACAGACACGATGGACGGATGGAGCAAAGTGTAGGTGCAGAAACAAACTGAAATTAGGAAACAGTAGCCTCCAATTACTCTCAATCAAGAAGAGTGTTGTGACCTGCCTAGTCCTTTCTTCCAATTTACTCTCCTTTGCTATGTGTTCTAATTTCCTTGATGGTCTAGATATCAGGTTCAGGTGCCATGGTTAACTGGACTGTGCTTGGTGAGGGACAAGGGAAGGAATTAAGGCAAGATCTAAACATTGAAATGCCCAGGTGAGGGCTGGGATGGGAAATAGGCAGGTCCCTAGATGCCCTGAGTTAGCAAAGGTAAGCAAATTCTCCTTTTGTTAATTCCCCCAGTCACAGGCTGAGACAGTCTCTCAAAATTATTTAATAATAGAATTACACTCTTTTGACTCAGGTGTATCAAACCGCAAGAAGCAAGCACAACTATCAGCACCGGTCCACCCTGGCAGGATCAGTACAGATCAGAGTTCCCCAGGGCTCTTGCCTGTGGGTCCAAATCCAGCTGAGTGTGTCGGGTAGAACCATGGCACTGTGGCTTTGGCAGTGAGGTCTCCTGTCTGGCTACAGCTTGAGTTCACTGGGCATCGGCTCCCCTCTCAGGCCAGCCAGCAAGTTGTTAGCCGCCAACAAGGACATGGTGTTGCGAGTTCTGTAGGTGGCACTGCCTATGTGGGGCAGAATGACTAGAAAAAGAGCAGATAAGGACAGCTCAAGACCACAAGCCAGGTCTTCTTTCACAGCGTGGATTTGCCAGTAAAAAGGAAAAAGAGAGCCGGGCGCGGTGGTGCAAGCCTGTAATCCCAGCACTTAGGGAGGCTGAGACAGGAGAATCGCGAGTTCAAAGCCAGCCTCAGCAAGGGCAAGGCACTAAGCAACTCAGTGAGACCCTGTCTCTACATAAAACACAAAATAGGGCTGGGGATGTGGCTCAGTGGTCGAGTACTCCTGAGTTCAATCCCCAGTGCAAAAAAAAAAAAAAAGGAAAAAAGAGAACCTGCCTCAGGATTATTTTATTGCCTTCCCTCCTGTCACTCCCCCAGGGCTGGGGTTCACAGTAACAGAAAGGGACAGAGGCTACTGAAACCCAGACACAGAACAACAGATTTTGTAGCCTAAACACAAGCATGGTAAGGTAATAAGGGGCCTTGGTGCCCATTTGGCCCCAGCCCTTTGGTCACTAGATGGTGAAACCAGTCACCAACTTAGCTCAGGAGCTTGGGACTCACCATCTGTAACCCTGAAAGTGATGCCACAGGGCTTTTGACTTACAAAAATAACTCCCAAGTCAAAATGCTGGACAGCACAGCCCCCATAGCCCCACTGAGAGCAAGTGAAGTCTCTTGTCCCTAAAGAGTTCTTTTTGAAGCAGTACCCAGGGCACTGAGCTGGCTCCAGACATGAGGGAATGGGGCCAGTTTTCTGGCTCTGAGCACCAGCCCTGACATTACAGCCAGTGTTCCTTGCAGGCTGGCATGGGGGTGGGGAAAGTAGAATTTCTGAGAGATTCAATAATGAGAGCATTCATTGGGAAGACCGTGAAGAACTTGTTGGGGTTTCCACTCTGGAATGTGAATGGACAACCCACAGTCCTGACCACTCAGTTTGAAGGCAGAAACCACAGCATTGTCTCATCAGAGAGAACTTAATATAAAGAACTGTTCCTAGGTATGAGTTGTTAACTAGGCAGCTAAGGAGGCAAAACAGCATGCACTAGGGGTATGGTTCTCTAAGAGTGGTCCCAGGACCAGCATTGGTGTCACCTGGGAGCTTGTCCCAGGCATGCACAGTTTCAAACCCCAGCCAAGACCTGCTACCCAGAACCCCTTGGGGTGGGGCCCAGCAACCTGTGTTGGCTCAGTCCTTCTAGGTGACCAGCAAACCAGCAAGACATGAGAACCACTACACTTAGTTTCCCAGGTGACAACTGCTAGAAGTTGGGGGAGAGGGTGGGATTGCTAAAATGCAGACGGCTGAAGGAAGGGCCCTGGGAGCTGAAACTCAGACCCCTGTGGCGAGCCCTGACTAGTGAGGGCCCAGAAACTGGATTCTCCTGCTGCTAGGGGAGGATGTATTGCTGTGTGCCACTCCAGGCAGGCAGGCAAACAGAGGGGAAGGCAGGAGGGAGCCGGCATCCGGTGCCCCATGCCGATGAACAGTGGGCACAGCAGAAATGGAGTATACAGAGGCCCTGCCCCACCCACAAAGCAGAACAGGGAAGGGGGTCTGTTGCTGAGAGAACAGCTTTATAACTGGTACCAGTTTTAAATACTAGTATTGTCATTACTTATTTTCTCACACCACTGGTGATAGCAATTTATAGTAATGGAATTTGCCCATGGAGGTTGGGGGTAAGATACAAAGCCAGGCTATTGTTTGTCTTAGCAAATCCAGTCACCTCTACATTCTCCTTTAGGGACAAAGAGTCACTAATAGCCTGAACATTCATGGTCCCTGGGTGTGTCCCTTGTGTTCAGCACTGCTCACGCTAGCCTCACACCAGCTTCACACCCAACCCCCAGCACCACCTCTAAACACTGGGCCCACCAGGCAGCGGTGAGTGTGCTGGAAATGCAGGGTCCTTACCACAGTTCTTCAGGGTCAGAAGCGGATGGTTTGTAGGCAGTGGTTCCGGGGTTGTCACGTCCAGTCCAGCAGCTGCAATCTGACCGTTGACCAAGGCCTGGTAGAGGTCATCCTGGTTTACAATGTCTCCCCTACAAGTGACAGCTAGTGATATGGGTGCCCCAGTGCTCCCTCCTCTCAGGCCACCTTTAGGGCAGAACAACCTACAGTATGAATCTTTCCACTAACATAGACTTGGTAGTGACTTTTGAAGTGGTATGTCTTAGAGTACACTTACAGGAAGTCTTTTTCTTTTTTCATTTTTTTAGCATAACTGGGGATTGAACTCAGGAGTACTCTACCACTGAGCTACACCCTCAGCTCTTTTTACTTTTTTTTTGAGATAGGGTTTTGCTAAGTTGCCGAGGCTGGCCTTGAACTTGCAATCCTCCTGCCTCTGCCTCCCAAGTCATTGGAATTATAGGTATGTACCATGGCGCCCAGCAGGAATATAGATCTTATACTCACAGAACCCCTAACCCTGACACTTTCTAGCTATATGATCTTGGTGAAGTGTCTCACTTCTCTGAACCTCAGGCTCTTCCTCTGTAAGACAGAATACCACCTAGCTCCCAGGAATGTTGGAAGGATTAAAGCTTTTTTTTACATGCACTATGGCATAAACAGGGCCCAGAAGTCTGCATTTGTTTTGGGTCTCTTGAAGATGTTTCTAATCTGGCTGGTCCCCAGACCACCCACTGAGAACCACACAGCATGCCATCAGGCACCTGCCTAAACAAGGCAGAGAATGAATAGATACCAAACTGCATTCATCAAAGTGAGCCACTACAGAAGGAAAGAACTGATTTTCTAGAAATTTCACATGCTACACTAAATCATACTTGTGTAATAAGGAGTACTGTAATATAGCCCCCGTACAGTCCTGGACACACACAGTGCTCAGTAAATGGAAGCGAGGGCTGCCATTGGCCATCAGCCCAAGTCCTTTGTTCTTGCACCTTATACTCCTTTGTAGCTAAACACTGGAAATTACAAACACTTTTGAGGCACATGAACCCAACAGGATAAGCTCATCCAAGTCCTTCCTCCAAACTGATTTAAAAGGTTCAAAGGGGGGACTGGGGTTGGGGCTCAGTGGTGGAATGCTTGCCTGGCAGGTGTGAGGGCCTGGGTTTGATTCTCAGCACCGCATATAAAATAAAGTTCCATCAACAACTAAAAAAAAATTAAAAAAAAAAAGGTTCAAAGGGTATCAACCAGGAAGGGGTTAATGGCAGAAAAGGGAGGTCTGCCCCTAGCACATGTGCAGTGACCCACAGGCATACCTGGGGACATTTTGGGGAACCAGGATGAGTTTTGATGGATGGGTCTGTGTCCACAGAAGGTTCAAACCATCACTGAACTCACGACAGGCTCAGCAGTGTGAAATGGAAGGTCAGCCTCCAAGGGGCCATCCAGATCAGAAAGTCCAACTCTTTGTGCTAGGGAAAGACCTGCCCCGGGTTCCCTGGTGACATGCCACCCATCAGGTCTTCACTCCCTGAGCCACACCACTGTGGCCCAGCCCTGCTCTGGCTACTTTCTTCCTATCCTGGCTCTGCATGGCGTTTACTATATTGCTGAGTTGCTGGTTCTTCGGTCAGTTTATGGAGACTGACAAGCACAGCCTGAGCCCTCATTAACAACCTATAGGGAAGAAAACCCCAGATGGCAGCAGCCAATGGGGAAGCCCCTTTCCAGACCTCCCGGGTAACCCAGGGATGCTGGGTAGCCCTAGGTTACCTGCTGATGTTGATGAACACAGCTGTTTTCTTCATCTTCTGAAAGAAGTCCCTGTTGCAGAGCCCTTTAGTTGCAGGTGTTAAGGAGCAGGCCACAAGGATGAAGTCAGACTCTGCAAACAACTGGGCAATGGGCACTGGGGGTGGACAGGGCTCCATCAGAGGCTGAGTCCAGGTTAGGGACAGCAAGATGGGCTACTACCACTCCCCATAGCAGAACCTCCCAAGACACTTTCTGAAGGCCTCGTATCTTCCTGGACAACTCTGGGGGTTATGGGATCCTGGTGAATCACACTATTACACCCAGCCTGTTAGTCTGACAGGTAGGGAATGGCCAGAGAAGGGCAGGAACTTATTCAAGGTCACACAACAGGATCTGGGCTACTCTGGATTTCACCACCTTCAGGTTGGATGTGCCGAGGGGGAGGAATGACTGAGATCCAGCCTGCCCTCTGCTTACCACAGTGTCACCCCCACATTACTTGGACCCACCTGGACCAGGCACATATACAGCCTGGGCTGGGGATTGCCAGCTTAAGGAATAAGGAAAGCGCTCTTCCTTAGCCCCGCACATCCCCGTGGTTCTGCCCACGGGTTGAAGGAATGCCTTGCACTCCCTGAATGTCCTGTGTCCAGGGCAGGAAGATAACACACAAGGGATACAGCAGCCCCCAGGCCACCCGGAACCCTCACATTCTACCTACCAATGCCATCATTAAAGAAAAGAACACCACCCCACCCCAACCCACCCCACCAACTGAGCACGGTCAGCTCCTCTGGAATCAAGATTTTACTTACCAAACTCCGCCTGGAATTCTGCTGCTTCCTGAGGCTTGGGCTGGCGCCCTGTATACAGAAATCTCTGGACACCAAATGGTTTCAGACGCCGTGCAATGGCCTGACCTAGAGGAAAGGAGTCAAGCATCCATGGCTTGTTCCCAACCCTTCAGAGGGCAGGGGCAGCACCCAGCAGCTCCAGGGATAGGAGACCCTCAAGAGCAAAGCCTTTTATCAGTACACTCCCATGGTAACTGTCTCTGTCTTATCAGAGCTCAGGGTTGTCTATATGAACCAGGCCCCAGCCAGCCCACTGCCCTCAGGGATCTGGTCCTCTGTGGCTGTGACTGGCTTATGCTGTCTTCACATGGCCCAGTCATCTTGAGGGCCATTTGCTAACCTTCTCCAAGAACTGCACCTGGCATACCAGGAGATGCCTGGGCAAGTGGTCCCCTCCCTCCTTTGGAATCCACTGCTTCTGTCAATGCGATCTAGACTGTGTGGTGGTTTTGTCCAACTGCCAACTTGCTCCAACCTATAAGACCTTTTCAAATATGCTGCTGCTGAGACAGGCTGGGGCAGTTGGATTTGCAGACTTGGAATATGCCCCAAGGTTGCTGGGCTCCTCTAAGCAACTCTCCAGCAAGAGATAGAACTGCTAGCTAGCCAGATAGGTTATCCACACTCCCCACCCTTAGCTTCACCCCTGCACCAGGGAGGAGGATGAACCACTGACAGCTGCCTTCCTGTTAGACTTCTCCAAATAGGGGCCACGGGAAGAAAAGTGGCTCTGCTGCATCTGCAGAATGACAAATAAACTCAGCCCACTGAGCTCTCTGGTTCCTGAGAAAGCTTCACAAGTCAGTGCCTTGTGAAGAACCCAGGCCTGGGAGAGCACAGGCTCTCCCACAGTAAACCACTCCTCAAGACCCCAACCAGCATCCATAACTATCTTCTTTTTTTTTTTTTTTTGCAGTACTGGGGATTGAATGCAGGGGCATTTTACCACTGAGCCACATCCCCAACCCTTTTTATATTTTTATTTTGAAACAAGTTGTCACCGAAATTGCTGAGGCTGACCTCTCACTTGAAACCCTTGTTTCAGACTCACAAGTCACTGGGATTACAGGCATGTGCCACCACACCCAGCTATTATTTGAGACAGTCTCTCACTAAATTCCCCAGGTGGGCCTTGGACTTGCAATCCTCCTGCCTCAGCTTTCCTAGTACCTTCATGTGTTCTTTATGGAGCTAGAATTTTCACGAACTATGGCTTCTATCACCTGGCGAGTCCTGATTTTATTTATTTATTCCTTTGCCTGTGTCCTATGAAGCTGTGTCTTCTCATCACAGATGTCCCTAAGGCAGGCAAAGTGCCCTGACATTATGCAGTTCAGGCAGCCTTTCCAAGAAGGTGCACCAGCATCCAGGTATGTGGCACCACGGCCTGGGTCCAAGCTGTGAGGGAAGGAGCAAGCAGGTGTGTTGGAGGAGTCTTACCTATGCGCCCCAGCCCCACGATGCCCACAGTGCTCTGCGTGAGTCCGTAGCCACACATCCACAAGGGCTTCCACGAGGTCCAGCCACCACTGCAAAGAGGAGAGAGCGTGACTGGCCTGGCCTTGGGCAAGACAAGGGCCTGCCTGGATTCACACACCAGCACCCCCGGCTGTGGTCCCATGTCTAAACCCACCTCCAGGTCAAATGATGGCATGTGAGATGGGTGACATGCCAACCACCCAGCACCGTGAGAATGTAGCTTCCTTAAAGCCATCAGGAGACACAGAAATCGAGGGCTCCCAGGCCTCAGAGGCTCTCGCTCCCTTGTGCATGTGGGGAAACTAGAAAGTGATTTGCCTGAGGTCACACTGCCAGCGAACTGGGATCTGGGATTCTAAACCACATTCTCTCATTAAAGCCACATTAAGGCTCTCATTAAGGCTCCTGGCTTGAGCCACCACTGTGAAGGTGCTGACTCCCTAAACAGGACAGCGAGGATACTCAGCACCACATGAACCCAGTCCACGTCCCATGCCTGGCCCGTGTCCTGGCCACCTCCTCCAAGGGCCTGCACCTCCGCCCATGCTCCCACCGCTCCTGCTCCTGAACACCTTCCCCGACTCTGGAGGTACAGGCTGGCATCCCTCATCTGGAACCCACAGGCCAGAATTCTGGCCATTAGGAAGGTGGATGGTCATGCCTGTGGTGTGTGCGACATAGCATCCTCAGCACATCTGGGTGCCACCCTGTTCCTAATACTGAAAATCCATGAGCCTCATGGTAGTATGGTCAGATGTGGCTCCCAAAAGGATTATGAAACAATTTCAGCCCTCGGGGCTTCTTGATTTTGGCATCGTGGGTGCTCAGTATCACCCCAGTGCTCCAGAGGACTCCACCTGCCATCCTGAGATGCCAGCCCTGATCTGCTCCAACACCCTCACCAGCCACCAGAACTACTTCATCCCTTAGGCACTCTCTTCCCCATGACTTCACCATGGGCCCTGTCTATTGCAGCTCTGCTGAGTCCTCTCCCCTCATTAGCTGGGGCACAACCCACACCAAGAGCACATCTGGGACAGGCTAACTCTGGTGCTCAGAACTACCTGCTGAGCACAGCCCACTTTCCCGCCAGGCATCACTCACTTCTTTACTTCTTCCATGGCCTCTGGCAACCGGCGACAGGTGGTCAGGAGCAGAGAGATGGCAAGTTCTGCAGTGGCATCTGTCAGGACATCTGGGGTGTAGCCCACCCGGATCCCACTAGGAATCAAACATCTGGTGGTAACATCAGCCTCAAGCACCTTCACCAATGTCTATTGCTGGGTCATATGCATGATGTTGCTTTGCTCCTTCTTTGCTCTGCCTACCAGGAAGCTCAGAATTGTAAATGAGCACTAAGAAATTGTTAGCCCTCATTCCCATTTGGGTTACCTCCCACTTTAGGAGGGATATGAAGATGGAAGATTGGAGTTTAAGGTCTTGGGCCAGTAACTACTTAATATTTCTGAATATCCCCATCAGAAAAGGAAATAATAATAATACTTGCATTTTCTACTTCCAGGGGAGTTGTGAGCACCAAAAAAGATAACAAACATGAAAGGGTGATACTAGATGGAGGGACCCACTGTTTCTGACCTTAAGTTTGTTTTAACCAACTGGCGCACATGTGGGTAAATTCCATCACCAGCCACGTGACATTCTCATTAAATGGTCAAGAGCAAAAACAAAGGGCTGCCATTCTCTGAGAGCTGTCCCCACTCTAGGATCCTTCCAGAGCCCCAGCCACATTTACCGTTTCTTGATTTCATCCAAAGCCAAGTGATCGAAACCCACGGACAGTGTGCTGATAACTTTGAGGTTGGCCCCTGTTGATGAAAAATGCATTGTTTGCGTCTTTCCTCATGGAACTCAAAGCTTCAACACTGGGGACTATCGGGGGGACACCTGCTTATTATTATTTTCCCAGACTAAGAGAAAAGCCTGGCTTCTCTGTTCCTCAGGTAAATCTTCAAACAGACACAATGGCTCAGGGAAACTGTGTCCTGGCCCAGTCACCAGCAGAGCCAGGGTTCCACCCATCAGGGCCTCAGACACCAAGGCCCCTACTCTTACCCATTAGACTGTCCATCCAGTGAAGCCTCAAATCTCCATTGGCCACCCTAGGGCCTCCTCATGGATACTTCTGAGAATGCTGAGAAGGTAGCTGGGCCAAGGTCAGGGCCTAGAGTGGCCCATTTTGACTCACAAGTCTTTCCACATGTGGCAGCCTTGGAGTTGAAACCTATTCTCCAAACTGCCACAACACAACTTCACAGGAGATGTTGACCTACCCTGTGGCTAGGGTCATGCCAACATCCTAGGTGCCTGCTGGTGCTGGACACTGAGCTGTGTACAGACCCAAAAGGGGCAAGGTCTTGCTCAAGGTCACAAAGCAAGTTTGTGGCAGGGTGGAGGAGGGCCCAGGAGCTTGAGTGCCCTCCCCCAGACCTACCTCATAGGCTCTACACTATAGTCTTTGCCTTTCTAGGGCATCCCCCAGGGACTCAGAGCAGGGAGGAGGGGCATGAAGAGCCAGATGGAAGCAACTGCTCATCTGGTCCACCACTGCAAGGGAGGCCCTGAGACAGCCTCAGAATCCTGCCGCATGCACACACCTGCAGCATCCAGGATACCCTTGTCCACACGATCAGAGAGGAGGCAAAGCAGGCCATGGGCCCCTGCCACATGACGCTCCAGTTCCTTGCTAGGGATAGGCTCATCTGAATCCCATTGCTCCACCTCGCAGCTGAAGGGAAAGAAGATGACCACTCAGGAGATGCAGGGCACCAGCTCCTCTCAGAGGTGGCAGGCATTGTCTTCTGCTTGCTCTGGCTTCAGGCTGCTTGGGGCCAGTTCAAGGGAATCAGGGCCAAGTATGGGCGAACTCAGAAGTGTCCAGAGAGAGTGGTTGGTGGAGGGGGTGAAGGACTACCACAGAGGAGAGGAAGCCAATAAAGGCTTGCAGCCCCCAGATCAGAGCCTAAGTGGAAATGAAGAAAGACCTGGGGACAGTTCTCAGCTCAATACCAGAAGAGTTTTCTCACACTCACAGGGGGGCTTTGAGTGGGCAATTATAGGGAAGGACAGGGGCAGGGGTGTTCCTGCATCAGATGGAGCTTGGCTTCAATAATCAGTTGCATATCTTTCTGTTCTGAGTCCATGAAACTCAAAACTCCAATCATAGACTTTGCCAGAAAAGATAAGCTCAAGGCCAATCAACCCGAGGAACATTAGGGCATGCTTCCACAGAGCTCCTGGAAACTAGGTTCTCCTCCCAGTCAGGACAGCCAAGGCTTGGGGCATAGCCCAGTGATAGCATGTGCAAGGCCCTGGGTTTGATTCTCAGTACTGTGAAAAGACCAAAAAACAATTCAGTGCAGCCAACATATATGGAGTATGTGTGTGAGCAAGACGCAGGACTGCCGCTGGCACCTCCCAGCAACTCCTGCTGCAGCACCTCCAGACCTGAGTCCCCATGTGAGCCCAAAGGTGCTATAGCAGTGGGAACTCCATCTTCTCATAGTGTTCTTGCTTTCTCCTTCTCCCTTTAGTACAAAACTGGTCCTCAGCAGAGGCTGTGTTGCACTAAACAGAATTCAAAAACAAATCTCATTTTCCCTAGAATTGGTTGCTGAGGCTGGGTGCCACCTTTTCCCTGACACTGGAAGCACAAACACTGCAAGACACAGAGGTCAGACTATGGTCACACAGGCCTGACTCCAGCTCCATCACCTAGAGCACTGCAACTGTGGACAATGTACTCACTTCCTTCAGCCTTTGTAATTAGTGAAATACAAATTATAATATTGAGCTCACAGTATCGCAAGGATTAAGCTCATGTATATGAGGCACCTGGCAAGGCTGGCCCACAGAAATGGTTCAATGGAAAAAGAGTCAACAAAGTCCCCTGCCAACTGTCCATGTAGCCAGACCAGTGACCACCACTGGTCCCTGACCCCACTTGCTTATCAGCCAACCTCACAGGGTGAAGAATTAACAGCATGGACCTTGCCTCATGAGCAATCTTTCTTCTCAGAAGGCTGATGATCAATGCTCAGTGTCCCTCCTTCCCGCCCAGTGCCAGGTCCTGAGTTTTCGCTAGGAGCCTGGTACGAGCTGGACCCTAGAAAAGATAATCAAAGCCTTCCCAAAACTCCTATCCTGACCCGGCCGGACACGATTGGAAAGTCAGACCAAAGCGCAAGCTCCTGGCCCCGTCTCTCTGGTCCCTGGGATCAACTCAGCCATGTCCCTAAACAACTGGGACCTCGGAAAGCCGTCCACAGCCTGCCCAGCTCAGCTCGGGGCGCCACCCAAAGAGCTCTTGGAGACCGCTGAGTCACCCCGTGCTCGGTGCCTGGAGCTTGGGAGCAGGTACGAGCCGGGGTGGCCCGGGCCAGGGTGCTGAGGGCTCTGCAGCCCGCGCGCGCATACCAAGACGGCCCGCCCAGCCCGGAGGCTGGGACTCCGCACGCGGAGCGGCGGGGACTCGGGCTCTTACTCTGCGGCCTGGGCAAGCGCGGCCCTGCCCTCCGGGGGGATCCTGCGGGTGACAAACACCTTCATGACTCGGGCCAGTCTCATCCAACCTGCAGCCGCCGGACACTGACCGACTTAGCCCCACCCACCGCGGCGGAAGTAGGGGCGGAGCTGCGGCGGGGCGGGCTGGTGGTGTGCGGCTGGGGCTGTTTCGCGACTGTGCTTGGGGTTGTGAGTCTAGGGCTCCGAGTGTGCTTTGTGCATCTGTGTGTGCCTGTCAGCCCTAGTGGCACTGAGACTGGTTCGGTCGGGATCGGGGTGACAGCTGAGCACGAACACTCGCTACCCCAGAGGCTTGGGGCCTGGAAAGCATGGTTAGGGTTTGGAGTGGATGGAGGGGCATCCAGAGGACAGTCCTCTGTGAGTTTGTATGTGGATGTCTGTGTCTGTGTAAACAGGCTATCAGAGTGGGCAGGGAAGGGGAATGCCCTCAACACCTACGCTAGGTGTGTTCCATCCTGGCTACACTATTCCAGGCAAAGACTTCTGGTCGCACATACTAGACTGACCCTGTCTTGATGTGCATACTCTCAGGAAGCTGGAAAGAGATAATCTGACAACAGGAATAACCCCTGTAATGTTTGGGACAATTCCCTATATGAAACCCACAATCGTGAAGGAAAGTTGAATCCTTCCTAGGGCCACCCAGGCTTGCTGAACATCTGCTGACTGGCTAGAGGCTGTGCATGCATAGGGCCAAGGCCAAGCATGTAGGGTCATATGCAGAACCAGTGTGTAGTCAGATGGGCCTGGGTCTGAATTCTGGCTTTGCCACTTAAAAGCTCTTTGACCCTGGGGAAATCATGTTTCTTCCTAAGCGACGGTTTCTTCAGCCACAAAATGAGGATAACTCAGCATTAAGGGTTATTGTAACTTTACACAAGGCAGCATCTCCATGGGCCCAAGGCCACAGTAGGTGCTGCTCAGACGCAAGACTATGGAGGAGAGACACAAGGAACTAAGGCTGGGGAGCCACACTGCCTGGGTCTGAATCCCAACTCTGCCACCAATGAGAAGTTCTTAAACTTCTGTGTGCTTCAGTTTCCTCATCTGTAAAATAGATATGATAATGGCTGCTGCCTCCTGGCTTATTGAGAGAGAAACTATATACAGTGTTTGTAACAGCACACCTGTAGTTGATACTTAACAAATATTAATACATCCACAGAAACTCATACATGGGTGTCCCAAGATGGCAGTTGGTCAGAGCTGTATGAGAGAAGCCAGTGTGGACAAGTGGAGGGCCGGGCCTGTACCTCAGCTCTGCTGGGTTCATTCCTGTCCAAAGACTGTTCAGGTACTTGCTCTCAGGCCTGGGAAGGCCCTGAGGGCAACAGTGATCTCTTTTCCACTGATTTTATCAGAATCCATGTACTTCATGAAGGCCCAGATGAGAGAACTGAGATACGCACAGAGAGGTGACATTACCAGTTTGGGATCACATAGCAAATCCCTGGGTCATCTGGGTCCCTGCTAGAGCTTCGTCCTGCCCCCTCCCTCTCTTAAGTAACACATTAATAAATGTCTTACCCACTCACCTTTATCTGTGCTGCTATCCAGTTCAGGGAAAATTTCTGAAATATATTAAACACTGATACAACAAAGTGTTTTCAGTTCCCATGTCAGGCCTTCTGGGGACAGTGCGGGACTTCTGGGGACTTCTGTGGCTCTGTCCTCTGTCATCATCTGAGCCCAGGTCTTTCTACACACCAAAGACAGGCAAAGGCTCTGGGCTCTGGAAAAGCCTGTCCCCCAGCTCTGGGCTCTGGAAAAGCCTGTCCCCCAGCGATAAGAGGATACATGAAAGGTTTACACATTCCCTCCACAAGGCAAAGCACACAGCTGATGCTGTGTCATTCAAAGGCTCTTATGTCTGGTCCTTCATCTTGCTGGCAGTGGATCTTGGGCTGGACTGCTGATGTAAACACCTGCACACAACCTCTCTGTGGGTCCTGGACATACTGAGAACCTAGAGGCTGGGTTCCAAGCATGGACATCTCATGGGACAGGAGGTGGAAGCCTTCACTCTCTTAGTGCCTGAGCCTGGGAAGGGTACCATATCATTGCTGCCATTTTCTACTGGCCAAGTAGTCACAAAATCCAGATGAAGGAAAAGACATAGACGCCATTTCTTTTCTTCCCTTTCTTTCTTTCTGTCTTCCATTATTTTTGTGTGCTAGGGATCAGATCTAGGACCTTGCGCATGCTAGGTAAGCGTTCCACCACTAAGCCACATTCTCAGCCCCAAGATTCTTTTTTTTTTTTTTTTTGGTACCAGGGATTGAACTCAGAGGTACTTGACCACTGAGCCACACCCCCAGCCCTATTTTGTATTTTATGTAAAGACAGGGTCTCACCGAGTTGCTTAGCGCCTCACCGTTGCTGAGGCTGGCTTTGAATTTGCGATTCTCCTGTCTCAGCCTCCCAAAGTGCTGGGATTACAGGCGTGCACCACTGTGCCTGGCTCAAGATTCTATTTCTTTCTCTTTTTTTTGTAACTGTAGATAAATAGTATGCCTTTATTTGTTTCATTGTTATGTGGTGCTAAGGTTCAAACTCAGTGCCTTGCACATGCTAGGCAAGCACTCTACCACTGAGCCACAGCCCCAGCCCAAGATTCTATTTCTTGATGGGAAGAGTATCAAAGAATTTGGGGGGCTATGTTTTAAAATTGCCACACATGAAAAGGCCTTTTAAACATAAAGTTTAGGGAGGAGGTTGTGGCTCAGTGGTTGAACACATGCCTAGCATGTGTGAAGCACTGGGTTCGATTCTCAGCACCACATATAAATAAATAAAATAAAGGTATATTGGCTAAAAAATTTTTTTTAAAAACATAAGGTTGAGTTTTAAAAATATATTTCTCATGCTTTTTCAACCTGATACTTTTATGTTTTTTACTTTTGAAATTTTGTTCCTTTATTTCTAGGTAGCTAGTGAGTTGTTCAACACTGTTTATGAAATAATTCACGTTCCTCCTCTAACAAGAAATTCTACTGCTATCATATACTAAATTTGAGCCTAGTAGGATCTACTCCTAAACTTTATATTCTGTCCTATGAGCTATCATACATATTAATACCACACTGGTTTAATTATTTCACCTCTACAGTATATTTCATATCTTCCAAAGTTATTTATCAAATGATCTGTCCTCCTCACAGATAAAAGTGCTATCTTTTAGTAGAATGAATCAGACATTATTATCCTATGTGCATATATAACTATACCACCAGTGTAACTCTATACCATGTACAACTAGAAGAATGAGAAGTCATACTCCATTTATGTATGATGTGCCAAAATACATTCTCCTGTCATGTATAACTAATTAGAACAAATAAAAAAATAAAAAGTGCTATCTTTGTCACATACTAAGTTCTTGCATCTGCTTGTGTCTCTAGATTCTTGATGTAGCTTTATTAGGCTGCCTGCCTAGTTCATTGCCAATGTCACAATTTTAATTATTTTACCCTTAAAATGCATTTTAATATAAAGTAAAACAAGTCTCGTAGAAAGAGTTGTTAAAAGAGATAAACCCCCTCCCTTTCTTCTTCATCAAGTTAAGTTCTATCTGTTCTTCAGGATGCAGCCCAGCTTTGACCCCTCTGGGAAGTCCTTCTTGATGTACGTGCCTCCCGCTGCTGGATTAGGAGACATTTTCTCTGGGCTCCCAGACCCTTAAGATACCCCTAAGAGGGCTGGGGTTGTGGCTCAGTGGTAGAGCACTTGCCTAGCATGCGTGAGGCACTGGGTTTGATCCTCAGCACCACATATAAATAATAAATGAATAAAATAAAGATCCATCAACAACTAAAAGAAAATATTAAAAAAAAAAAAGATACCCCTAGGGTTTGTGGTTGGCATATCTGGCACACACGATTCTTTTTTTTTTTTTTTTAACATTTATGTATTCATTTTCATTTGTTCCTTCTAGTTATACATGACAGTAGAATGTATTTTGACATATCATACATACATGGAATATAACTTCCCATGCGCATGGCTGTACATGATGTAGAATTACACTGGTCATGTATTCATATATGAACACAGGCACATTATGTCTGATTCTACTGTCTTTCCCATTCCCACTGCCCCCCACTTCCCCCATTCCCCCTGTCCAATCCCAGTGATCCTCTTCCCCCCACCCCCAGCTATGAGAGAACATTCCACCTTTGTTTTTTGGGGACTGGATTATTTCACTTAGCATGATAGTCTCCAGTTCCATCTGTTTACCAGTAAATGCCACAATTTCATTCTTATTTATGGCTAGTAATATTTCTATGTGTATATACCAACATTTTCTTTATCTATCCCTCTGTTGAAGGGCACCTAGATTCGTTCCATAGCTTAGCTATTGTGAAATAAGCTGCTATAAACATTGATGTGGCTGCATCACTATAATATGCTGATTTTAAATTCTTTGGGTATATGCTGAGGAGTGGGTTAACTGGGTCAAATGGTGGTTCCATTCCAAGTTTTCTGAGCCATCTCCATACTGCTTTCCAGATTGGCTGCACCAATTTGCAGTTCCACCAGCAATGTATGAGTCAACATTTATTGATACTTGTATTTTTGATAATTAGCACATGAGATTCTTGAGGGCAGGATCTCTTAGTTAGCCCCCCCCCAACACAGTATTGGGCTTGTAGCAAGGACCCCATAAAGAATGAGCAGTGACTCTGAGCATGGTGGTAGGCTCCTATAGTCCCAGCTACTTGGGAGGATGAGACAGGAGGATTGCCTGAGACCAGGAGTTTGAGGCCAGCCTGGAAAACATAGTGAGACCCCATCTCCTAGAAAGAAGAAGGAAGGAAGGAAGGAAGGAAGGAAGGAAGGAAGGAAGGAAGGAAGGAAGGAAGGAAAGAAGGAAGGAAGGAAGGAAGGAGTGAGTGAGTGAGGGAGGGGAGGGAGGGAGGGAGGAAGGGGAAAGGAAAGGAAAGGAAGGAAAGAAAGGAAAGGGAAGGAAGGAAGGGAAGGGAAGGAAGGGAAAAGAAATGAAAGGAAAAAGGAAAAAGGAAAGGAGGGAAGGGGAATGAAAAGGAAGAGAGAGCTGGGCACAGTGGTGCACACCTGTAATCCCAGCACCTTGGGAGGCTGAGACAGGAGAATCGCGAGTTCAAAGCCAGCCTCAGCAATGGCGAGACACTAAGCAACTCAGTGAGACCCTGTCTCTACATAAAATACAAAATAGGGCTGGGAATGTGGCTCAGTGGTTAAGTACCCCTGAGTTCAATCCCTGGTACCAAAAACAAGAAAGAAAAGAAAAGGAAGAGAAGAGAATGCGTGATGAACAGGCAAAGGCTCAGAGACAAGGAGTGCCCAGGGACTGGCCAGTGCTGGGCTGAGATCAGGTAAGGTGGAGGAAGAGTGGCTAGAGAAATGGCCAAAGCAAACTTTTGGAACCACACTCCCAGGGACTTGCATGGCCAGTTCATACTTCATCCTGAAGGAAGGGAGGAGGTGACTATTCACTGTAGGCATGGGCAGAGGCAGACTTCCCCAGGGCTATAATAAGATCCACCTACAACAGTAGGGGATGGATTGGCAACAGAGGCTTGAGGCAGGGGTCAAGTTCAAGGCTATTTTGTAGGGCTCTCAAGATTGGCCACGGTCTGACCCAGTGGAGCCTGTGGGTGGAATTCTAAGATGATTCCCGAGTTGACAGTCCCCTGCATAATCTCCTCCTTGTGTCTATGATGAGATATCACTCCTCTGATCAGGTGACCTATCAGCTGACTTGGAGGTCCTGGCAAGGGAGATTCTCCTGGATGGGCCTGACCTTGTCATGTGAACCTTCAAACGATGCAGCATCAGAAAGGAGCAAGAAGCCTGTTTGTCCTGAGAAAGGAAACTGACATGCCTTAGAAAGGCCCCATGGCAAGACATGGGGATCAGGGACTTCCCAGTGAGTTCTCAGGGAACAGAGTCTGGCCAGTGCAGAGCAAGCCTGACTCCTGACCCACAGAAGGTGTGAGATAGTGAATGAGTCTATTTAAGCCACTAAACTGGTGGCCGCTTGTCATCCAACAGTCATGTGTGAAGCAGCTGAGGGCTTCTTGAGAAGCAGCATTTTGCGCCATTTCTGAGGCTTGATGAGAACAAGGCTGGTCAAGGATCTGTCCCGGCCACAGCCTGGCCCACTAGTGTCAGGCTAAGTGCTGCTTCTATCTGGTATTTGGTTTCTATACTACAGAATGAGAATACCCATTGAAATCTCATGGTGGCCAGTAACAGCTAATACCAGGACCAGGTCCTCAGAATTCCACTGCCGGCGCCTGCACCAGCACAAAGTGAAGCTAAGATCGGTGAGGGAGCTGCGGATAAAAATTACACACACACACACAAAGGACAAGACAAGACTCTCCTTTATTGAGCTCACGTGGGTCTATATATGCTAGGACGTTCTATATCCCACAAGCGTTACAGGGTGCCCTCTACTAGCACCCTGCAGCTATGCACAGGAATCCGGAACTGTTACAAGAATAGGGAACTATGGCCAAAACCACATGATTGAAAAACCTGATATTGTTGCACATTAGGTACTGTGGAAATGCCCAGGCCAGCTCTCTCCCACAATTCCCCCTCTCTTTTCCTAGAGCCTGTCTTAGGTTGTGGGAATCCTGGAACACAGCTTACCTGTCATCGGAGAGCATACCTTCGTTTCTTTAAAGAGCTATCATGGCCTGATATTGATGTCCTTGTTGATTTTGAATTGATAATTTTGCA
>CM053399.1:152541226-152626133 GCA_028644305.1 Xerus rutilus | reverse complement strand
CCAAAGTGCTGGGATTACAGGCTTGCGCTACCGTGCCCAGCTCTGCAAACAATTCCTCCTGTAATTGTTCTTTTTTAAAAAATTTTTTTAGTTGTAGATGGACACAATGTCTTTATTTTATTGCTTTGTATGTGGTGCTGAGGATCGAACCCAGGGCCTCATGCATGCGAGGCAAGTGCTCTACTGCTGAGCCACAATCCCAGCCCCCTGTAATTGCTCTTTGATGTCTTTTTTTTTTTTTTAAGTTTTTCAGACAAGTCCTCAATCTCTCGTTCTAGTGTTTCTTCATCTTTTCCTTCCCCCTCTTCAAGGTCTAAATCCTTTTCTGACCCCTTGAGAGATTGAGCAGGTACAGTCTCCTGCGCTATCTCAAACGTTTTGGCTAGTTCACTCACTTGTTCTGATGTCGTCAGCAATTCGGATACCTGTTTTTCTAACAGTTCCTCACTATGTTGCGCACCCATTGGAACGCTTTACCACAATTTAATGTGAACGCTTCAGCACAATTCACCCCACCTAAATTTACCAGCTGGCTTTCTTGGGGCGTCCATCAGCATTATTCCCCTTCTTCAGATCTCGGTGGGACCTCCAGATGCCGGCACCTGCACCAGCACAAAGTGAAACTAGGATCGGCGAGGGAGCTGCAGATAAAAATTACACACACACACACACACAAAGGACAAGGCAAGACTCTCCTTTACCGAGCTCATGTGGGTCTATATATATGCTAGGACGTTCTATATCCCACAAGCGCTACAGGCTGCATTCTACTAGCACCCTGTGGCTATTCACAGGAATCTGGAACTGTTACAAGAATAGGGAACTATGGCCAAAACCACATGATTGAAAAACCTGATACTGTTGCACATTAGGTACTGTGGAAACACCCAGGCCAGCTCTCTCCCACATTCCACAGCAAATGCTGACAGAATGGGATGGACTTCCATCCCCACCCCTTAGGCCAGGGGAGGAAATGGGCCCCTGCCTCATCCATGTCCATGTCGGGCACTGCCCACCTCCTAGCTCACCTGGCTTCTCTCCCACAGCCATGGCACTCACCCCTGCAGCCCCCTCTGCTGCTGCCAGTCCTGAAGCCCTCCCACTCTTGGTCAGGGGATGCAGAGGGTTCAGAGATTTGCCCTCCAATTCCAAAATCTGGACCCTTGAGACTATGGCTTAATCTGGTAGCCCTCCTGAGCCCTGGCCTCCCTGTCTTCCCCACCGTTCCCCCTCATCTCTGGGTGGGATGTAACCTACTGCAGAACCCCAAATCTGTCCCTGTCCCCCACCTTCCCCAAACATCCACTCAGGCATGGAGTGGTTCAGCCTGGGCCTGTGGCCCAAAGATACCTGATGATTCAGTAGCCAGGGGGCAGCTGTAGGCAGGTGGTAGGGAGAGAGTGTGCTGTCATCCAGGCCAGGCGAGGGGCTACAGAAAGTGACATAAACACAAGTGCCCACCAGTACCGGGCACATGTAGGTTCCTTCATCACTGTGGCCAAAATACCTGACAACAACTTAAAGGAGGAAAGGTGTAGTATCCGACCAGCGGATGCCACAAATGACTCACGGACAACACAGCTTCTTCCAAGTGAGTTTATTCAGCAAGCTTGATGATGGAGGACCCCCCCCCGCTTCTCCTGCTCGGTCTTATATGCCATTCATGCCAACCAATCACACAGTGCCGCGCGTCCTACAGCGTCTTACTTGCACCTGCGCGATGCAGCCTCAGAGCGGGACAACAAGTTTGAACCTTCCTCCTGGCATCTTGCCAGCCGCCATCTTGGAATGGCGTCTAGTCCATCGCTCCTCACAGAAAGGTTCACTTGGGGCTCAGAGTTTCAGAGGTTCAGTCCACAATCAGCCTCTTCCATTTCTCTGTACCCAAGATGAGGCAGAACATCATGGTGGAAAGCTGCTCAGCTCACGGCAGCCCAGAAGCAGAAAGAGACTTAGGAGCCAGGGACAAAAAACAATTCCCAAAGGCATGCCCCAGTGACCTACTTCCTTCAGTCACACCTACCTGCCTACAGCTATCACCCAGTAATCCATTCAAATAGCTCAACCCACTGATTAGGTCACAGCTCTCATAATCTATTCATCTCACCTTGAAACATTCCTACACTGCCTCAGACACAAGCTTCTTGGGGGACACCTCATATCCAAACCTTAACATTCCTCTAAATGTTGGTCAGATCTGTGGTTCAAAATTACATGCTACCCAATTGCTTATTCAACAGATAGTCAAAATGTTCTTCTCACATGCCATTCAAGCTAACATTTACTGAGTGCCCACCTGTGCCTGTGGCTGTGCTTCACATGCGCAATCACATTTGACCCTCTGCGGTTGGTATTGCTATTATTTACATTTTGCAGATGAGATAATTGAGGCTCAGAAAGGTTAAGAAACTTGCCCAAGATCTCACAGTTAGTAAGTAGATGAATTGATATTTAAATCCAAGTGTGAATGACTTAGTGCTCTGTCTTTGACTCTGTTCCCCGCCTAGTGAGACAGAAAACAAAGACGTGGTGCTCGTGACCTTGAGAAAGGTATGAGGCAGGGTAACAACTTGATGGAGACCAGGGATGGTTTCCAGTAAGAGCAAACTTGGAACTAGGCCCTAAATTATGGTGAGAATCCAGAGAGGCTGTTGAGAGGCAAAGGCTGCACACAGTGGCTATAGCAGAAGCAAAGGCCCACAGGCAGAAAGCACGGGCACAAATGGGAAGCTGCAGGCTGCTCTGTTTAGCTGGAGCAGGGGTACACATAGGGGGTGGGGCTGGGACCCTGACCAGGGTGGAGCAGGTTAAGTTCACAATCAAGAGCTGGGAGGTTGGGAACCATGGATGGGGCCCAGCAGCAGAGAGTGTTTCCAAGCTACATCCCAGCCTGAGTCCAGGCGTTGGCCACTGTGTTACCTGCTTCTCTTCCCTGGAGCCCATACTCCAGCCAGTGACAAGGACCCACTAACTCCTAAAGAAGACACAATGGAAAAGTGCCTGGCCACTAGAGATCAATGCTCAACTGCTGAGCCAGCTCAAAGCCTCAGAGCACCTTGTAGTGTTCAAGAAGCCCTTCAGCTGAGGCCCCCTCTGTGGGCAGACTGAGGGCAGGAAAATCTGCTCCTTGCTCCCTGTACTGACCCTGCTGTAACCCTTTCCTCTCTTCAAGAGCCCAGAGTCCCTTCCTTCTCAGGAAAAGGCCTGATATCAGTCATGCACACTCATCAGAAGAACCCAGCTCTATGTTACCCATATTTCATCTGGTCCTCAAACTAGCTTCATTTGAATAGGACTTACATTTTTTATTATACTACACATCTTAAAGAACCAACATTTCTCAACAAGGCTATGGCTCCAGACACAAAAAGGTAGAGGCAGTTCAACTGCTCAACCAGAAGCTGTGGAAACAGGACCTTGAGAGTCATACAGAAAGCAGGGCTCCATGAGGTCTTGAACGAAACGAGCCCCCTCTTGAGGCTCTGATTCCTCATTCATAAAGGGTGAGGAAAGGCTGGAGCAGGGATGAGCAGATCTTTCCTTTGAAGGATCAGATTGCAAATATTTTAGCTTTGTGGGTCATACAGTCTCTGTTGCCGCTCCTCAATTCTGTCGTTACAGCACAAAAGCAACCATAGACAGTACAAAGAAACAAGCCTGGCCATGTTCCAATACAACCTTATTTATGGCTGGTGAAATTTGAATTTTTATGTATTTTTCATGTATCACAAAATATTATTCTGTAAATTTCATTTTTTTCTGAACAGGAACCGTTCTTAGCATGGAAGTCATACAAAAACAGGTGGCCAGATTTGTTTCATGGGTGTTATTTGCCCCCAAAACCTCTGGATTCCAGTAGAGCTTCCATTTCATTGTGCAGGTGAACAACCTGAGAATCTTGTTCAAATGCAGATTCTGCTCCAAAACATTTGGGCAAGACACGGGAATCTGCATTTCCCAGGGACTCTCCTGCTCCTGCTGGCCCATGGACCTCACTTTGAGTAACAAGAGGCTAGAGAGTCATCCAGCTTGGTCAGTCTCTAGGTTGCTTTGATTACCCATCCTGCTGTACACTGAAGAAATACTCATTTAGCCATCTGAGCACACTTAGGGCTCTGGCATTTTCTCTAGTCTCCACCTCTGTGCCATGTTTTCCCTGCTTTTTTAAAAAAATATATTTATTTTTATATATTAAAACAGCAAAGTGCGTTTCAAGTCATAGTACACATATGGAGCACAATTTTCCATTTCTCTGGTTGTAAACAAGGTAGAGTCACACCATTCGTGTCTTCATACATGTAACTAGGGTAGTGATGTTCATCTCATTCCACCATCTTTCCTAACCCCATGCCCCCTCCCTTCCCCTACTTTCCCTTTGCCCTATCCAAAGTTCTTCCATTTCTCCCTTGTTCCTTACCCCCACCTCCCTTATGGATCAGCATCCACTAATTAGAGAAAATATTTGGCCTTTGGTTCTTTAGGATTGGCTTACTTCACTTAGCATTATGTTCTCCAACTCCATCCATTTTCCTGCAAATGCCATAATATTATTCTCTTTTATTGCTGAGTAATATTCCATTGTGTATATATACCACAACTTCTTTATCTTCATCTGTTGAAGAGCATCTAGATTGCTTCCACAGTTTTGCAATTGTGAATTGTGCTGCTATAAACATTGAAGTGTCTGCATCACTGTAGTATGATGTTTTTAAGTCTTTAGGGTATAGACCTGGGAGTGGGATAGCTGGGTCAAATGGCGGTTCCATTCCAAGTTTTCTAAGGAATCTCCATACTGCTTTCCAGATTGGTCACACCAATTTGCAGCCCCACCAGCAACCTATGAGTGTGCCTTTTCCCCACATCCTTGCCAACATTTGTTGTTGCTTGTATTCTTGATAACTGCCATTCTGACTGTAGTGAGATGAAATCTTAGAGTAGTTTTGATTTGCATTTCTCTAATTACTAGAGATGTTGAACATTTCTCCATATATTTGTTGACTGATTGTGTATCTTCTTCTGAGAAGTGTCTGTTCAGTTCCATAGCCCATTTATTGATTGGGTTGTTTGGTTTTTTGGTGTTAAGATTTTTGAGTTCTTTATGTATCCTGGAGGTCAGTGCTCTATCTGATGTGCGTGTGGCAAAAATTTGCTCCCTGAATGTAGGCTCTCTGCTCACCTCATTGATTGTTTCTTTCCTGCTTTTTTATTTCCTTATTGGCTTTGTGCTTCCCCCCAAGTCTAGCCTTGATCGACTAGAACATAAGCTTCTTGAGAGCTAGGGCCTTGTTGTTTTGTTCACTGATGTAATCCTACAGCTTTGCACAACACAGGTGTTCAGCAAATATTTATTGAATAAACAAACCAACTTGCAGATAGTGATGCATTGGCTTCCCAACTGCCTTTCCCTGCGGGGACTTTGTTACTCTATCACCACCTAGTGGTAACTTTTGTGTACTGTGACATGGGGGAGAAAAATACACCTGACTGATCCAGACAGCAGGTGGAGGAAACTGCTGGGGGCAGCTCTGGTGGCCCTGCCTCTGTTCTTGTGGGCTGGCTCAGTCTTTGCAGGAGCGCCTTTCTGGAGGAGGTGGCATTTTAGCTGAATAACGAAGGCAATAAGAATTGGGACCAGCCGGGATGTGGTGGCGCACGTCTGTAATCCCTGCACTTTGGGAGGCTGTGACAGGAGAATCGTGAGTTCAAAGCCAGCCTCAGCAAGGGCGAGGCACTAAGCAACTCAGTGAGACCCTGTCTCTACATAAAACACAAAATAGGGCTGGGGATGTGGCTCAGTGGTCAAGTACCCCTGAGTTCAATTCCTGGTACCAAAAAAAAAAAAAAAAAAAAAGAATTGGGACCATGGGAAGGAGAGAGGGAGAAAGGGCCATCCTGGTGGAATGAACAATCCATGGACAGGCTTGGAGGCTGGAAAGCATAGCATGTGCCAAGAGGGAAGAGAAGTAATGGCAGCTAGCTGGGCAATGGAAGATGAAGCTGGACAATGACATAGGAGAAGAGACCCAAGGAAAGAGAACTTCCACCAAGAGAGTGATCTATGCCAGGCACTTCAAGTACAAGAGCTCATTTCACCCCACAAAGGTCAATGAAGCAGATCTAGGACCCCTACTTTACAGATGAAGGAACTGAGGCATAGGTCAGTGAAGTGACTTGCCCAAGGTCACACAGCTGGTAAGGGACAGAACTGGATTTGAATCCAGACCGTCCTCCCAGGTGAAAGTGCGTGGCCAGCTTTGGGCCTGAGGGTGGGAGTCTCATTGATAGGGTCAGGGTGTGTGCAAGAAGACACAGATATAGGAACTGAGGCCCAAAGAGGAGAAAGAGGGTCCCAAATGATGTGCACCAAGCAAGGCCATATGCCTCTCATCCTGGCTCCTGCCTGGGCTTCCATCTGACTGCTGAAGTTGATTTTTCCATGCAGAAAACCTGAGCCCTGGCCACAGCAGCAGCAGAGAGCTTGGTTGGCATCCTTGGCCAGCCCGAGCCCTGGGACTGTGCTTGGGTTTCTGTTCCCAGTGAGCCATGCTTCTGTTCTCCCCTCACCTCTCCCCCTACCCTTCCATTGTTGTGCCTGGGAGCAACATGGGGCAAGAACAGGGCCAGATCTGAGTCTTTATTGAGGCCCCAGTGCCCTGGGGTAGACACTTACCAACATGTTCCCTGGGAGTGAGTGACTAACCCTAAAGGTGGACCTTATCTCCATTTTTAAAATGAGAAAGCTGAGGACAGTGTTTACTAGTGTCCTAGTAAAGGATAGTGACTTGTAGACAAGGCTTCTTGCCATGCCGCCTCAGCTTCCCTTTGTGGGGCGACCCAGCCTCCCATGTTCCCCTAGCAGCTGTAGGAAGCCAGGCCTTGACATGGGAGAGCTGGCACCTCGAGTCACATTTCCTCCAGGCAAAGCCTGCGCGCCCAGGTGCCTGGCCAGCCCTGCTGGTGCTCAGGCACCCCATGCGCTCTGGGGAGCCCGCCAGGAGGAGATTACAGTAGTCAGATTTCTAAGGCTTCCTGGGGGAAGCACATGAATTCTGCTGGGAATTTTTACCAGGGCAGTTTCTTTAATCCTTGTCTGGGCATAGCCAGGATTTAGTAATGAGCTGGAACAGCCAGAATATTTGATTCTGTGAGCTGGGACCCAACTGATCATTCTTCAACCAGCCAGGTGCCTCTTTCCTCCAGGACCCAGTTCAGCCACCACCGGGTGGGGGCAGGGAGCCAGGATTCAGAACCCGAGAAGCAGTGTTGCGTGGCTCACAGGGCCTGAGCCAGCAGCCCCCAGGACAGATGGAGCCACGAGGGCCCACAAGGCTGGGGGGCCCAGCAGAGCCAAGAGTCGAGAGGGGAAGAACAATTTGAGGGCGAGGCCAGGGCGAGGGGCTGCCTCTGGGAACCAGGCTGATCATCAGGCTCCACCAGCAGGCCTCAGCAGTCCTGGGATCTCTGGGCAGGGCCTTCGCACTGGGGAAGGGGCTGGGCAGGAGCAGGGCCTCGCTGGCTGCTTTCCTTCTGCAAGGGAGCCCTGGTGAAGGCTTCTCCAAGAGCAGAGGAAGGCCCAGAAGCTGTGTCCTGACAGGCTCCTCATAAACTAAGGCTTCCTGAGCAAGTGGTTTATTGAGAAAGTGCTCCCAGAAAATCTTTGCTAGTTACTCTTCTGACAGAGGATTAATAACCAGAATATATAAAGAACTCAAAACACTTAACATAAAAATACCAACAAACGGGCAAATGAACTAAACAGACACTTCTCAAAAGAAAAAAATACATATGGCCAACAAATATATGAATGTATTCCGTATCTTTAGCAAGCAGGGAAATGCAAATCAACACTACAATAAGATTTCATCTCACACCGGTCAGTATAACAGCCATCAAGAATACAAACAATAGCTGGGCACGGTGACACACACCTGTAATCCCAGCACTTTTTTTTTTTTTTTTTAAACATTTATTTATTTTTTTAGTTGTAGGTGGACAGAATATCTTTGTTTTTATATGGTGCTGAGGATCGAACCCAGTGCCTCACGCATGCTAGGCGAGCACGCTACCACTGCGCCACAATCCCAGCCCCTAATCCCAGCACTTTGGGAGGCTGAGACAGGAGAATTGCGAGTTCAAAGCCAACCTCAGCAATGGCGAGGCACTAAGCAACTCAGTGAGACCCTGTCTCTACATAAAACACGAAATAGGGCTGGGGATATGGCTCAGTGGTCGAGTGCCCCTGAGTTTAATCCCTGGTACCAAAAAAAAGAAAAGGAAAAAAAAAAGAATACAAACAATAATAAATACTGAAGAGGATGTGGAGAAAAGGGAACACTTTTACACTATTGTTTGGACTGTAAATTAGTAAAACCACCATGGAAATCAGCATGGAGGTTCCTCAAGAAAGTAGACATGGAACTATGATATGACCCAGATACACAGCTCCTTGGTGTTTACCCTAAAGAAATAAAGCCAGCAGCATACTATAGTGATACGTGTATAGTCATGTTTATAAGCAGCACCATTCACAATAGGCAAACTATGAAACCAGCCTAGGTGTCCATCAATGGATGAATAAAGAAAACATGGTATAGATAAACACAATGACGTTTTATTCAGCCACAAAGAATGAAATTATGTGATTTTCAGGGCATTGGAACACTTGAGAACACTGTGGCAAGTGAAATAAGCTAAACTGAGAAAGTCAAGGGTCATTTGTTTTCTTTCATATGTGGAAACTAGAGAGGAAAAAGAAGGGGAAAAAGTGGGCAAGGGAGGCAGCTGGGTGCAGTGGTGCACACCTGTAATCCCAGCAACTCGGGAGGCTGAGGCAGGAGGGATTGCAGGTTCAAAGCCAGCCTCAGAAACTTAGAGGCCTTAAGCAACTCAGGGGGAATAAAATATAAAAAAGGACTGGGGAACTGGGGATGTAGCTCAGTGGTTAAGCACCCCTGAGTTCCATCCCCGTTACCAAAAAAAAAAAAAAAAAGGTTAGGGGAATCTCACAAAAATTGAAGGGAGATGAGTAGGAATAGGGGAAAGGAAACGGGGAGGAAAAAGGGAAATCCTGGGGAGTAATATTGGTCAAATTCTATTGTTGTATTGTGTGCATGTACGAATATGTAACAATGAACCCCCATTACGTACAATTATAATGCACCATAAAAAATGTGGACATAGAAGGATAAACCCCAGCCGGGCGCGGTGGCTCAAGCCTGTAATCTCAGCACTTAGGGAGGCTGAGACAGGAGAATTGCGAGTTCAAAGCCAGCCTCAGAAACGGCGAGGCACTAAGCAACTCAGTGAGACCCTGTCTCTACATAAAACACAAAATAGGGCTGGGGATGTGGCTCGGTGGTCAAGTGCCCCTGAGTTCAATCTGCAGTACCAAAAAAAAAAAAAAAAAAAAAAAAAGAAAGGATAAACCCCAGGATAAACCCCGAGAGGAATTGAAGCCAGGAGGGGAGAAGAGGAAAACAAACAGTGCTACTGAGTCCAGAGTCCTGCAGAGGGTGGCTTTGGTCTACTCTGGCCCGGTGCTCTGGTCAAGGTACACCTTAGGGCCGAGAATCCCAGGAGAGGGAGCTGGGCTTACAGTCCCCATCCCACCTCCCCCATCACAACCATGGCAGGAGGTGGGGGCAGAAGCAGCCTCCTGGCTGGGGTGGCAGGGGCCCTGCTGTGTGAGCAGCAGGTACAGATTCTTCTGTGGGGGAAGAGTTGAGCAGGACCTGAGTAAGGGGCTTGGACATGCTGCTGGAAGGCCAACGAGGCCATTTCCTACCTGGATGAGGTCCCCTCCCCAATTTAGGACCTGTCAAGGCAGAACCAGAGGCAAGAAGGGTTGAGACAGCTCCCCAAGGCAATGTGCACTCAGCTGTTTTATAAAAAGTCCTACAAAAACACATTAGTCTGTTTTCTGCTGCTACAACAAAATGCCTGTGACTGGGCAAATTAAAAACCATAGATGTTCACTTGGCTCATGGTTCTGGAGGCTGGGAGTCCAAGAACATGGCTCTGGGATCCTGACATGGGGGAAAGGCAGGTGAGACAGGGAGAGGGAGCTGGGCTGAACTCATCCCTTATCAGGAACCCACTCCCCATTACTAACCTATCCTGATAGCAGGATCACCTCTCTTAAAGGTCCCACCTCTTAGTACTATTGCAAAGGCAAATAAGTTTGGAGGAGACATTTGAACACAGCAGCCCCTCTGGAAATTCCCCCCTCATCTGTGCTGTTCGGGGCCCAAAGCTTGAGCCGTGATGAGGAGGGACAGGCGCCGCAGAACTGCCTCATTCTGCCAGCCAGCTCAGTTCAGAAACAAGTCACCGGGCTGCCAGGGGTCCCAGTGTGCAGCAGCAACAGAAGCTGGGGCCCGAGGGAAGGCCCCAGGGCAGAGCCATGATCAACTAGGGGCAGCCCACTAATATGGAGGTGGATCCATATTAGTGACAACCTCCAGCCCTTTCATGGACCTCGCCTCCCTTCCATTTTCCCCTCCTTCTAGGCCCCACACAGTCCTCCTGGCCTCCAGCCTTCCCTCCTGCAATCCTTCTTCCAGAGTTGCCAAAGGGTTTTCTCTCGAAATCAAATCTGATCCTGTTCCTCACCTGCCTAACATCTTCTATGGCTCCCCATTACTCTCAGGAGAAAGACCAAAGCCCCAGCCTCTCTCAATGACCAAGAGTCCTACAGGGACTGAGATCAGTGCATTTCAGACAGAAACTGAGAGCCCAGTAGTCCCTCAGTGCCCATAGGGCATGGTGGCAGCAAGCCCAGCTATCGGGAGAAGCTGCCTTGGGCTCTGCCTGCCTCCAGGCCTCTCTCTCTCAGGTTTTGAAATTAATTTATGGAAAGCATCTAAATTGGGAGTCAACACAGTCCTGCAAATCTCGTCTAATCCCTGCCTCCACTGGAGGAAGCAGTGTTCTGAACATGGAGCTTTTCTTACATTGGTTACAATTCAGGAAAAAAAGCCAGCATTAAACATTTGATTTCTTATTCCCACAACCACTTGCAGACTGAGGAGGCTCTTAGGCAGTGTTTGGTGAGACCATGGGGAATCTTGCAGGCTGGCAATCTGAGGAGGCCTGGGGGACGAAGCCCTACTCACCAAGAGCCACTTCTCCTGGCTGTACCTGTAGCACACCTAGAAGCCCATCTCTGCTCCTCCTCCTGCCTGCACTCTGGTCCAAGCCACCAGCCATCACTCTGCAGAGGCCTGCTGGCCTGCGTTCCTGCTTCTACCCTTGCTCTGCTCCAGGGCTTTCTCACAGGCAGCCAGAGCCGTGCCCTGCTCCCTGAGGAAGCTCTCTGAGGGTCACCATCCCTTCAGGTAAGGCCAGAGTCCAACCCACTGCTCATAAAGGCCAATACAACCTCTTTGTCAGCCCCTCTGAGCCTCTGACTGCCTTCCGGGTGGGCACAGCACTCAGGCTCCTGCGTTGCTGCTCCTCTGCCTGGACCCCTGCCCCCTGGCCACAAGATCCAAACCCTTGTTTCCTACAGATCCAGCTCGAAAGTCGGCCCTTCACACACTTCCCAGATGGCACCACTCTCCCACCCACCTTTCAATTTCTGCTCCCCTCACTATGACCTGACAAATCCTGCTTCTTTTTTTTCAATTTTAATTTTTTAGTTTTAGTGGTAGATGGACAGAACACGTTTATTTTATATATTTGTTTTTCTGTTGTGCTGAGGATCGAACCCAGTGCTAGGCAAGCGCTCTGCCACTGAGCCACAAGCCCAGCCTACAAATCCGGTTCCTCGTTGTCTAGTTTCCCTTACTTCCCCACCCGAATGGAAGCTGTGGCAAGAGTTTTGTTTATTGGGTGCCACCAGTGCCACAGCCAAGAGCAACCTCGGGCAGCTGCTCGATACATATGTATCAAATGAACAAATGAATGAATCACATCTGTCATTTGACAGAAGCGGATGGCAGTGTTCCTGAAGGTGCTCTGAGGGTGTCCCTGCTGGGCATGCAGTCATCTGAGGGCACCTCCTTTGGGAAGCCGTCTATCCAGTTTTTAAATGGAAGCTCTGGCAGCAGGCAGCAATGATCACACAGTAGGATCACTTTTCATTTGGTACAAACATCACCGCCTCCAGGGAGCCCTGCTAGGCCTCTTCCCAACCCCTAGGGAGAGTGCCTCCTACCCTCCTAGCCTGACTTCCTCCTTTATGGTCTATATTGGGTGTTGTGGTCAGTACCAGGCCAGTGGGCATCCCAGGGGCACTTGAGTCATACCTAGAGAACACCTGGGGCCCACGTCAGCTCAGGCTTTTCGGGGCCTCTTGTTCTGGCCTCAGTCACACCCTTCTCCTCATCTGAGCCTTACAACTACCCTCCGAGGTGATCACTATCACCCTCATTTTACAGATGAGGAAACTGTGGTCAGAGGCCACAGAAACAATTTCCCTATTCCTACAGCTGGCGTCACAGAGCGGAATGGAGCCAGTTCCCAGGCCCAAAGGGCCCACCCACCTACCGGCTGCCACAGTGTGTGCTCAGTAAGTGCTTGGGGCGCAGGTGAAAGGGCAAACCCGACCCTCAGGTTCCTGAGCGAGTCTGAGGATGTAACCACAGCATGTGCTGACCCCGCAGCCAGGCACACCGGCAGTGGCCTGTCCCATGCGTGACTGAGCCCAGAGAGACCTGCCAGGCTGCTGGGTGCAGGGACAGCAAAGGTGGTGACTGCTCCTCCCATGCTGAGAGGCCAAGGCGAGGGACCAGTGTGTGGGATGTGGCGAAGCCCAGCAATGGCACCCATCACCTGTTCCTCGGCCTCTCCTGGGGCAGACAAGGACCACAGAGGTTGAGTGTCAAGCCAAGGCTGAGGCCAGGTGCCTGTCTTCTGACACGCAGTCTGCTCCTTGTTCTTTCTCCATCTACTGGACACTGTAAAGGCTCTCTGTCCCCCAGGATGTGCACATCAGTCTCCCTGTGTGTGATGTGGCATCACTGTACCTACCTGAAAGAATCAAACGTTAAGTGAAATAATAAAAGTGTCTACACAAGCGCCTGGCGGAGAGTAAATTCCTAGTAAGAAGAGCCTAGAGTCGGACGCCTGTTCTCTCCTTCCCTCACAAGGCCCAGAGTCATTGACTCGGCAACTAGAAAAAGTTGTATTTGTTTAGAAAAAAATTTAAAATAATAGTGCCCAATGATGGAGATGATGTGGCAAAAGTCAGTGTGGCATACATTTTAAATAATCAAGGCAAATATGTTATCAAGTGTTTAGTATTAAGAAAGTCTCATTTTGTCTGATTATCCCTACTTTTAAATAGTATTGTCAAGATGTAAGTCATTTTAAAGCTGTCCAGTTAAGTGAGCTATAAGTGGGATTCACAATGTGGCCAAGTAGGGTATTTTTTCTAACTGGTAAACAAAAACGAATATTGTCCTCCAGTCTTTGATCAGGATTAGTCTTGCCATGAGCACACTTTGAATTACGCCAGGCAGGTGTGTTCCTCTTGGCCTTAGAGTCAGTGGTCTCACATGCTCATCTATCCCCAGGGCCAACTCTTTGGGAAACAGCAATTTGACAGAACATGTCAAGAGCCATAGAAACCATTTATATATTTTGATCAGTTCTTTTCTCTGGAATAAATCCTAGAGAAGTAATTTTTAGAAAAGCAAACCAATAAAATAAGCACATAAAGATGTCTGTTGCAGTGGTGTTTATACTAGAGGGAATGGCAGACACGATTTATGATTATAAATAGGAGGGTGATCTAATAAATGATGCTTGAGTCCTTGATGATTCTTCTGCTAATAAAAATTAGTCCCAGCAACTCGGGAGGCTGAGACAGAACGATCGCGAGTTCAAAACCAGCCTCATCAAAAGCGTGGCACTAAGCAACTCAGTGAGACCTTGTCTCTAAATAAAATACAAAAGAGGGCTGAGGATGTGGCTCAGTGGTCGAGTGCCCTCGAGTTCAATCCCCAGTCCCCTGCCCCCGAAAAAACCCAAACCAACCAAACAAAAAATCCCCCATAATCCTGAAGACTCTGTTACAACATTGGGTCATGTTTATGTTAAAAGGTTTCATATCAAAAACAATTTTTTTTGGTACTGGGGATTGAACTCAGGGGTACTCGAGTACTGAGCCACATCCCCAACCCTATTTAGAGACAAGGTCTCACTGAGTTGCTTAGTGCCTCACCAGTTGCTGAGACTGGCTTAAAATTTGTTATTCTCTTGTCAGCCTCAAAGTGCTGGGATTATAGGCGTGTGCCACTGCGCCCGGCTAAAAAGAAAAAATATAACACTACATTGATACTCTGGTCACTACCATTAGAGAGATTATTTTTTTGCCTCCCTATTTGATTCTCAAACAGCCCTTTGATGTAGATGAAACAGGATCAGTGTTTATTCTCCCCATTAATCCGTGGTGGGGGAGGGGAGACTGAGAAATTCTGAGCCAGGTTCCCTCAGGGACTCAATTTCTGAACTGGGTTGGCTCCCACGTCTCCTAAAGCAGGGCCCAGTGCTGCCTCAGAGGGAACCATGGGCAAGCCCCTCCTGGTGAAGACCACCATGTAAGACAAAGTCCTGCCTTGGTCCAAGCTCCCCCATTTCACCCAGAAGAGGTGGCCCCTGGGCTACCCCTCCTCTCTCTTCCTAGGCAGATTTCGAAGAACCCCTAGTCCCAGGGCCACCTTGCTCTGAGCTAGGCTCACCAGAAGGCCCTTCTGCATGCTTGACCCCTGAGGTCACGTGGGCAATCCCTGGGAAACCTTAACATTAGCCACAGGTGTCCGCTATTTCTATTTTTTTTAAAGGTTATAAAAGTGAAAATTTTCTACTATGCAAACATTGTTAAAAATAATATAATAATCACTCCCATCTCTATTGCTCAGCTTAGGAAATAAAACCTCAAAGGGAAGGAGCTCTTGGAGACTCCTTCCTAATCTTGTTTCCCAGCTGTCAGCAGTGGTAACCCAAATCTGAATTGGGTGTTTATCCACAAGTGATAAATAGCATCTTGGGGGCATGCTTTTGAACTTTCAGTGGTGGTTTCATATTGCCTTTTATTCATTCAATAAATTCACTGGACAAATATTTATTGAGCACCTACTATATGTCAGGGCGGGTCACACTAAGCCCCAGGGAATATCAGTAAACAAAACAGGCTAGACCACTGCTCTTGGTGTTAGGCAGTTAGATCAGTTGTATTATATATCAGAATTTGAGAAGTGCAAAGGGGAATGTTGCAAATTTCAGTAGGATAGCATCCTTCTATTATATTTTTTCTTATATTTTATATTTTTCTTTGTTTATATTTTTCTTATATTTTATATTTTTCTTTGTTTGCATGGGCCATCTTTATGCATTCCTCTGTCAATAAAATTTAGGATTTTTTGGGGCTGGGATTGTAGCTCAGCGGTAGAGCGCTTACCTCGCATGCATGAGGCCCTGGGTTCGATCCTCAGCACCACATACAAAGCAAGAAAATAAAGACATTAAAAAAAAAAGGTTGCACAACTATATATTTTTTAAAAAATTTAGGATTTTTTCTTTTTTCTTTTTTGTTATAAACATTGTGTGTACTGAATGCGACAGAGACATCCAGCCCTCTCCTCGTACAGGACTCCCACTTCCAGAAACTTTGGTCAGCCTTTTTCTTCCAGGCAAGAGGTTTTCCTAGATGGCCAGGAGGAATCTGACTGCTTGAGTAATACTTCACCTCTGGGCTGGAAGGTTAAGTTGAGAATCTCTCTCATAACACAGATCACAAACAGGTACGACAAAGATATAAAGAGGCAATAAAAAAAATTAGATTAGTGGACCTGTTGAGCATGTCTGACTTCTGAGTAATAGGAATTCTAGAGAAAGAAAACAAAAGGAAGTAATTTAAAAAAACATTTTTTTCACATTCCCTAACATTGAAGAACCCAAGTGCCCAACACAATGAATGAAAAAAGCTCTATATAGAGATGCATTATCCTGAGATTTCAGGACTCTGGGGACAAAGAGAAGATCCTACAAGTTTGCAAGGATCATGGATCAGAAGAGATTGCATTTTTTAAAAAAATATTTTTTTTAGTTGTAGATGAACACAATACCTTTATTTTAATTTATTTTTATGTGGTGCTGAGGATTGAACCCAGTGCCTCACACATGGGAGGCAAGCACTCTACCACTGAGTCACATCCCTAGCCCAGAGCATTGCATTTTAAAAAAAAATTTTAAGATGTTGATGGACCTTTATTTTATTCATTTATTTTTATGTGGTGCTGAGAGTCGAACCCAGTGCATCATGCATGCTAGGCAAGTGCTCCTCCACTAAGCCACACTCCCAGCCCGAGCATTGCATTTTTTAATAGCATCGGTAGAAGTCAGAACACGATGGAGTCGTATGTTCAAAATTTGAAATGAAAGAGTTTGCAGTTAAATTAAGTGATTAAAAATTAGCAAACTAAGTCAATGATAAAAGTAAAGCAGTTATTAAGTCCAGAGAAAATGAAGACAGTGCAGGGCATTAAAGGAAAGAAGCAGCTCAGGACCAAGGAAATTCAAGTCACCTGAAAAGGAAGGTGGCAGGTGCAGAGAAGCTATCCTATCCTGATGAAGCCATGCCTAATGGTTTGCTAGACCATCTCCAGGTGAGAAGCCTACCCGTGGCCACTATGGCTGCAACATTCATTAAAAGATGTTAATGGACAGGGCGCCATGGTGCACACCTGTAATCCCAGTGGCTCAGGAGGCTGAGGCAGGAGGATCATGAGTTCAAAGCCAGCCTCAGCAACTTAGCAGGGCCCTAAGCAACTCAGTGAGACCCTGTCTCTAAGTAAAATATGAAAAAGAATTGGGGATGTGACTCAGTCATTGAGTGCCACTGAGTTCAATTCGTAGTACCAAAAAAAGATGTAAGTGGTGTTTGCAGGCCTGGCCCAGTTCTAAAGTTTATGTTTCTGTGCTGGTTCAAAATTTCCTTTTATCAAGCAGCCTGGTGAAGGCCCTGTTTCCCTAGTGGCTCCAGGCTCCATTTTGAAACTCTCTTAAAATCGCTTTTTTTCCCTTTCTTTCTGGAATTCACAATGGTTGGAATAAGGCAACTAATGAATACTGATCTGCAGAATTACAGATAACCATGGGAGGCCGTGCGCATGGGAAGCAGGTACGTGTCTGTGTTTTGTGGGGTGCATGAGGGAGTGGGTGAGAGGGCTAATTTCTCCCCTTCCATAATGACCGACTACTATACAATGTATAAACTTAAAAAAAATTAAAATAGCCATATAAGCACAGTGTTTAGAAGGAATACAGTGGATACCTAAAGGATTGAAAGTGGTGTCGGTGGAACTGCAAAAGAAGAAGAGGGCCACCATGGCGGAAGGGCCTCAGACTTGCTGATTTTCATGACATATCTTGTAGAATATTTTAGGCCTTTTAAATCCTGTGCATGTACAATTTGATAAAAAGTAAAACTAAATTAAAAAGCTCCCTTGAGATTTGCAGCCTCCTACACATATCTTTATCTCTTCATTTTATTTCCTTAGGATCATTTCTGGAAGTGGAACTGTGGGGTCAGTAGGAGAGCATGCTTTAAATACCTCCTGTCCATAGGGGTAAACAGGGCACTGATTTTGTCCTTTCCAGAAATATAATTGTCTCTATTTTCTTGCCCTTGCAAACACCATTATCCATTTTCATATCTCTGCCAATTTGATAGTAAAAAGGTATCTTATTGTAGTTCTAATTTGCATTTCTTTGAATACTAAATAGATTTGCAAAGTTAAAATATCTGACTGTTTTTTAGTTCTTCTTTTATGAATTTCCTGTTCCTTTAATGAATTTGTCTGTTTCTACCTTGGAGTGTTCGTCTTTTTCACTCTTGATTTGTAAGGGCTCTTTAAATAGCTGGCCGACTCATTCTCCAGCTATCACACAGCTTACAAATATTTCCTCCTACATGAGTCCTTCTCCTTTCAATGTTCTTTTTTTGACATAAAGGATTTTTTACTTTCATGTAGTTAAGTCTTACGTTTTTTGCCATTGGGCTCATGTCTGGAAAGCCCTGCCCCCTCCATGGGATTTTTTGTTGCTGTTGTTCTAATTAGTTATACATGACAGTAGAATGCACTTTGACACATCACACACAAATGGAGTGTAATTTCTCATTCTTCTGGTAGTATGTGATGTAGAATTACACCGGTTGTGTAGTCGTATATGCACATAGGGTAAAAATGTTCCGTTCATTCTACTCTCCTTCCTAACCTCATACCCTCTCCCCTCCCTCCACTCCCCTCTACCTAATCTAAAGTAACTCTATTCACCTCTAGTCCCCCAACCCCTTATTGGGAATTGGCATCCACATATCAGAGAAAACACTTGGCCTTTGTTTTTTTGGGATTGGCTTGTTTCGCTTAGCATGATATTCTCTAGCTCCATCCATTTACTGGCAAAGCCAGCATTTCATTCTACCTTAAGCCTGAGTAATATTCCATTGTGTATGTATACCACAATTTCTTTACCCATTCATCTGCTGAAGGACACCTAGGTTGGTGAGTTGGTGTGAGTTGAGCTGCTATAAACACTGGTGTGGCTAATTTTAAAAACATTCACTGGACAGCTTGGGATGCTGAAGCAGGAGGATGGCGAGTTCAAAGCCAGCCTCAGCAAAAGCAAGGCACCAAGCAACTCAGTGAGACCCTGTTTCTAAGTAAAAAATACAAAATAGGGCTAGGAATGGGCTCAGTGGCCGAGTGCCCTTGAGTTCAATCCACATACACACACACACATAAAAGGAAAATTCACTGGAGCAAAATATAGCCTATTCAACAAATGGTGCTAGGAAAATTAGAAATCCACATTTAACAAAATGAAATTAAACCCCTATCTCTAACCCTGCATGAAACTTAACTCAAGGTGGATCAAAGACTTACGCACTAGAACAGAGACCCAGCATCTAATAGAAGAAAGAGTAGGTCCTAATCTTCACCATGTCGGCTTAGGACCTGACTTCCTTAACAAGACTCCTAAAGCACAAGAAGTAAAATCAAGAATCAATAAATGGGATAGAATCAAACTAAAGAGCTTCTTCTCAGAAAAGGAAAACAATCAGTGATGTGAAGAGAGAGCTTACAGCACGGGGGAACATCTTTACCACACGCACATCAGATAAAGCATTAATCTCCAGGATATATGAAGAACTCAAAAAACAGCACCCAAAAACCAAATAACCCAATCAATAAATGGGCTAAGGAACTGAACAGGCACTTCACAGATGAAGAAATACAATCGGTCAACAAATACATGAAAACATGTTCAACATCTCTAGCAATCAGAGAAATGTAAATCAAAACTACTCTAAGATTTCATCCATGGTCTTTTACACATACAGTGTTTCTTGGAATCATTTTAAATCTCCCAAATTGGGGAGCATTCCAACGGCAGTCACTGTGAGCCTGCCACACATCAGGATGTGTAGAAAGTAACAGTAACTTGTTTTTAAAAAGTCCCAATTTAATAGTGGGGCACACTTTACAAAATGCTGTGGTCCTCACCTTTTTCTTTTCCCTCCTGGGCACAAAGTGACAGTTCATTTCCCAGCCTGCCTTGTGGTTAGGTGTGGCTGCGGGACTGGGTGTAGTGACTGGATCATGCATGGAGGTGATGTAGGCACCTTGCCTGCTTGGCCTAGAAGCTCTCCTTCTGCACCATCCTTTACTGTCTTCCTGTCTGGTGCTGGCAGAGCCAGAAGTCAGAGGAACTTGGAACAGCCAGATGGGAGGCAGCCTACTAACCAGGAATCCTCATTGCTATTCCTATAAAGAAGTAACACACTTTGATTGTATTAAGACATTGAGATTTTGTGTTATATTTGTTACAGCAGCTAGCATTGCCCATATCTTACTGATACCTTGTATTAATTCTGCCTCTAATCTGAATTCTTCTAAGCTGGCATTTAATATCTTACTTTTTACAAAAAATTTTAATTTTGTAGTTGTAGATGGACAGCATGACTTTATTTTATTTATTTTTATGTGGTGCTAAGGATCGAATCCAGTGCCTCCCACATGCTAGGCAAGCACTCTGCCACTGAGCTACAGCACCAGCCCCTAGTATCTTATTATTAGTATGATGTCAACTCTTGATTTTAGACAGGCATACTTTATCTTGTGCTTTAAAACAAAACAAAACAAATCTTGGTACTGGAGTTATGTAAGTGTGTAAAATTAATTGGACAAAATTTGGGCTAGGATTGTAGCTCAGTGGTAGAGTGCTTTCCTAGCATGTGGGAGGCACTGGGTTTGATCCTCAGCACCACATAAAAATAAATAAAATAAAGGTATAGTGTTCATCTGCACCTAAAAATTTCTCTAAAAAATTAATTGGAAAATTTTAAACTTTTTTCTAAGCATCAAGAAAGGTTAAATGGCACGAGAATGAACTGTCATGTGAAATGTTGACAAAATTCATCCCGAGAACTGTTGACTGTGTCCTTTTACAGTGTTTTAACAAGTTGGACTTTCTTTTGCTTTTGTAAATTCACTTTTGTTATGGGCTGGAGTGTGTTCCCCAGATTCCATAGATTGAAACCCTATGTTCCACCATGACTGTGTCTGGAGAGAGGCCCTCCAAGGAGGTGATTAAGGTAAAATGAGACCATGAGGATGGGGCCTTCATACAATATGACTGGTGTCCTCCTAAGAAGAGAGACACCAAGGATGAACTTCCACAGGGAAGAGGGCGCATGAGGGCACAACAAGAAGATATTGTCTGCAAGTCAAGGAGAGGCCTCAGGAGAAACCAGCCCTACCAGCACCTTGAACTTGACTTCTGGCTCCCATAACTGTGAAAGATCATCTGTTAAGTCACCCTGTTTGCACTGCTTTGTTACGGCAACCACAGCACACTAATACAACTTTTTTTTTTTCCTTTAGTGGTAAAATACAAATAATAAAAAAGGAATGTCATTCATAATTCTACTTCCCAGGAATAATCAATCATTGGAAAACTTTCTGTTATATATGGTTCTATTTATTTATTTATTTATTTTTAAAATATGTTTTTAATTGTTGATGGATCTTTATTTTATTCATTTATTATTTATATGTGGTGCTGAGGATCGAACCCAGTGCCTCACACATGCTAGGCAAGTGCTCTACCACTGAGCTACAGCCCCAGCCCCTATTTATTTTTTTTAAATATTTTTTATAGTTGTAGATGGACACAATGCCTTTATTTTATTGCTTTGTATGTGGTGCTGAGGATCGAACCCAGGGCCTCACGCATGCGAGGCAAGCGCTCTACCGCTGAGCTACAATCCCAGCCATGTTATATATGGTTTTAAATATCCACTCTCATTCTGATAGAATGGGGACCATTCTCTACATACCAATCTGAAATATGCTTTTTATACTTAATAAGATGCTATGAATATTTCCCATGGTGATTCATTTCATTTGTATATGTTTATTTTTTAGATTTCAAAAGTAATAAATGTTCATTACAAAAGTTTAAATACCATAATACAAAAAGTGAAAGATTTCCAGTGTCTTCCAAGGCCTCTGTATTTTTTTAACCTCTTTTTGAGCCAATTTCATAAATATTTTGTTTCGTAGAAAATTATCCATTTTATCATTTTTTCCCTCCCAGAGATGGAGTCTTGCTACGTTGGCCAGGCTGACCTGGAACTCCTGGGTTCCAGCATCTTTCTATCTCCGTTTCCTGGGTAGCTGGGAACTACAGGTCCACAGAACTGCACTTGGTCATTTTACAAATTTTTCACATTGACTAATCTCGAGTTATAGTCTTTAATTAAAAAACCTCTACCATATATCACCTTTCTTTGCCTCCAGAGAGAACCATCCATGGGGTTCTTCACACAGTGCTCCCTGACCTTCTCTTCTCCAACATCTACCTGTGCTTTAGGCTCCTGCTACAACACAGACCCTACAACACAGGGCCTTGGGACAGAATCAGTTTTCCCCTCCCTGTTCTTCCAACCAGTTTCTTCCTTCAGGAAGGAAGCTTGGCAGGGGCAGGTGGAGGTGAGAATTAGATGAAAGCTTCCTGGTATTTGTATCTAATGGGTAAGGGTGCAATTCCCGGCCCCATCAGCTCCTTAAGGCCCAGCGTTAGTTTCTGTCACCCCAGGAAACCTTGACCAGACATCCATGCAAGAAGCCCTGAGAAGCCATGCACAGAACCTGGCAGGCGGGCAACCCACACCACCATGGTTTTCCTCCCCTCTGAGTAGCTCTAGGGAGGCTCAGCATGTCAGCCACCTCTGGGTGAAGGCCAGTGCCACTCCCATCTGATGACTGGCTCAGACTTCAGACCAGGGCTTGGAAAACCAGAGAGGTAGTTAACTTCAGAAAGATCCTGCTCAAGCTCAATTCACAATAGCTAAGCTATGGAACCAACCTAGGTGCTCCTCAACGGATGAATGGATAAGGAAAATATGGTCTACACACACAATGGAATATTACTCAGCCATAAAGAAGAATGAAATCATCACATTTGCCAGTAAATGGATGGAACTGGAGACTATCATGCTAAGTGAAATAAGCCAATCCCCCAAACCAAAGGTTGAATATTCTCTTTGATATGTGGATGCTAACACACAATGGGGGAGGAGGGTGCGAGGAATAGAAGTTCATCAGATTAGACAAAGGGAAATGAAGGAAAGGTGGGGTGGCAATGGAAAAGACAATGAATCGGACCTCACTTTCCTGTGCTCATATATGAATACATGACCAGTGTAGCTCCACATCATGTACAACCACAAGAATGGGAAGTTAAACTCCATGTATGTATGATATGTCAAAGCACACTCTACTGTCATGTATATCTAAAAAGAACAAATTTTTTTAAAAAGCTCCTGCTCAAAAGATTGAACACTTAATTATCCTGTGATGCAGCATTTCCCCTTCTGGGTACATACTCAAAAGAATTGGAAGCAGGGTCTCCAAAAGGCATTTCTATTTACAGCAACATTATTCAGAACAGCCAGAAGGTAGAACTGTCCATCAATGAATCAATTGATAAGCAAAACACAGTGGAAGATATTCAGCTTTCAAAGGGAAGAGACTGACACGTGCTATGGCTTGAATGAACCTGAGGACATTCTGCTGAGTGAAACGAGCCAGCAACAAAATACTATGTGGCTCACTCGTATGAGGTACCTGGAGTCGTCAGATTTATAGGGACAGAAGGCACATGGTGGTTACAGGGTATAGAGTTTCAGTTTTCCAAGATCAGAAGAGTTCTTCAGGAGATGGGTGGTGGTGATGGGTATCACAAAAAATGTGAATTAATTAATGTCTCTGAATTGTACACTTGAAGATAATTAAGGTGGTAAAATATTTATCATTTTCCCTCCACAATTAAAAAAAAAAGCTTCCAGGCTTTATGGTTGCCCAGGCTGGGGAGTTCCAAGCCACCACCTAGAGAACAGGGGCCATGGACGTGAGGGCACAGAGCTTTGCCCTGAGTTCCTGGGCTGCTCCTGCCGCCCTGCTGGAGGGTCCTGCCACTGTCTTCTTCAAATGCCAAACAAAGACTTGGAGCAGAGGATGTCCAACCTCCCTCCCAGCCCTGAAGAGCTCAGATGAGAATTAGAACGGAAGTGCTTTTTTAAAAAGTAGATAGAGAATTAAAAATGCAATCGAAAATCACACTCAGTATTCCAAGATTAAAAACATTCTTTAGAAATGGGGCTTATTAGAGGACATGCTTCCTGCGTCCTGCGGGAGGGGAGGGGACCAGGTCACCGGCACTCTCGGGAGGGGGCAAGCAGGTGAAATGATTATGAAATATGTCAAATAAATGGTCCTTTTTTTCTCCCCAGGAGATAAGGAGAGGTAATTTGGTCTGTCAGTCGTGCACACAGGAAACGTCATGGTCAACTGCATTAATACTGAATACTTTGTCCAGAGTCACAGAGCTAAAAGAAATTACAGAATCTTTCTCCTGTGAATTCTGGCATGACTCTCAGCAGACCTTTCCCCACCTGAATTCACAAGAGAGATTAATAAGAAAAGGTAGGGCCTACTGTAGCACCGGAGCTGCTTTCCTCCCGCACCTGGGACCCCCAACCCTAGCCACTGTCCAGCTCCACTTCCGGCCATACCCTCCCCAAGTCCCATCTCAGCTTGAACACAATCCCAGCTATTTCCCTGGACTTCCTGGGACCACCTGTGCCTCCTGCTTCAGGCCTCCCTGGGTTCTTCCCTCTCCTGGCCTGGTGGCTCCTGCTTCTTGGATACCCATTAAGGCCCATTTCTTCCAAGTCACTGCTGAGAGGCCTCTTCCAGTATCAGGCCTCCTCCCTGCCCTCTTACAGGACCTCCCACCCCTGCTCACTTTCTGCAAGTGGGTATTTTGTGTCCTAGTCTCCTTCTCTCAATACCCCAGACCTCCCTGGAAGAGAGACTCCCCCTGCCCCCCACACCCCCTAAAGTCCAGCTCAGTCCTGTCTGGCCCTTAGTAGTAGAAGGAGTACATTAATGAGGATTCTACAGTTTTCTCTTTTTCAATCTAAGCAAGAAGATGTGTGGATCCCCGCCCTCCTTTTATTTTTTGAATTGGTGGTGGTGAGGCTGAGCTGTCAGGGTGGGAGTGGACACTGGGGTGCTTTCTAAATCTTTTGTCCAATTGTTGAATTGCAAGAGAATGGGCCCCTCTTTCCCCTCTCCCCTCTGTCCCAGCAGGTAGGTCAGGGAGCTTCCACTCAGAGCCCTTATTCAGTGGTTGGAAGTCCTGCTTTTGGGGACTTGCCAGTCTCTGGAAAAATTAAACCTCTTTCAAGGCAATTATATTCCCTCACGTAATAAGTACTCCATTATTTTTAAACTGTTTTACCCAATTAATTTTTTATCAGTTAATTATGCATTAATATTTTAAGAAAATGAATATTTGCTCTGTTACTTAAACTAAATCATTAACTATGCATTTATTCCTCTTTTAAAATGGACATCCATTATCTTCTGCAGATGGAGAACTGTGTTCAGAGCCATCTGGGCCTCTGACACAAACTCTGGCACAGGGACACCCTCTTGGCTCTTTGGGCAGGACTTGTGCTGGGCTGGGAAGCTTCTGGAAGTGAGGCCACACTGTGTCAGAGGCCGAGGCCTTAGCCTTGGGTGGGTGGGGAGAGCCACTGCCCTGAGGCCCAGCCTGGTAAAATTGGGAACGAGGGGGGAGTGGGAAACCAAGCACCAAATGCAAAAGGGTACGCAAATGTCAAGCAGCCCCCAAGGACTCTGTTTAGAAATAAACCTCCTCTCGCCATCTCTGGGGCCTCTGGTGTAAAACCCAAATGCACTGTGTGTGGCCGTGCCCGGTGCAAGGGGAAGCAGCTTCCCTCATTCGTTGGGTTTACAGTAGGACTTGTGCTATCACCAACGCCCTTCCTGGCCTGTCACTCGGTGAGCCTGAGAACTACCCAGAGGTTGCCCCGAATCTTCAGTCACATAGTTAGGACAGGCGCAGGCCGAGGCTGCTGTGCCAGGTGACCACCATCCTAGCCCAGGACCCACAGTTGGTGGAGGTGGGATGTCAGCCATCCCCAGTGTTCCCTGAACATGGAGATGCCCCGTGACTGTCTATACCAGGGGCTAGGACACTGAGGCCTGAGAGCCAAATCTGCGCAGCACCGATTTTGATGGCCTAGAAGCTAAGAAAGATTTTTTGCAGTTTTAAATGGTTGGAAAAACCAAAAGAAGAATGATATTTTGAGATAGGTGAAAATTGTAAGAAACATCAGTGTCCATAAACAAAGTTTTTGTTCATTTGTTTGTTTTGGCATGGGGTATTGAACCCAGGGATCCTTATCCACTGAGCCACATCCCTAGCCCTTTTTAAATATTTTATTTAGAGACAGAGTCTTGCGAAGTTGATTAGGACCTTGCTAAGTTGTTGAGGCTGGCTTTGATTTGGCGATCCTCCTGCCTCAGCCTCCTGAGCCTCTGGGACATAAAGGGTATTTTTTTTTTTGGTACTGGAGATTGAACTCAGGGGTACTTGACCACTGAGCCACATCCCCAGCCCTATTTTGTGTTTTATGTAGAGAGAGGGTCTCACTGAGTTGCTTAGCGCCTCGCCCCATTGCTGAGGCTGGCTTTGAACTCGTGATTCTCCTGTCTCAGCCTCCCTAAGTGCTGGGATTACAGGCTTGAGCCACCGCGCCCGGCTAGGGACATAAAGTTTTGTCGGAACACGGTCACACACATTTCTTTAGTGTAAACAGCCTTGCCTGGGACTGCTCTTGCCTGTGACAGTGGAGTTGAGTAGCTGTGACAGAGGCTGTATGGCCTGCACAGCCCCAAATAGCGACCATCTGGCCCTTGACAGAAAGGTTTTCCAGGACTTTTCTGTGTGGCAATTAAAGGGGGATTTCCCCAACAACCAACTATTTAGGACAGCCCAGTCGTTTGTTGTAGTGAGATCTGGTACTTTCTTTGTTGGGTAAGGGGAAAACAGATAAATCAAATCTGGTCCCTACCCCAAAGGTATCTCCTAGGCTGATGGTGAGGAGGACATGAGTATAGGCCTGCAAACTGTAACAGGCAATGTGCTCATCGTTTTTGGATGGCTATAACAAGTACCTGAGATAATTGACTTATAAAGAGAAAAGTTTTTGTTTTGATCTCGGTTTTACAGGTTTAAGTACAGGGTCAGTTGGTCCTGTGGTTTTGAGGCCTGTGGTAAGGCAAGCTGGCAGAGAAAAATTATTTACCTCATGGCCTGGAAGCAAAAGAGAGAGAAGACAGTGGAGGCCCAGACTCCCCTTGGAGGGCACACCCCCAACCATCTAAAGAGCTCCCACCTCCTAAAGACTCCACCCCTGCCCCAGCACCACTCTGGAGAGCAGATCTTTGATGCCTGGCCTTTGGAGGACATTTAAGACCCAAACTGTAAGGACTGGGGGTGTAGCTCAGTGGTGGAGTGTGTGCCCAGCATGCATGAGGAACTGGGTTTGATCCCCGCCACTGGGGGAAAAAAACAAATTAAAGATCCAAACTATAGCAGAGGGACAGACCCATGGTGTATATTTTTATAAGATACAGGTGGAAACATAAAGGATGGAGTGACTGGCTCTGCTTTGGGAACTTAGGGAAGGTTTCCAAGAGAAGATGGTGACTGACAATTGTCTTGCATTGAGCTGAAAAGACAGTGTGCTGTGTAAGAGGAGGGACGTCCCCTGTGGTACCCAGTACAAACCTGCACAGCTGAATGTGGTGGCCCTGTCGAGTGGGACTTGAAGGACTTTTGGTTGCATGTGAGAGATGCATAATTCACTGGAGCCTGGACCATCAAGGAACTTAGTGGCTCCAGAAATGTAGAAATCTGTTGGAAACGAAGCTGGATAAAGGGGCTCCAGCCATGTTGTCAGGGTCTTGTCTCTCTGCCTCATCTCTTGGTTCTGTTCCATTTTCTTCTTTCCTTGAGTTAGGCAAGACGATGGTGGGCAGCCAGATACACAACCTACCAGCAAGACTGATGCTCCCCATCTGGAGGAACAGATTCCAGGGAACCAGTGTTGGAAAGAGCAGTCATCATGACTGACAGCCTCATGGAGGGGAGGAGTTGTTCTCCCAAGGAAACTTGAGAACAAAAATCCGTGCCTTTGCCACAAAAAGTAAGAAAGACCTCTCCAGGAATAGCAGGCAGGAAAGGTCTGTAAGCTACTGGAAATTTTACTCCCAGGGCCTCTGCAATGCAGGATGCCATCATGAACTGCGGCCCCAGAGCTGGGGTATGAGCAACCCTGCTCCTTCCCAGTCTGTGAGGACTGTTGACCTCTGACTTCAGGGGCGGGGGGGGGAAGGCAACTCCCCCTTCATCCCTTCTTTAGGCCCACAGCACTCAAAGGGTACTTGGAACCTTTTCACTCTATCTGTGGAGCTCTTTAAAAAGGGCAAGAGCTCAGGAGCACCTTTTAAAAACTCCTTGTCTCAGCCATAAACCGTGAGAATTAAATTTGTGAAGTGCATTTAACAGACAGTGAACACTGAGCAAAGTTGCAAGTACATGTTGGGATTACAAGATGAGACACTGAGCAGAGACCAGCAGTCATCAACCGCCTGTGGGGGCTCCCCAGCCTGTGCTGCCTGTGCCCGGTGCACAGATCTGATGTCCCTCTGCACATGCCAGCTGGGCAGCCCCTCATGCTGTGCTTGGCTCTGTGCACAAGCGATCCTCAAGGTGTGATTTAGGGTTTTCTTTTTCTTTCTTTTTTCTTCTTTTTTTGGTACTGGGGATTGAACTCAGGGGCACTTGACCACTGAGCCACATCCCCAGCCCTATTTTGTGTTTTATGTAGAGACAGGGTCTCACTGAGTTGCTTAGCGCCTCGCTGTTGCTGAGGCTGGCCTTGAGCTTGAGATTCTCCTGTCTCAGCCTCCCAAAGTGCTGGGATTACAGGTGTGTGCCTGGCTGATTTGTGGGTTTCTTATGTGGCTTAAAAATACTTTTAAAAACATCATAGACACCTCGTTGATATTTAGACCTGAGTGACATCACCTGAGCAAAAGCCTGCTGTAGTCTGACCTGCTGGTTTTATAGATGGGAAAACTGAGGCCCAGAGGTGGAAAGCAATGCTAGACATGATTCCAGCAGACAAGACTAAGAGGTAGCCAGAGAGTCCTGACACATTTGAATTTGGCCAGGCAAGGAACTTAGGGAATCTGCAGGGGCTGCTGCTGCTAAGGGGCCTTAGGGATGCTTGGGCTCTCTGTCTTCTCACTTCACCTTGGTTTTGATTCAGAGTGAGGAACACTGCTTTCCTCACTCCCAAGTTTAAGGCTTTACCAAGTTGTTTACCTCAGTGTTATTAGAGAAAAAATTTAAACAAATTAAATGTGGTACATCCACAGTAATTGATGCTGGAGTTACTGGCCTCCTGGTATCCATGCTCTTCATCCTGAGGTTGATAGTACCTCCCTCTTTGATGCTGGACTGGGCTGGGGACTTGTTGACCAAGAGACTGTGATGGAGAGTGAGACAAGTAGAACAGTCCCCTGTGTTCCAGGACACGACCAGCCAGACACAAGATGTGAATGAGGCCATCTTACACCAACCGCCTGGCCCACCACTGACAACAGACACCTAACAACCCTGATCAAGAACTGCCAAGCCTCACCTGGCCCAGGAGAACTGCTCCCCTCACCCACAGGCTCATGAGCAGAAATAAAATTTGTTGTTTAAAACCACTGAAAGCCTGGTGTGGTGGTTCACACCTGTAATCCCAGCAGCTCGGGAGGCTGAGGCAGGAGGATTGCCAAGTTCAAAGCCAGCCTCAGCAACTTAGTGAGGCCCTAAGCAACTTAGCAAGACCCTGCCTCAAAACAGAATAAAATAAAATAAAATAAAAAGAGCTGGGGATGTGGCTCAGTGGTAAAGTGCCCCTGGGTTCAATCCCCGGCACCAAAAATAAATAAATAAAACCACTGAATTTTGAGTTGGACTGTTAAGCTGCGACAGCTGATGCATATATAGATATTATTGAGGAGGGAGAGGGACACATGTGGGAAATACAGAATAAAAATGTCCATGAATGGCATGATCTCCATCATGGGAGATGGAGATAATACACTCTAAGTACCCACACCTGCACATACCGAGGGAAAATCCTGAGCTCAGCGATAGTATTAAGGGCTGGGCGGGGGTCATTTTACCCCCACCCCCATCTGTGGTGCTGGGAATGAAACTCAGGGCCTCAAGCATGCTAGACAAGTGCCCTACTACGGAGCTACACCTCCATCCCTCTTTTTATCTCTTTTCCAAATTCCTTGTGATGTTCTTATGTTACTTTTATAAAAATGCCTTTTCTTGGGACTTTCCTGCTAGTGGTAATGGAGAGCTCATTATTCATGTCACCAGCACAAGCCCCTATTGTGGCTGAAGATCAGCTATGGACACAAGACAAAAAGAATGACTATTATTTTACATTTTGCAGAAAAAGAGCAAGCTGAATGTGACTGTCTCTTCCTTGGTTTGAAGTATTGGGGCACCAATCAGTTCAATTAGTTTTCTTCCTGGAATTTCCTATGGACTACTTTGCTGGCCTGGCTAAGGGAAGCCAATGTCCCACCCCATCCTCCTCCGTATCAGTTCTCCCCCTTCCATCTCACAGGCCCAGCTGGAATCTTTCAGCTCCTCTGGGAAGTGGCTCTGGTCTCCCTAGGTGAAGAAGACCTTCCCATTTTGAGCTTCCAGACAATTCCTTGGACCACATTCAATTCTTCTTATTCTGTGACCAAATTCATCTCTTTGTCCAAATTTTGAGGATAGGACTTCATTTTGGTTTTCCCCACCTCGACGGTAGGGGCTAGAAGAAGGCCAGGAATAAAGGAAATATCAGATGGAGAGTGAAATTTGGAAATTATCATTTCAAACCTCTTGGTTTACAAATGGTCCACGAGGATGAGGGTCCAAATATGGTGATGTTTTGCTGGGGCTGTGGCTCAGTGGTAGAGTACTTGCCTCGCATGCATGAGTCACTGGGTTCGGTCCTCAGCACCACATACAAATAAATAAAATAAAGATATTGCATCCATCTACAACTAAAAACAAAAAAATTAAAAAAAAAAAAGAGGTTGTAGAACTTGAATCTAATTTACCTTTAAAAAAAAAATATGGTGATGTTTTAGTATGTTTTCTATTGTTGTAACAGAATACCCAATACTGGGTATAAAGAAAAGAGATTAATTGGCTCACAATTGTGGTGGCTGGGAAGTCCAACTATATAATGCCAGCTATGGCGAAGCCCCGCTGGCTATGTCACAAGGCAAAGAAGCAGAAAGGGAAATGGTAAAAGGGGTCAAGTGTATGGGATGGCCTTACTTTATAATCCAGTCACATGAGACCTAACCCACCCTGAGAGACAGCATTAACCCACTCCTGAGGGGAAAGCTCTGTGATGTGATGACCTCCCACCTGTGCCACCTGTGGGAGGTTCTACCATCTCAACATCGCCGCACCAGAGACCAAGCTTCCAGCGCATGGACTCTCGAGGGACAAATCACTTCCAGTGCTAGGACTCGCATCTCCTGAGCCAAGTCCACCAGACGTCGGCCTTTCTAGCCAGGCTGTGGGACCAGGGCTGGGCCAGGGCAGGCGAGCTGACCCAGTGTGCAATGTTGAAGGCAACTTCGCCAAGGGTCAAGCCTGCCTTTGTCTGGCCAGGACAGTGGGTGTGTCCCCAGCCTGTGGTGGGCCCAGCTGTGAGTGGGATTCTGTGATGGTCATGCTTTCTGCCCGTCCACAGCCCCGCGTCTGGACCATCCTGCAGTAGAAAGGCTGTTGCAGCCCTTCCCCGGGGGCCACTAGTGCAAGTCCCATCCCGGCCCATGTGGAAAGCTCCATGGGGAGCTCCGGGGGACACACCGGGACAGCCGCCTGGAGACCTGTGTCCAGAGGAGTGTGGGTCCTGCAACAACCGGCACCGCCTGCCCACCACTGAAGCTTCATTTTGTTGTATCTGTTGGTGTTGGTGACAATATCCCACCTGCCACCACACGCCATTCTGCAGGGGTGGATTTAATAAGGTAAAAATGGCTCAGGACAGTGGAGTCGGGAACCATCAGGAATAGAGAGGAGAGACTTAGTCCCTTCAAGAATCAGAGTAGACACTTTAAAGTTTTTTTAAAATATCAAAGGAACTGGTAAAGTGACAGAAAAGTAACAACTTTAAATCTGTGTCAGTTCTTGGTACCAGGGATTCAACCCAGGGGAGCTTAACCCCTAAGCTATACTGCCAGCCTTTTTTTTTTAAAATACTTTATTTAAAGACAGGGTCTTGCTAAGTTGCTTAGGGCTTCGCTAAGTTGCTGAGGTGGGCTTTGACCTTGCGATCCTCCTGCCTCAGCCTCCCAAGCTGCTGGGATTACAGGTGTGCACCACCGCACTCAGCTCTAGATCTGTGTCAGCTCTTCAAATGTGTAAAATGCTTCCAGACTCTCCCAGGAGAGCACACCAGTGTGTCTATGCAGATGGCCTTCTTTGCTAGCAGAGAAAACACCCTCAGGTAGGGACAGGAGTGGACAGAGGGAGAAAGTGAGGAAGCACAGGGAAGGGAAAGTGTTTCATGCCAGGCGCCAACTCTGACACTCAAGAGAAAACCCCACTGTGCTTCCATGTAGGGGTAGTGAGAGGGGTGCCCCTCCTAAAGAGCAGGGCAAAAGGGACCTGGGACCTGCCCAGAGTAGAGGGCATCAAGAGGCAGCAGGTGTGTCCCTGGGCAAAACCAAGGCTGAGGTGGGGGAGCCAGGGAGCACAAGCTCAGAGTGACAGAGGAGGCTTTCCCACCACACTCAGAGTTGCCCAACAGAAAAGGTGCGGCTGCTGTGGGAAGCCGCTTCCTCAAAACATGGTGCACGGCTAGGGTTGTGGCTCAGCGGTAGAGCACTTGCCTAACACCCAGGTACTGGGTTCGATCCTCAGCACCACATAAAAATAAAAAAAATAACAAAAAATAAAACACAAAACAAAACAAAAAACACGGCGCAGAATGACCTGATCCAGCAATCCACCGCTGGATCTGCACTCCCAAAAACCAAAAGCAGGGTCTCAGAGAAGTCCTCGCACACCAGGGTTCACAGCAGCATTCACAATGGCTAAAGTCAGAAACGACCCACTGTCTCTCAACGGATGACGGATAAACGAGATGCAGTACAAGCACTTGAGAGAACATTATTCAACCTTTAAAAAGACGGAAATCCTGCCACATGCTCCAACATGGATGAACCTTGAGGGCATTATGCTAAGTGAAACGAACTTTTTGCAAAAGTACAAAGACTATGCGATTCCACATAAACAAGGGACCTGGAGTAGATTCACAAAGTGAATGGAGGCTTCCAGAGGCTGCTGGAGGGAGGGATGGGGGCCTAGTGTTCAGGGGGCATAGAGCAACTCTTTGGGGAAAAAATCCTGGAAATTTAAGGTGGTGATAGTTGCTCAGCCATGTGAATGTACTTACTAATGCCACTGAACTTTATGCTCAAAAATGGCTAAAATGGCAAATTTTCTGTGACGTATATTTTACTACAACAGCAATAAGAAGAAAACGGTTCAATAGTGAGGTGGGCTGACTTGGGAAGCAGAGGCCTTCCCCTTGGTGGAGGTGTTCAGGGAGGCAGGAGGCTTGCTGGATGTAGGGAGGGCGTGTGAACAAGAGGAGCATCGTCCCACATCAATGATGTGGGAGCATCGTCCTGAGATTGGCATCAGGATGGGGAATACTGAAGAGTGGCCTTCAGTGATCAGACCTTCACGACAGCCTCAGCTGCAGACATGTGTCTGGTCCAAGGTCACACCCCTTCCAGGACAGCCCATGTCCGGTGTCTGACCTATGTGGGGGTACAAAGGCCTGGGCTTCTGTATGCTGTGGAGCTCTACATTGGGGATGCTTTTGAAAGGCCATCTTAGCTTTGGGGCAGGCCCATGTGGTCAGCCCTAGCTGCTGTCACCTGCGGGGTTTGTCAAGGACACTCACTTGGACAGCAGTGGAGCTGGGGCCGGGGAGGAGCAGTTGAGCAGTTCTGTCAGAGGGCTGGTCAACACTTCTTGGTGACCCTGGCTGATTCCCAGCAGACATTGGTTCTAAGGACCCAGAGTCTTAGCACCCAGGGGCAAGTGTGCCTCTGCTCCTATCATCCCACTGCACCTCAATAAAAGCAGAACCTCACTACAGATGACACTGGAGCAAAATTCTAACAGCAGTCACCATTAATGGCCTCGTATACTTTTAAATTGGGCATGATCCTTTGGGAACCTTAATTTTATTCATGGAAACAGTGCCGTCTAATTTGAATATAGAAAACTGTACTTACGCGATACGAAGACTTGGATGACGGTTCCTTCTTTCTTTCTGCCTGTCTGGGTTTGTGGGCCTGGTCTGGCTGAGGGCACACCATATGCCACAGGAACATCTGGGGCACGGCCACCATCCAGTGGAAAAGAGTGTAGGTGTAGAAGTCATTTCAAACCAACAAAAAGTCAGACCACAGCCAGAATTCCATCATGTGACTCAAAGTAGCCTCTCAGAGCTTCTGTTTCTTCATCTGTAAGGGGCAAGGGTGCGCAGTTCCCAGGGCTGGAGGGGGGCTGCTCGCCAGTGAGTGAGGGCATACAGCCTGGAGCATTCAAGAATCAAGTGTTGGAAGTGCTGGGTGAAAACATTTAGAGCAGTTATTTGGATCACATGATCCATATTTTTTCTTTTTTTTTTTAGTACTAGAGATTGAACTCAGGGCACTTGACCACTGAGCCACATCCCCAGCCCTATTTTGTGTTTTATGTAGAGACAGGGTCTCAAGGAGTTGCTTAGCGTCTCCCTGTTGCTGAGGCTGGCTTTGAACTCGCAATTCTCCTGTCTCAGCCTCCCTAAGTGCTGGACATGATCCATATTTTTTCTATGTCAATAATAATAGGAAGATCAGCAGAAAGGTAGTTTCTCTATTTCCCCCCAAAATGGGATTTTTTTTTTAAGTACTAAGAAGTTGGGCACGGTGGTGCAAGCCTGTAATCCCACCACTTAGGGAGGCTGAGACAGGAGAATCGCGAGTTCAAAGCCAGCCTCAGCAATGATGAGGCGCTAAGCAACTCAGTGAGACCCTGTCTCTACATAAAACACAAAATAGGGCTGGGGATGTGGCTCAGTGGTCGAGTGCCCCTGAGTTCAATCTCCAGTACCAAAAAAAAAAAAAAAAGCTCCGTTAACATACAAAAAATATTATGCACCCTTTGGTCCTCACCCCACATAACATGAAAGTTGAGTAAAGACCCAGCCCCACACGTGCTGGTGTCTTCCTCCACATCATTCCCTGGCTGTCCCTAAGGATGCGGGTGGTTCAGGAGGCTGATGAGAACTGACGGGCATTGGGGGTGCGGTCTCTTGCCACCTGCAGAGGACTCCAAGCTCAATTTGGCTGCCTCGTGGGGAGGAGGTTTCTGGGCTGTGTGTTTTGTTGTTGGAAAATCTAACCAGGTTCGGGTATGACTGGGAGTCTTCGCATTTAAAGAAAATCTTGGCCCAGCTTCTCACCACGTAGGCCTTTGGATTAGCAATGAAGACGCAGCATCATGACGACAGAGAGGCAGCTGGGGGAGATACTGGGGGCTGCTCGGTTGGTTCTCAGCTGTGCGACCCTGGGGAACACTGTAGGGAGATTAAGAATTGTAGTCGCAGGCAGGGAGTATGATGTCACCATAGCCAGTTACGACGTGGCCCACGTGGCTCTGTGGAGAGGTCTACTAAATAATGTCAAGAAAACTGGGCTTGAAAGAACCTGCACCTGTGATCACCACGAGCCACGTCAAGTGCGAGAACGTGTAGAGAGGGCTGCATGGGGCTTGCCTGTGGGCTACATCTTTGCTGCGCGTACGCTAAGTGCATGGTTAAACCTGGCCTGGCAGTGAGAACGGCAGGGTGGGTGCACAGGAGGAGCCACTTAGGAGGCCTCGAGGAGCAGAAGGGATCAGGCTGCATCTGCTCCCAGTGTTGTCCTGTGGAGGCAAAGGGGCCTATCACACAGCCTTCCCACCAGGCTTCGTGTGGCAGAGGGGCTTCTGGGAAAAAAGTGAGCTCCCCGTTACTGTAGGAGTGAAGCCCATGCCCCATAACTACAGGTTGGGATGCCTCCCATCCTGGGTGTTCTCTCTCTGTGGTCTGTAAGGATTCAGTGCTCCAGCTCCCGAAAGCCCCTTGATGGCAGCTGTCTGCTCCGGAACACACAAGCAGGCTTGAACCAGCTGCTCCTGATCACTTTGCCTGAGGGGATAAAGCCTCACCTTATCAGCACACAGAGCACCCCCAGAAGTGACCTTGGTTGCTGGGTAGGCTTCCCTGTAGAAAACCTGGCTGCAGATCTCAGTAGCTCTCAGTGACAGAACAGAATCACATCCTAGCAGGAATAGTCCCGGTACATCTAACCCCAATGCTCCCTACATTGAAGGGGACACTGAGGACCTGGAGACCAGGCGGATGAGGATGATTTATCTTTGGGCTCATAGATAGCCCAGAACTTGGGTGTCCTGTCCCTGTCCTGGGCCTTCTCTGACCAGAGGCCTTTTCTGCCTGCTGGCAGCTGTCAGGAGATGCCTTTTTCATCCAAAGCAGAAAAATCAGTGGCGGGGCACGGAGTGCAAAGAGCAAGACAGGTCCGTGATCCCTTCTGGCCCATGGGTCAGAGCTCCCCCAGGAGGGACTCGGGGACTTGGCTGGGGCATCCCTCTGGTGATAGGGATTGGCCTCTCCACCCACTGGGGTGAGCATGCAAATAGGTCACCTCCTCTCACTGCCTCCTTACTTCTTGGATGGGACAAATTGTTTGGCCTTTGGACAAGATTATTTTTGCAGGAAACAGGATTGTTATCACTTACTTGAAGACGATTATCAGATGCAAATTGACTTTAGCTTGTCTAACTGGAAAAAAGAAGTGAGTATTTTGGGCAGTTTCACTGTTGCAAAGGCAGCTATTTTAAGTAAATGAAAGTAATGAGATGCAGGCTGCTCTTCCTGCACGAAGCCCTGGGAAATCTGTGGAACTTTCTTGAGTTGTCCTCCACCCCCTGGCTGGGAGGTCTGGTTTGTCCCCTTTGTCCAAATCAGGGGTTGTCTCAATAGGTCTCTTGGAAGGAGAAATTTGGACAGAGCCAGAAACTGGTGATGGCAGCTGTGCATGGCAGGGGTGAGGACAGTCCCACTGCAGAGGTTCAGCTCCCCTGGGGCTTATCCTGGCAGACACAGGGCCTGGTCCCCTCCTGGGACAAGGAGAAAGAAAAGGAGGGGGGTGCAAATGAGAGCGTGGGAGGCTGCTTCTCCCTCCCCTGCATCCTCCATCCCAGTTATTGGCAGCTTCAATTGTTCAGACCCCTGTGCCAAACCCCAACTTTTATGAGGCTCTCTCATACGACTGACCACCAACTTCATTTGCTTCTCCAAATATTTCTTGGTTTTGTTCACATCTTTTCATCCCCCACTGTATCAGTTACCCAGTTCTGCAACAATACTGTGTAACAAGCAGCCCCAGTATCTCAGAGGCCTACAAGAACAAGCCTTCCTTCTCATGGCCCTGCAGCTCTATTGACCTCAGCTGAATTACTTGGGAATCTGCTAGCTGGTGGATAGCTCTGTCCCACAGGCACCTCATTCTTCTAGATTTAGTGTGTTATAGGACAGGCCCATCTCATGTCAATGGCAGATGCACAGAGGACAAGTGGAAATAGATGAGGCCTCTTTTTATATTTATTTTTATTTTGTAATTGTAGATGGACAGAATGCCTTTATTTCATTTATTTATTTTTTATGTTTTGATGAGGATCAAACCCAGTGCCTCACACATGCTAGCTAAGTGCTCTACCACTGAGCCACAACCCCAGCCTCACATGAGGCCTCTTAAGGTCAGGTCTCCAGCTGGTTATCAGTTACTTTGGTCCCATTCCATTGATCAAAGGAAGCCACAACACCAAGTGCAAAGTGTAGCTCACTGGCAATTGCCTAGCATATGTGAAGACATGTGTTCAATACCCAGCACTGCAAAATTAAAGAAGAAGAAGAAGAAAGAGGTTCAGGGATAGGAAAGATAGGGCATTACGAGGTTAGGGGTGCAGGGAGGGGGAGGCTTGGGGCTAATACTACCAACTGCAGCCCCTGGTGTAGCCCTGACTTTCCCACTAGTGTCCTCACCTTTGGTCTCAACTCTCTAATCTATTCTCTACAGAGTAGTTAGTTTGCTCCTTCTAGAATGCAAACTTGACCGTGTCAGCTTAAAATCCTTCTTCGCTTGGTCTTATTCTCTTTCTCGGGAGCACATCTCTTAACGATAGCATGTGTTCTGCAAAATGTGTTGTTAGTTGATCTTGTCATTGTGTGAAGATCACAGAGTGCCCTCTCACAAACGAAGAGGGCTGGTGGCATCACAGGGCAATATAATCTCATGGGCCCCCCACGACATATGAAGCCCGTTTGGATCAAAAAGTTGTTATGTGTTATATGACTATAACTGAAACTCAGTTGTAAAATCAGTCTTTAACAACATCCTAAGGAGTGAAACGTATCAACAGTGCGATTGTCACGGGGCGGGGTGGGTGGGGGAGACCCTCTAATTGAGCCGCTCTGGTTCTCCCTGCTTATAGGGAACCCCCTACACATGGCAATAAACTGGAGACCTGTAACCTAGCCTGTGCAGTGCATCCTGGGAAGAACAGGGGCAAACCCTCCAGAGCGCAAGAATGAGATGGCATTTGAGGGGTGGGGTGCCTTCTGAGTGCCATTGAATGGGAAGGCCAAAGCTCAGTGCTGGGCTCATGGAGGGAGCAGGGACTAATATTCTCTTTCAGAACCATGAAGTCACCTTGGTGTAAATTTCCCACGATGAACAAATTGTGCTTGATGGTGCTGCATAGACAAGTGCTACTTAAACCACGAGCAGTGCTGGCTTCAGACTCTTGCTTGTGTCCCCAGTGAAGGAATGAGAAGCCCCCACCAGAACAAGCTTCACTGCCACCAAGCACACTGTTCCGAGGACTTTTTTTCATAGCAAGACTTTCCCAATAAAGGAAATACTCTCTTCTGCAACTTCCTGATCTCATGTGTGCTGGTAAGGGAGTTTGAAACCCAGCGCCTTTGAGACTGCTCATCTCTCCTCTGTTTCTGGGTACAAGAACCTGAGGTACCTAAGCACCTCTGAGTGCTACCCAGGTAAAATTATGGAGGTAATGGGCAAAAGCTACAAATTCAGAAAAATGAATAGATGCTATAGTAATAAAAACTGGAATGCTACCTTGAGACAAAAATATGATTAAGTAAGTTATAGATGCCCCCTGCATGGATCTGACTGCAGTCATAAAATAAGAGTGTAATTACTTAATAACAGGGAAAAAGATGTAGGATATAACAGGAAGGTAAAAAGAGCATAATATGGAATTGTGAGCAGTGCCTTAGGTAACAAATAGATGAGAAATGTGTGCACAAACTCACATATCCCAAATGTATGAAAATAGAAATAGGTGACTTATCAGGGCAGTGGGGGATACAGGTTTCTTCTTTATTTTTTAAGCTCCTGAAATATGGTTCTGTTACTTTATAATGAAAAAAGTTTAAACCTAGTGAGAACATATTTCCAGGACCCATTCTGTTGGCATCCTCTATTCCAGTGTCTCATCATTCTCACATTTATGCACTAAAAATCATTAATTCTGGGCTGGGGTTGTGGCTCAGAGGTAGAGCACTTGCCTAGCATGTATGAGGCAGTGGATTTGATTCTTAGCACCACATAAAAATAAATAAAGGTCCATTGGCAACTAAAAGTATGTATTAAAATTATTAATTCAGGGGTGAGGATTGTAGCTCAGTGTTAGAGCACTTGCCTCGCATGTGTGAGGCACTGGGTTCGATCCTCAGCACCACATAAAAATAAATAAAGATATTGTGTTCATCTACAACTAAAAAAATATTTAAAAAAATTATTAATTCAGACACACAAATTCACAGTTTCTAATCACTCCAATTGGGCCCTCCCTCATCCAGTACAGCTGATGAACAGCCCCCAAGTGCCATGCCAGGCTATGTGTGCAGTGACAACCACCATTCCATCCCCAGGCCTCCCTGAGGTGGCTGGAACTCATCTTTGTACTCCCCCTAACTCATCCAGCAAATGTTTGCTCACTTCCCTCGGCCCTGGCAGAGGCCAGTGCTGGGGACAGAGGAGGGTCCCCACCACCCAGCAAGAGAGAGACAGATGTGTACAGGCAACTTCTCATAAAACTTCAGATAAAAGCTTCAAACTTAATCCATGCCCATGATAAATTCAAACAACACTTCATATAAAAGTGACAACTCACTTCCCAGAGATAAGCAGGAGGAACAGTTTGGTGTGCATGCTTACAGATCTCTTCCTGTGGATAGGCAAAGGCATTATATTTCTTTATTCTTTATTTATTCTGTTCTTTATTTATTTCTTTACATAGACATTATATTTCTCTTTATACAAATCTCTTCTTATACTTACATAGAATGCAGAATATAGAAAAATTTATAAATTTAAGCTTATGCTTTTTTCTTTACATTTCCAAACATCTGTATATGTGTCTATATAAACTGTGTAGTTTTATTTTCATTTTTATAAAAAATGCATCTCAGGATGCATTTAATTCTGCAACTCTAATGCTCATTGTTCTGGAGCTAGCATGCAAATGTGTAACACGCTGAGCCACAGAGGATGCGCTGGTGCCAGGGTACAGTAGCCCCCGTCTCCACAGCCCTCTTCACTGTGGGCCACAGTGCTGCCCTGCCCAGGAGCCTGTGTCCTCTGTGTGGTCTGTGGCCTGCTAAGGCAGACTGGAGCCAGCTGCAGAACATGCTAAGATTGTATTGGGTACAGAGATGGGAGAATGGATTAAGGGGAAGATGGCAGGGATGAAGGCCTGCAGGTTGGAGATGAGACGGCCCCTCTGTGGTGTAATCCTCCATGGTAGACCCTCACCAGATGATCTTTGAGCAGTGTACAAACTCTAATCTTGATTAGGCGCTCATCTTTTTTTTTTTTTTTTTTTTTTTGGTACTGAGGATTGAACTCAGGGGCACTCAACCACTGAGCCACATCCCCAGCCCTATTTTGTGTTTTATGTAGAGACAGGGTCTCACTGAGTTGCTTAGCGCCTCGCCATTGCCGAGGCTGGCTTTGAACTCGCAATTCTCCTGTCTCAGCCTCCCAAAGTGCTGGGATTACAGGCGTGCGTCATCGCGCTCTGCTAGGGGCTTATCTTTTGCCCATTTTCCCTCCAAAGGCCCCATGTCAGGGCCCCAGATTTGTGCCTCCAGTTCTTCCAACATCTGGAGCCAGAGTGTGGCCCTGTTGGGAGAGGAAAGCTGGTTTGCATTGAAGAAATGGTTATTGGGGTTCTAGTTCATTATGGAAGAGAACGTTGTATTTAACCTTGAAGAGAGAGTGGGCTTTACAGAGCCATTGAAGGGCTTGGCTGGGCCTCGCTGTCCACTCTGCCTTTCAAACACACCATTGAGGGGCAGGACAACTACACACTCACTTCCATTTTGACAGCTGGTCTCATAAAATGAGAGGCCTTTATACATGGGAATTTACCTCATGCTAATTCAGACAATTAAAAACCCAACTAAAATACCCCACTGAAATTTAGACGGAACTTCTGCTGATCTGCATAAATTCACTGGCAATTTCTGGGACTTATTCTGGCAGCACTCCTGAAATGACTGGTCCAGGGGCCTCCTGGTGGTGGGTGGTGGCAAGTGTCAGGAGCCAGCATTTTCTGAGGGTCTGATCCTGGCAGCTCCCAAACCCTGGACACTCATGGGCCCTTGTATGCTTCCTGCGTGTGGATTTAACACAACCACACTCCCCTCCCTTTGAGACTCTCTTCCCTTCTGCTGGCCTCAGTGTTGCCCTCTGTAAATTGGGGTGGGAGGCATTATAAAATAAAATGGGGAGAGAATCTCTAAGAATCCTTCCCAATCTGATCTCATGAAAACTCAAACCAAACCAAACAACAAAACAAGGGAAAACAGATCTGTTAAGAACTCCTGGACCAGCCCACATTCAAGGCCTCAGCCAGCCTGGGAGATGCTTGGTCACTCACGCTTAAACACAATTCTCCCTTTAGCTTTGAACCTTAGTTTAAGAGACACCTCCTCAGGGGAAGCCTCCCTGATTCCATTCTTCCAGCCCAAGTCAGAAGCAAGATCCTCCCCACCTCTCATTCCTGCCAATTCGGCAGGCCTAGTACTGGCCTTGGTGGATTGTCATGGTCACTTGCGTGTTATATTAACTTCGAGCCCCTTTACACGGCCTATTAAGATACTTTAAAAAAACGCCATACCACTTACATAGGATATAGTTACAGCTTGACATACGTGTCCATATTTATACATCCATGTACATGTCTGAGATACAGATGGGTAGGTCAAGGCACAGACCAGAATGCTAAAGACTCTGTGGCTCCCCCATGTGTGTTGGGGAGGCAGGACTACTTGTAGGTAACTCAGACATTGGGGGCCAAGGAAAGTAGACACATGGCCAGCATCCGGGGATGAAGAGACAAGTCTCAGGAGGAAGTTTTGATCCCCTCAGTCAAGATGTAGAACATTTCCGGCACCCCAGAAGGTTTTCTCATGCCCTCTTCTGGTCATTATCTCCTCACAGGGACTGTGATCCTGACTGCTAACTTTCTAAGTTAGTTTTATCTATTTTGATTTGCAGAAATGTGAGTGTTTGTGTCTGACCTCTTGAGCTCAGCACGATGTTTCCAAGAATCCTCTCTGTGGCTGTGGGCAGCCTGGCATTCCGCTGTGCTGCATGATGTTCTGTTGTGTGGATACACCAGAATCTGTTTGTCCCTTTCTGGTGGAAGGGCATTCTCAGTGGATTTCTGCATAGGAGGGAGATCATGCTGAAGGTAAAACTGAAGAAAATCTCGATAATTCAATGGCTTTTCTTGCTCTATGGAATTGATTGCTATCATTCCCTTCTCCATTTTCTCACTATCAAACATTTTCCATACCCTTTATAAAGAATATTCCCTGAGCATCTTAGTAGGCATCCTGGTCCACCTTTAGGGTACACTCCAGAAGCGAAAACAGTGTGTCAAAGAAGGAACCCTTGTAGCGCTGTTTACACACATAACCAGAGTGTTGACATAAAAGGGAACTTGTATCATCAGCCTGCGAGGGCTGCCATAGCAAAATATGACAGGATAGTGGCTTCAACAATACAAGTCAAAGATTAAGGTGGCAGAAGGGTTGGAACATTCCTCTGTGGCCTTTCTGCTTGGCTTGTAGATAGACACCCTGCTGATTGCTCTTTACGTGGCCACCAATCTGTGTACCCTGTCATCTCTTTGAATGTCCCCATCTCCTCTAATAAGAACCCCAGTCAGATTGGCTGAATTTTAACTTAATTGCCCATTAAAAGGCCCTCTCTCCAGATACAGTCACATTCTGAGGTACTGGGGATTAGGACATCAGTGTAAGAATTTTCAGTAATACAACTGAACCCAAAACAGAACTGTTCCTTAGAAGTTGGAAATGTCAGCCAGGCACGGTGGCCTGTAATCCCAGCAGCTTGGGAGGCTGAGGCAGGAGGTTTGCCAGTTCAAAGCCAGCTGCAGCAAAAGCAAGGCACTAAGCAACTCAGTGAGACCCTGTCTCTAAATGAAATACAAAATGAGGTTGGGGATATGGCTCAGTGGTCAAGTGCCCCTGAGCCCAATCCTCAGTACAAAAAAAAAGTTGGAAATATCACTTGGTGTCCCTTGGTTTGGCTACAGCCCTCTTGACTTCTTCCAAAGCTGACACATACTTCTCTCTCTCAGCCTCACTCACTTCCCTCTCCTGGTTTTCACCCCATCACTGTCAATCAATGTAGACATTCTTAACCTTGGATGCACAGTGGAATTCCCTGAGAGCTTAAAACAATATCATGGCGCCTGAGTCGGAACCCAACAGATTCCGATGTCATTGGTCTGGGGTGCAGGCGAGCACCTGAAAGTGCCTCAGGTGGCTGTGGCATTTTGCTGGGAACACCTCTAGTCTCTGGTCTCCCTGTTCCTTGCATGAGACAGGGTGCAGGGGCTGTTTAATTACCATCTGCCAAAGTTAATTAAAACTCCATATTCTAAAGCCTGGTTTTAAGTCCCCTAAACAAGTTCATTTTAAAGCTTGGCGGTAATTTGGCTCTTTTGTTAAAATTAAGTCCTTAAAGTAAAAATTAAAAGGCAAAATGGAAAACCACTGGGCATAGAAAATCCACCCTGGGTTTAATAGAGCCTCTTAAGTCATAGACCCAGTGAGCTGCTCGCTGCTCAGTGGGAGTTGGGGAGCCTGCTATACATTGTAGTCCTTGAGGCTTAAGGTAAGCTTTTACAAGAAGAGGATGAAAGCTCATTTTCATGAGAGCCCTGATTCTGTGGTGGGGTGATTAGGAAACTATTGTGTTAAGTTTGGGCCCCTCCAAGTTTAGTGCCCCAACTCTCAGCGTTTGAAACAAAGCTTTTAAATATTCTACCCATGGATGAATCTCATAGACATATTGAGCTAAAGCAGCAGAGACAAATAAGTATACATTGGGCAATGCCATTTCTACACTGTTCAAGAACAGGGGAAACCAATGTATAGCGATAGCAGTCGGATAGTGGTTGCCTCTGATGTGCGTGCATTTGTTGGAGAAGAGTCAGATCCTGAATAAATATCTTTTTGAGACCTTGGTGATGGTGAGAGGGACCCACACCTCAATCAGTTCTGGGGAAGATAAATATGGGCTCCTGTTCATACAGTGGCCTCATCAAGGACAGGATGAAGTTACAGTACCAGCCCCAGCCCTGGCACAGCCTGGCCTCTGCCTGCCCTTTTCTCGCCTCCCTTTCTGCTCCTAGCCCCTGAGCCTGCAGCCAGCAATAATGCCACCTGCACCAGCACACACACACTGTTCCTCCTGCTGGAGGTGACCTTCCCAATCCTGCTCACTGGGAAAGCTGACTGTCCTTCATATCACATTGGGGAAGCTGTCCCCGCCTCTAGGATGGAGGCATCATGCATCAAGGTTTGCTTTTGTCTGCTTCTGCCATTAGGCTTTGATGCCATCTTGGTGACACTACCATTTCTGTGTTTGCAATGCCTGGCACAGTGCTGGTACTGAGGAGGGACTTTGAAAAGGGGGTTTGTCATTGAGCTGTGTTAGGTTAGGGTGGGAAATGGAGAATTGTGAGAAGACGTTCCTCTGTTATAGCCATTAATTTATTTCTAATGATATTTGAGACAAGATGAGCAGATGTGACTCCAATGACTCCTTGGGGAAGACCTCTTGGGTTGGCTAGGGTGTGTGGGCACAGTAGGCTCTGCCTCCAGCTCCAGAGAGGGTAGAGAATAACTTTACAAAACAGAAAGACAGGAATGTTGGGACGGGTGGAGGAGGGAGGTAGTGCTGTGCTGGAGGAGGGGAGTGAAGAGGGGAGGAGACGGCGGGTAGAGGGGGCTGCAGTGTAACCCGTCCTCGTGGTAACAGACCTTCACTGGCACTCCCAAAACTCATGACATGCTTGGGGGTGTATTTGTGTGATTGTGTGCATGTGCATGCAAAGGGGTGTGATCAAGTGTGTGCATGAGTGTTGGCATACGCATGTGTGTGTGGGTGAGTGCACATGTGTATATACGTGTGTGCGCGTGTGTATATGTAAGCGTGACTGAAAGGCTCGGCTTCCTGCCTGGGTTGTTTAGGGAGTGAAGCTGAGGCAGCAGGAGGATGTCCCCCAGGAAGTGAGCTTCCGCATCTCTCAGAAATCACGGGTCAGGGGGTTGGAGCCCAATTTTGAGGGGCCAGCAGCCACCACCTGAGATCTGAACCACACATTTTTTGAGTACCCTTGCCAGGGACGGCCACTAGGTCTCATCAAGAGAGCCAATCATGTTGACAGTCCGTGCGTCTCTGGAACACTGTACCAAGAAGCCCTCCGAGTCTCCGGAGGAAAGGTGATGGGCAGTGATTACAAAACTGCCCTGGGCTTTGGCTGGATGTCTGCCAGCCCTGGCCGAGTCTAATGGGTGCCAAGAAAAATGCTTGGCTTTGGGGATGTAGGATGAATCGGACAAATGCCTGCCTTGAAGATCCCCCAGCCTACTGCAAGACTGAGCATCTTAACAGTTAAAACCTGTAGCTAAGAGCCGGGATGAGGAAGTACATGGAGGTGGGGAGGCCAGCCGAGGGACACTGAAGGTGACTGTAGCAGGTTTACCATGGAATTCCTGGCCAGGTTGGAGGAAGCAAGGGAGGAGGGCATTTCCAGCAGGGGCCACAGGATGAGCAAATTCACACAGGAGGAGAAGTAGGCTTGTCTGGAGGGTGGAACACAAGGGCAGTGACAGGAGATAAGCAGGACAGGACATCAGAACTGATGGGTCGGCCTGAGTGTTGTCCACATCATGGTAGTTCCTAATGGAATCCCCTTGACCAGGTTGGAAAGGAGGCCCTGGCTCTCATCCTGGCAGCCTGCAGATGCAGCATGGGCACCTTGGGATTCCTCCCACCTGTGGAGGGAGACCTCTGCTCCTGGGTTTCTGCTGTGTGTGGCACTGGCAGCCCCAGCACAGACTGTGTGGGAACTGAGCCCTGGTGCTGTGTATGTTGTGAGCTGCTGCAGGTGCAGGAAAAAGGCCACAGATAATTTGCATGGGATGGAGAACACATTTTCAGTTTCCTCCTCTCACGAATGACAAATTTCACTTTCACGGTCTCCTTTCTCCATCACAACCACACCGGTTTCCTTTTGGCACCTTGAATCTGTTGTCACAAAGTAACCCCACATCTCCTCTGGGGTGTTTCTGCCTCACCAGCCTTTAAGGCTTCTCAAAAGCTCAACACCCTGCCGTGAACATCTCCTGCCTTGGTTTTTCACCTCATGGAAGGAGTCCCATGCTGAGAGTCAGGAGCCTGGGCATTGATCCTGGTTCTGCCCCTTGGGATGGGATGTGAGGGTCTCTCTAAGGCCTGGGTTTCCTCATATGTACCAAGAAGTTTCTGGACTTGACAATCTCCAAATGTCCTCTAGACTGTAGAACAGTGACTTTCTGATGTTGGCAGTTTCTTTTTCCTGGAAACCCTAAGATAATATATGGCAAGTGTTGGGGCTTGGCCCCTGATGCCTAGGAACTGGAGGTCTTTCAGGAGTCTCCTCCTATCCCTTGCTTGGCCACTGCCCTTCCCTTTCTTTCTAACTCTCTCCCCATCCTCAGGTCTGGTTCCTGCATCTCTGAGCTCATTTTCTCCTTGACTCCTCATGGTAACTCTGAGGAGAGAGGTGCTCAGTTCACCTTGCTGAGAGGCACTAGCTTGTGATTGCAGTTCTGGCCCAGAGGGGTTTCTCCCGCTTCCAGATCTTTGCTCCTATGCTGGTTGCCAGCTAATGGCTATGCTGAGGTTCCTACAAACAGCCATCCGAGCAGAAGGTGCTTGGAGACTCAATATTTAACATGTTTTCCACACACTTCTAACTTGCTAAAGTTTCCAGAGAAATTGCTTTGTGCTGAGTAGGTGCAGCAGAGAGCAACAGAAGCAGAGGCCCCCACAGCCAGGGGTTGGTCAGTCTCTGACCTCATGATTGTGGGCAAGCCTTTTCTGGGTTCTGGCTTCCATTTTTCCATCTGTGAAATGGGGGTGGGGGTGAAACAGGATGGGCCAGAGGGGACTAGACTATTGCAAGATGGTGCCGTGTGCACAGGCTGGCTTGCTGATGGGAAAGGAAGACTGGTGAAAAGGCAGGGACCTCCTCCAGCACAGACAGTGGGGTTCAGAGCCCAGGTCTGTGGTGGGGAATCCAGAGTGACCCAAGAGGCCAGGGTTAACTGAGGCGATAAAACCAGAAAACTCCCTGGGCAGTCAAGTGGGGAGGGTTGTCATGCAAATCACTAGGAAGAGATGATTATCTGGGTAAAGGCACAGGAGGAAACGGTTGGTGACCCATGACGTGTCCGGCAGGACTGTGGGTTCCCCAGACTCGGAGGCCACACTGGGGTGGCTGTGGAGGCTGAGGGAGGTGTGAAGGGAGGCTGAGGCCAGGGCGGTCCTGACAAGCTCCCCTCCCAGAAACATTTGCCAGGTAAGGCTGGCCAGGCCTGGGGGTTGCTGGGAAGAGTGAGAAGGGCATTCAGATAGTTTCCATCTCAGGGAGGTTCCGCATTCCGCCTGGCCCCTCAGCTGGCTCGCTGGTGGTGGGGGAAGGAGGGGTGAGGACAGGAGCAGGCACTTTGTGGGCAACACTCTGGCATCTAGGGCTGTCAGCACCCACAGAGGCTCTGGAGAGGCTCTTCCTGGTTCCTGCTCCATTCTCATAAAGTCCTTGAATTTCCTCCACAACACCATGGCAAGTGGCTCACATCCAGGGACCAAGTGCTCAGTGTGTCCCGGGCAGTTTGCCCACTGTGGGAATCTGTCAGGAAACTGCTTCTTTGCACCAAGCCAAAGTCTGTGTCCCTAGCTGTGAGCCTGATCCCATACCAGCCCTTCTTCCACCAACAGGAGGTAGTTTGCACCAGCATTTGGCAGGGTACCCAAACATGTGCAGCTGGTTGTCTCTGGAGGACTTTATGTAAAAAGTAGGAATAAGCTGGGCGCGGTGGTGGACGCCTGTAATCCCAGCACTTAGGGACGCTGAGACAGGCAAATCGCGAGTTCAAAGCCAGCCTCAGCAATGGCGAGACGCTAAGCAACTCAATGAGACCCTGCCTCTACATAAAACACAAAATAGGGCTGGGGATGTGGCTCAGTGGTTGAGTGCCCCTGAATTCAATCTCCAGTACCAAAAAAAAAAAATTGTAGGAATAATATAAAATTATTACTAAGGTACAAAGGTTACCTTCAGGCCTAGTACCAGATTCTAGGGGTTAGAATTTGAGCATTAGCTTGCCATTTTCTGCTTTAATTTCTGTATTGGAGATGATGATCACTATAGTGATTAATTTTATATGTCAACTTGGATAGGCTGTAGTGCCCAGTTGTTTGGCCAAACACTAGTTTAGATATTGCTAGGAAGGTGTTCTGTAGCTGTGATTAACACCTATAATCAGTTGACTTTAAGTGAAGGAACATTAGATGAGGTTGGGCCCCATCCAATCAGCTGAAGGTCTTAAAAGCAGGAGCTAAAGTTTCCTAAAGAAGGAATTCAGCTTCGAGATGATGAAGCAGAAATCCTGCCTGGGTTTCTGACCAGCTGCCATGACCTCTACAGATTGTAGACTTGCCATGGCGCCCCTGCCATTGGATAGCTTGATAAATCCGTTGGTTCTGTTTCTTGGGAAAACTCTGAAATAATCCCCTTCTATATCTCTGTACAAAGGTAAGCAAAGGACTTGTCATTCCTTGGAAAGAAAAGCAACTTGTGAATGCTAATAGTACAAAAGTGCTGGCTTGTGCTCATCTTGAACCCATCTCCAAGCATGCCATTCACCTCCCTACTCAAAATCTCTGATGGCACTCCACTGCCACCTCTGCCATCAGATCAGCTGCTCTTTTTTTTTTTTTTCAAAATATTTTTAGTTGTCAATGGACCTTTATTTATTTGTATGTGGTGCTGAGAATTGAAGCCAGTGCCTCATACATGCTAGGCAAGTGCTCTACCACTGAGCCCCAGCCCCAGCCCAGATCAGCTGCTCTTTTTTTAAAAATATTTTTTAAGTTGTTGATGGATCTTTATTTTATTCATTTATTATTTATATGTGGTGTTGAGGATCGAACCCAATGCCTCACGCATGCTAGGCAAGCGCTCTACCACTGAGCTACAGCCCCAGCCCCCAGATCAGCTGCTCTTAATGAAGCATTTCTATCACTTTGTGAGAAGTCTATAATTAATACATATTTCCTATTAGATACTTTAGAGATTATTTTCATTTTATAGACAAGGAAAACAAAACAGAAGTTAGCCTGTCAGAACCACATTCCTTAGTGTGGAACTCAGCCAACAGTGATGTTGCTCATGTGTCCCTCCACGACCCTGTGACCCACAGTCAAGACCCTCTCACTTGGTGTTGTCCACTCATCTTCCTGCTGAAATTCGTTTCCTCTTACCCTGCATGTTCAAGTCTTCCCTATGCTCCAGGGCCAATTCCAACGTCATTTTCTGTGAAGTTTTCTTGGGTCTCCACCACTGACACAGGAAGTCACCTTTTTCTGTACACACAGTCCTGCCTCAAGGACTCTTTCTAAAGTGAGTTATGGCCATCCACTTCAGGGTTTCTCTTTACCATCTTAAGATGCAAGATCTCTCGGGGCAAGGAACAAGTATGGCAGATTAGGGCAGATGGCATTCAAACCCAATGGAGTTTCTTTCCAAAGCAGTGAATTTTGATTAGAAATACAATTAGTCCTCCTGGACTGCACTTCTCTAAGGAAGTGTGTACATGGTTTCCTGAAGTATCAGAGTTTTCACTCTGGCATTATATTGGTGGACTTGTTTTCCTTGTTCTCAACTTCCATTTGAATGACAGACCTTATATTGATCACGTGAGTCTCACATTCACTCTGTCCAGCCTTGAAGGCTTCTGTCCAAAAGGACCACTGCAAATTTTTCCATTTGGAAGTGCAACCTTCCTGTCCAGTCAGTCCTAGACACCCCTATTTTGGTAATTACATGCAGAAAACAGTATTGGGGACCAGGGGTTACATTGACTTACCAAAGCCTGTCAAGCTCCATTCTAGGGCCCATGAGAAAGGAAAAAGATGACATGGCCTGTATCTCTTCACTCTATCAACAGATATTTGGGCCCCGCCCCTCTACACCAGGAACCATGTTCTTTGTACAGTGTCCATCTTCTCCATGAGCTGCAAGTCCCATGCCTGGTTTACTTGTACTTTGAGCTCAGTGCAGGGCCTGGCACATAACAGGTATCCTACAAATATTTGTAGAATCAAATAGGGGACGTTAGGGATTTGCATCTGTCCCAATCCCTGGAGAAAAAGCAAGAATTCAAGGCTGGCTCTGGTTAGATGCTCAAGGACGTTGACTGAGTTGGCTGAACAAGTCCTAGGTCCTGTGGAGACCCAGTGTGGATGACTGTGCCCCAGCCCCTGCAGCAAGAACCAGCAGTTCATGCTTCCTCATGAGACCTGTTTTCCTTACTTGGGATTTAGTGGATTGAACTACTCAGTGGAAGCTAAAAACAGACACTTGTCTAACAATCTTGTGCTTAGGCCTGAGGTCAGCAAGCCCCCTCCCCAGGTTCCTACAGATGGATACTTGCCTTGTGATCCTGGTCACCTTGGCCCCAGGTGGGCAAAGCAGGAACAAAACTGAAGATGGCCTGAGGACTGCTGAGCCTTGGACTCACCCAGATTTTTCAGAATATTTCTAATTTAGTGATAAAAAACAAAACCCCCCAAACAAAAACCATTAACATGTTTCCAATAGACTACTATGTGAAATTAGACATTTTTTTGGTTCTGATTATATGTATACACCTGATATCATCACCACAATCTAATGAGCATATCCACCCCACCAAGTTTCCTGCATCCCTTTTTAATTTCTACCTCCTGTCCCTCCCAGCCAATCCTACTTCCAAGCAGCTACTGGCTTAACAGTTTTCTGTTCCTATAGATTAATTAGCATTTTTAGTAGTATTTCACTGTGAATTTTACCTTATTGGGTGCTGGATATTTTTGTATTCCTATAAATATTCTTGAGCTTTGTTTTTTGTAATTGGTTATCTGGAGAGAGCTTAACCCTTTTGGGTCCTGCTTTCAAATGTGAGGCAGTAACAGAAGAGTTTAGACCTGAGCTAATTTTTCATCATCACTGAGGTAAAACTCTTCAGAGAGCTGTAGTCAGTGTTGGTGAACCATGAGGTTTTCCACTCTGGTGAGAACAGAAGCTATTTTGGACCCTGTGTGAACTCCAGAAATAGTTCCCTCTAGTGCTTTCAGGTGGTTTCCTCACATGTGGGTGCTGACCAGTACTCAGCTGAAGACTCCAGGGGAACCCGCTGGGTTCTGTCTCAGCACATCTCTGTCCTTTCTGGTAATCAGACTTACAGGCTGTAGCCACTTTGGGTTTGCCAGATCCAGCTGTTTCATCTCAGGGAGACCTCCAGGGTCTTCCTGGGTCCCCTGCTTGCTCCCTACCAGGGGGAAATCTCCAAGCAGTCAGCCAGGGCAATCACAGGTCATACCTCACTTGTTTGCCATTCTTGAAGTTTGCTGTCCCTCCTTGTCTGATGTTTAATGACTTATAAACAGTCCCACGTATTTTTCACATTGTTTCAGGGTGGGGACTAAATCTGATTCCAGTTACTCCAATTTTGGCTGGAAGTGGAAATTTCTAAAACCACTTTTGATAATGACTGTGATAATGCTGCAATAACTTTGATATTCTGGACTCCACTTGTGTTGTTATCTATGGGTACCTCAAGGTGATAAACTCTTCTATTGAGAAAATGATTATATTCGTATTACATTACACATATACAATTGATTATATGTAATATATGAAAATAAAATTGTAGTTTTCTGCATTCAAGAACAATTTTTAAAAATGTTGGTGTAAGACTGCCGAGCATCCTTTGTGGGAAGGTCTGCTCTGAAATGATGGCTGCAGTAGACGAGCTGGTGTTTCATTCACAGCCTCCTGCCTCTGTTGGGGTGTCTCCCACTGCTCAAACCCACTCTGCTGGTGTGCAGAGAGCCAGAGTTGACTGGGAAAGGATCTTGGGGGCAGTTTTCAAACAATGACTGGTTTACTGAACAAAAAAAGGTACACACATACACTAGCTCCTTTGTCTCTGACGGGGCAACTTGGAGGCGTGGCCTCCACTGTCTAGTGGAGTGAGTGTGGAAATTCCTGCTCTGGGACTTGACTTGAGAAAGCAGCCGGCCGCTTCCTTCTCTTCATTTCTCGGTATCACTTTCCTACTCATTTCTCCCTTCTTCTCTGTGTAAAAATGCATGGACTCGCCAGGTAAATTATACCCCAGAACAAAATGTATGTCTAACAACCAAGAAAATTTGGGGGAAAAATTAAAAAATGGGCAGGTAGAAAAAAAAAGTCCTACCTTCAAATAATCTATGTATCAAAGAACCTAAACAATGGTAATTTCATTTCTACCCTAAAAGGAGATGCCTTAGGAGTAGAAGGGGCACTAGTTCCACCATACTGATAACAAGCCATGCTTGTCCCAGGTCCTCCTGAGGAACAGGGCCAGCTATTTCCAGGCCTACTACTGCATTTCCACGCAGCTGCTTGTCAAGGCTGTCAGTTTCAGCAGGGTGTTAAGAGCCTCTGGTTACTCACTTTGGGGTGACAACCACTTCAGCCAATGCCAGGAAGCTGCATGCCAGCAGGGAGGATGGTGGACCAAAGACTGTGGACTAATGACAACACACTAGGGATGATGTGGGAGGAGAATTCTTTCCCCCAAAGATAAGGGAGATAGCCTAATAGGTACACAGTAGTATGCATACTTCCCAAAGAGTAAAACACAACCGTAAGAATCCAATGTCATGGCTGGGGTTGTGGCTCAGTGGTAGGATGCTTGCCTAGCACATGTGAGGCACTGGGTTTGATCCTCAGCACCACATAAAAATAAATAAATAAAATAATGTCCATCTACAACTAAAAAGTATGAAAAAAAAAAAAAGAATCCAATGTCATAGAACTGTTCTACTTAATGGATTCCTATACCATTTTATTTTGCAGAAAGCTTGTGCTTCAGCAACACAGACATATTTTACTCCAGTTTATTGTGATTATTGATTGATAATCACTGACTGACTGCAGACCTGGGGATTGAGCTCAGGGCCTCCCCCACACTAGGCAAGCGCTCCACCATTGGCTATATCCACAGCTCTAGTTTACAATGATTTTATAACTTTCGTCACCTGTGCAACCCAATTGTGCCCTTTGTCACCCCAACTTCCATAGTCTTTACATAACAGACAATTTATTCACTCTATTTCAGACATTTTATTTCTCTCATTCTAATATTAGGCTTTGGTAAGTATAAAAAGTTCACAAGTAAAAAAAATTCTGTAAAGCTCTGTGGTAGTTAGAAAAATCCATGAAAACAAAACAATTTTTTAAGTTGGGGAACACTCAACTCTATAAATCTGAGTGATGATTTTGATATGTGGTTGTAAAAATGGCAAAAATGGTTTTACTGTGATGGTTAAAATTTTTGATGACTCTTTTTCACCTGATTCAGGAAATCTGTCTCAGGCATTTATACTGGACAGATTTCTTTTACTATAGCCCAGGTTCCCTGCCTCCTCAGGGCTTTGATGATGATACCTTTGTTTTTAGTAAGCCTTCGATGTTCTGTCCAAGGGAAGATTCTGACAAGAGCTTCAGAAGAAAGAAAAGCTTAGATTCAGATTTATAGCCACTGTCCTTTCCAATGTTAAAGTAATACTGAGTCAGGTGGTGCATGCTGCAATCCCAGCTTCTTGGGAGGCTGAGGCAAGAGGACTGCAAGTTCAAGGCTAGCCTCAGCAACTCAGCAAGACCCCGTCTCAAAATAAAAAGGACTGGGGATGTAGCTCAGTGGTAGAATGACCCTGGGGTCAATCTCTAGTATTAAAAAAAAAAAGAAAAAGGAAAAGAAAAAAGAAAGTAATGCTGCAAAACAGTGATGGATTTTTCTTATTAATAATATTTTCTCTTCCTACAAAGATTTATTTTTTACTGTTCACATTGCAGATGAATTACATTTGATAAAATTTCATTTTTTAAAAGTATTTTTAAAAAGTTTTATTGAAAAGATTGATCTTTCCTATCTTGAAGATTCTGAATAAAAACAACATTGGGGGCTGGGATTGTGGCTCAGTGGTAGAGCACTTGCCTCGCATGCGTGAGGCACTGGGTTTGATCCTCAGCACCACATAAAAATAAATAAAAATAAAGATATTGTGTCCATCTACAACTAAAAAAAATTAAACAAAAAAACAACATTGGAACAGAAGTCCTAGTTTTATCTTCCCATTTTCCTACCTAATAATCTGTGGGACACAGAGCACTGAGATCCTGCAAGGATTTGTTCAGTAACTCTAGGTAAGCCTGATATTAAACAATCAAAACAAAAAGCTTTCTTTTACTTAATCATAGATTATAAAAATATTGCCAGAATGTTGTAGACATGAAGATCAAATGAACAATATAAAACCAAATCAGAAGCTGTCTCACAGCTTAGATTTTTTTTTCCTCTGCTTAATAATAAATAAATTATCATTGCCATCATCTTCCGCATATCTCTCCTTTTTCTTTGGCTTGTTCCGCTTGCCCTCTTTGGGAAGCTTGTCTTCTCTTGGCTTGTGGTAATGGGATGAATGGTGAAAGGACTTGTGAGGCTTCTGGGCCTTAAAACTTCCAGGGGCAGAGTGGGTTTTTGGGCCTCTAGGAAAGTCCTCATCTACTTCATGATGCCTGTCAGCCTTCCTGTGCTTCTCACGTTCTCTGTTCCTGTTCATCATTTCCTTCTGTGTTTCTTTGTCTTCTTGATGCCACTTGTTGCTTTTCCTCCAGCCATGGCTCTTCCTTATTTCATGATGTGGTCTCTTCTCTGCTGCTTCCATATGAGGTCTCTTGAACTGCCTTGGAAAATCCCCATTTTTCTGGAGTTCTGGAAAATATAAAAGTTTTGGCATATTCAGCAGCTTGACATTTCACACAGGGCTTTCATAGATCTGTAGATAAATGAGAAGTAGGCAGCTACAGATTTGAATGTGTTAATAATATGACATTCTAAAGAGCCTTTATTAAGGTAAAAACAGTAATAACAACCACAACAATAAACACAAACTAAAAATAGAATGGTTGTGGTTCTACCATTCCTGATTGCTAAAAAGGAAAAACACCCCCAAATCCAATGATAGGTGTTTATTCTATTCAATCCAGTTTAACTGCATTAGACAACAGAGATGAGGACCTGCAAGAGCAGTAATCATCTTAGCTCTGTGAAGAAGTCATGTCTGAACAATTCAAGTTCCTCCAGTGATCATCAGCCCTCGATGATAAGGCAAAGCAAGATGTATAAAATGGCCTTTGACAGTCTCATATGACATTTCAATTACCTCCTGAAGATAAAGTCTGGCCACAGTACTGAGAGGGGGATGCCAGACTGCCCAGGAGATTATTCCTCTAGAGCAGAGACTGCTGGCCTGGGGAGAACACACTTGTGTGAACTCTGTGTGGGCATTATCTTAGAGGTTTTATTGCCAGATGATGTTATATTTTGTCAGGACTCAACACACTTCCTATGAGCTTCTGATAGTGAGTGATTCTGACGTGTGTAGGTGGGAGATGAGGTTACAGTGAGTGATGAAAATTAATATATCAATAGAACCTTGAAAAATTAAAGCACTGGCCTATAACAACTTTTAGCATAAGACTTTTAGAATAAAATGAAAATTCCAATGCAGACTTCAAAATTGATTTGTGTTGCAGAGTTGTCAATACAACTAGCTAAAAAGGAAAAAAAAAGTTTTCTCAGAATATAAAAGCTATAAATGCTCACAATAGAAAACCTGAAAAAAACAGACAAGTTTAAAAAACACCAGAAAGCACTCATGATTCTTAAATTCAGAGATGAAATTTTCATGTGTTTCTTTTTAATTTCTTTCTAATTTAGTTGCCTCATCACTAACTTCATGTACTATAATTTCTCTATAGTTTAGACAACTTTTATATTAGATATGTAAATTATGTAGGAGTTGTGAGAAGGAATTCCTTTAACTCTATTCAGAATTAGTATCTTCATTTTGAAAAGGACCTGAACTTAGAGTCCAAAAAAAAAAAAAAAAAGAGAATACCAAAAAGATGAAAACTATGTATAAAACAATTTGAAAAATAAACAATTTTGTCCTGAAACAAGAAAGGTAACTTGGAAAACCATCTTAAAGTACATAACAAGAAAGAACAAAAGTAGAGAAAATAGACTTACATGATAAAACATTAATTTGGTGAGAAAGAATGTTAGCAACACTAAACACAGAAACCAGAGAAGTGGCTGTGGACCTGCAGCTATGCAGGCAATGGTGGCCTGGAAGAGCTGATTTTTTAGGGGAAGCTCCAGGCATCTTTCTTTCCATGAAAAATATCAGAAACATACAGCCTGAAAAAATAATTGCTTGTTAAACAAAAATCTCAAAGGAATCTTGAAAACTGCACGCACAGATAGAAAGCAGTATTCTTCTGGACCTTTTCTGAAATGCTTACTAAGTGGAAAAAATGTTTATCATGAACAGGTTACAACACAGAATTTTTCAAGTAGGTGCTTGACTTTTGAAGATGAAGAAAATTCCAGTTTCTATGGTAATTATAAAAAATATTTTCTGTGCTAATAACCTTAAAAGCAGGCAAAGACAGTGCAAAAAAAATTTTTTTTAAGGAGGAAGTGCTGGGAAATGATATTGGCCAAACTATATTGTTTTTTTTGTGTGTGTCCAATATGTAACAATAAATCCCATTACTATGTATAATTACAATGCACAATAAAAAATGTGGCAAGAGGAAAAAAAAGAAATTTAGGAACTATTGCAAATGTTACCTAACCAGAAGTTAATTACATACCTTTTACTTTCCGTTTTATTCTTTGTTCTCTCTCCCGAATTTTGTATTTGTCATCATAGTAGTAGATGAATGGAGATGTTGGAAATGTCTGATTAAACATCCGTCTTTCTGTACATTCCTGAAAATTGTATTTGAAATTATGTCACAAGTTGCACTGTTCAGAAAACCCTCTTGTTAGCTTCTGGACCATGCTAATTAGAGACCCACATCACTGGGCCTTGTGTTTTGTACACAACCCAACAACCCCACCGTGCTTATGTGCTTTTCTTTCAGGCTTGGGTTTTCTTCCCTTAGCTATGAAACTTTTCCTGTTTTTTTTTTTTTTTTCCATCTTCCCTGCCAAATCTCTCCTTAGTCTCAGTTAATAGCACTGAGGGGTGGTTCCATGTACACTTGCCTTGTTTTGTGACAGAATTTATTCTATTCAGTCTTGTGTTCATATTTGTCCTTTCCTTGTCTGTTTCTTCCAAAAGTGTTCCGGTAAGTGTTTTTCCTGTCTCTCCTTCTCACCCCCAAATGTGGGTATAAATTCTTAGCTTCTTGCTCTCTTCTCTAAACACAAATGGTTTACAAGTTTATTTTAACTCAGCATTTACTACTGATTAGGGTAGTGATTTTTATGATGGGGAGTGAGGTGGTGGTGGGTTATGTCTACTTTAAAAATGTTCCCATGTAATTCTGAGATGCCCCAAAGGAAATCTCTCTTCTCCTTGCTCCCTACCCAAGCTGAGATCGCCCCTTGCACTCATTTCTGTAGGTAGCTCCCCACACTCACTACTGGTCTTCCCACCATGGCTATTTCTCGCGATCACATCCTTTGAACCTGAACACTTCCCATACAGCAGGCTTTCGTTTATCATGACCTGAAACACATATTTATTCAGCATGGCTGAAACATTTTTTTCTTTAAAAGTCTTCCCTTTGGAATGTTCCCATTTATCTTCTGCCATCTTACCTAATATTTGTTTATAACTGTTCACCATTTCTCAGCTAAGTATTGAAGAAAAATTAGAATACTTTTAAGAAAGCATGTGAAAAATCCACAAAGAATTTAGCTGATTCATCATAACTTTGACATTGTACCCGAACTTGTACCTATAAGATAGCTGGCCAAGCTGGTGGCCATATATTTTATATAATTAATTTGCAGAGTTAAAAAATTATGAATCATTCAAAATATACTTCAGAAAGTAAAGTAATGGGAATCTGTATTTATTACTCATATCAAATCATAACATTTTACCTTAACAGTTGACTTCTATTTTCTCCTAAGAAAGTTTTTTTTCAAAGAACAAGCTTTTGGTTTTATTGATGCTATTTAGTTTTCTATTTCCATAATTTTCTTTCTTATTTTTATTATTTCCTTCCTTTTACCATCTTCAGACTTACCCTGTTGTGACTTTTTGACTGTTTGGGGCTTATTTGGATTCTGAAAGTTGTAAGGCAAACTGTCATGATAACACAAAAAAATGTTTTCACAAACGACTATACATAGTGGCTCCAAATTCCCATGCTAGGAGAAAAGATACACATAAAAGAAACCCATAAAAAAATTGAGTCTAAGATTCTGACAATAACTGAAATGAAAGGCTGCTAATTAAAAACACAGAAAAGCACAAAACTTAATGGTACAATAATAGAGAGTCAGTCATTCAGAATACTCTAGTACTGTAATGGTGGGATGTATAGCAACTTTATCTCTAGTAAGAATCCTAACTATACAATAGTAGGAGCAAATTATGACGGCACAAAAGTACTGAAGGTCTTGATACACTCAGTCAATATCCATGTCAACAGAACCTTTTAACTGTCCCAGCCCCGACTCACTCTTTCACACATTCCTGTAGCAACCTCTCTGTACACTGACTAGTGTTGTCCTTGACACCCACTCCCCACCTACCCCAGCTAGAAAGGGAGTGGAATTAGGAAATAGCAGTGTCACATTTTCATGCAAAGAATCTATTCAATAACAACATCTGTAGGGCTGAATTTCTGAAACTGAAGGGGAAGGATCCTCAGACATCTTTTACCACCTGCATGCTCTATTTGGATCCCATATGGTCTAGACTGACATGACTACACAGTGTTATACAGTACTACAAATGTTTCCCAAAGCTAAATGTAAATTATATTTTGATTATCCACATCGCTGGTCCCCTCCATTAGCACAGACAATTGATAGTTGGCTATATAATTTATCTACTATTCTGGATTAGCCACACCACTGATCTTCTTCATTAGTGTTGGATAATCTAGAGTTTTTCATCTATGGCAGTGATGAGTTTGCCAAATTTGTTTTTTTATAAATTAAAAATTATCTAAATCTAGATTTCAGGGATAAATTCCAAATGCTTTTAGTATATTTCCTATCTATGTTAACAGGAGTAACTAGTTAGCAGTAAGTAAGCATGCAGCTATAATTGTTTTTCTTTAATTGAACAAACATAAATGCTAAAATTATATCCTTGTGCTTTAAAGAGGTAAGCAAGCATAAATCACACATTTATGTGATTTGTGTGCCAGTGGACTGCTTATGTGAATATGTTCCCTAAAAGGTGTGGTAGCATCTGAATGTTGGTAATACAGACGAATGCACAGAGCAGTAAAAGATCTAGAGATGACAGCTTTGTAAAAGAAACCTTTTCTAGCTAGATTTTCAATGTGAGTTCTACAGAAGTGAAGTAAGTGTGCTGTAGGATCTCTCCATCTGTGCCACCACAAGGTGGGTTTGATTACATTGGAAATAGCATCCAAAAATCAGGGCTGTACCTCGTCTTTGCTTTGAAGATAAGGACTGAAGTCAGAGAGAAAGAGTGAGTTGTTCAAGTCACCTGGCTAAGTCAGTAGCAGAGTACAAATTAGAAGTGAGGATGAGAGCCTCATCCTAGCTTTCATACTCTATACTCTACCCCCACAGTTCCTGCTGCTTCAGTATGGAAGATAACTTGATCAGTATATGGACTCCAGCACTTTTTCTTCTCCTGGCCTTTTTGTCTGTCCTCATAAGGTAGGGCTCCCAAGGTTTGTACCAGTAAATACCATGGCTGGGATTCAAGAAGTGGCCCGCAGTGCTTCCCCATTCTATTGCTCATCCTTCCACCCAGTTAGAAGATTCCAAGTCTTTGTTGTTTTCTACCTCTTTCCACTGGATCTGATTTGATATCAGTTCATCTTGGTTTTGAGGCTGTTAGAACCCTACCTGGAAAGTAGGAGTGCATTTCTCCATATGGACTTTCTACTTCCTGTGCCACTGCTCTCCTCGCTCTGCCTCAAGAGTCCTGGAATGTATGGATTCTATGCCTACTCTTATTGCACCTTGTCTCTCTGATGAGCTGCTGCTGTTTCACACTTAAAGTAGCAACTGGGTAGGCAACTTGTGCCCACCTCACAGTAAGAAGTCGCTTCTGCTCTGACACCTAAACATCCATAACATACAATTTGGCCCTTTCAGTTTTATTTATTTAGGGAATACATTAGTTGGACAGGGAATCTGGGTACTTGTGGGGTAAGGTGGGTAAGTCAGTCTTTCCACTGTTGGGTGTCAGGGACTGCAATGAATGAAGAAGACTGAGTTGGAAATAGTACCAGGGAAAACTGGAGGAGTAAACCAAAACATGATGGAGCTGTATCAAAGTAACAGCATAAGGAATTCACCAGAACTGCACCGTGCTGTTGACAACTATTATTTGACTGGCTTTATGAGCTATATTTGTTTTTATGTACACCTGAAACAGAGAAATATGCTCTGACAGACAGTTACTCTGGTAGGGATGGGAGAAGTAAAGTAGTAGAGTATAAATTAAGTCTTGCTTCTGAATGTTAGTTTGTAAAAAAGTAAGCATTCAGAGTTCCATTCTTTTTTGAATTCATCTTTCAACAACAACTCCTTGACAACAGAAATGCTTTATGTTCAAATGCTAAACTTACGTGTCCATAATGGCCTTTTTGTGCACAGTTGTAGCAATATACTAATGCTGATTGTCCAGGAGGGGTCTTCGGCTTTTTGGGTGGCCCAGGTTTGGTCTGCAACATAAATATTTGTGAGGTTTTAATAAAAGAAAAAAGTTAAAAAAATCTTGTCCTTACTAAAAGAGCTCTTTTTAGGTAAGAGATTCCTTGGAAATATTGCTTCTTAGAGCTTAGTGTGAAGTGGCAGTGGAGGATGGAACCTTGAATGAAACATTTAAGGGCATACAGAGGAAGGAGCTTGTGAAAGGGACAGAGAAGAGAGGGCTCAAGGGTGTGGAGACTCAGGAGAACACAGGTGCAAGTGTTAGAGAATAGTTTTAAGAAGGATGAATTGATCTATGTTGCCAAAACAGCAGGGAGACCCAGGAACACCAGGACTGAGAAACATCCGTTGTAAGAGCAACTGTTACTGAATAACCTTAGTGCAAGAATTTGGAATCAGTGGGAGTGCACAAAGAGTTGAAGGTGAAGAGTGAAGGGATGCATATGAAAGTAATAAAATGTAGAAAGAACAGCAAAGAAATAATCACCCACAAAAGTCAGAAGGGTGGTTACTTCCAATGAGGAGAGAAGAGCACACAAAGGGCTTTGGGGTAGCTGCAATTTCCTAGTTCCTGTATGCAGAGGTAGTTACTCAGGTGTGTATTATATAACTAATCTATTAAACTATACATATACATTGTTATACATTATTTTGAGAAGCATTATTAAGGGCAGAGTAAGATGGTGAAGTACTTAGGAGGAGGAAGATTTGGTCGGGTTTATCTTTTTGAATGGGGAGAGACCTGAGCGTGTATGAAAGCTAGTAGAGATGGAGACACTGAAACTGTCTCTCCAGAGAAGAGAAAGGAGATGATGGACAGAGAAAAAACCTTGAGGAAGTGGTAGCTCTAACCAAGGAGAAAAACTTAATTAGCACTCCCCACCCCCAGCTTTTTGGAGACTGAAAGAAAACATGTAACTATGGGCACAAATGTAGGTTTGTTTCTCGTGTTCTTTATTGGGATCCTATAACAAAGAGTACTAGTATGCCAACTAATTTTGTTGCTTAATGTTATAAACAGGTGGTTTGTGAGGTTTTCTTTGTTTGATACAGGAAAATAATGACTAAGTAGTAAAAATCTTTAAACAACTTTACTTTCAACTCTTATTTTCTAAAATGGAAAACCAGAAGAAAACAATAACTCAAACAATCTTTCTCTTGGAAATTATCATGAATGCTACACACAATGGAATTTACAACCTCAGTTGTAAATTCAGATATAAATAAAAACACAACAAATGTCGTATGTTCTCCAATTAAACCTATGGTTAATTAAATTAAGACTAGCCAAAAATCATTAAAAAGTTTTAACAAGAATTCACATAAGTCATGTGTCCCTCATTGCAGTGATTCACAATTTTTCTTCAGGTAGCAGAACACAAGGAAGATGTGAAATTAGTGGAAATTTTTTTCTATCTATAAAGATGGCTATATTTTTTGATGTGAGATAAAATTGCAGCCATGAGCATAAATGTTTTAAGGGAAACCAAAGGAGATGGTGTCAAGGATATGATAATGTTTTGAGGAAGTTGTTCAAAGCTACTGATGGGCTACATAAGATGAAGACTATGAAATTCATCAGAATTGGCAATTAAGAAGTTGCTGGTAACTGCAAACTTATAAGCAATTTTACTTCAGGAGCTGTGGCACAAGCCAGATCAAAATAGGTTTATCAAGTATAAAGATGCTGAAGAACAGAACACTAGTGACTTTTTCAAGAAACTAGGCTACGTGGAGAACAAGGGAAGGAGACAGTGGAGCAGAATACAGGTCCAAGGTGCCTCTTCAATGATGCTTTCTAGTGTGCTGGGCACATGGCAGGAGTGTACATATGCCTTATTTCATCAATTTATTAAAAGTATAACCATTGAGTGCCTAATATATGCCACGCATTGTTCTCAAATCAGGTAACTGAGAAATGAGAAAGACAAAAATCAATGCTTACATCACCAGTGCTGGAAGAAAGCTAAACCAATTGCGCGTGCGCACACACACTTTCACATACACACTCGTGTATGCAAACTAGAAGATGGTGATTAGTAGTATGCACACAACTAAAACTGAGTTTTATAAATGACAGATTGAGTTGTTAGGAGAAACCCTGACTAGGATGGTCCTTTATTATAACAAGGAAAAAAACAGGTACGTAATGACTAAGGAACACTATTGTAGGCATACGGTATAGGGAACAAGTAGTGCTAAACCCAAGTTAGGAACAAGCTTACTATATTTGAAGATTTGAAAATGTATCTGTACACTTGGAAGAGGAGGTGAGGAAGGACCTTACCTAGGCTTTTTGATTGTAGGTGAAAAATACTGGATTTATTTTAAGCAGCATGGGAAGCCAGTGAAGGGTTTGAAGCTAATGGTAGGTACTCAGTAACTAGTTGACTGTTAGCAGGGACCATAACTGATGATAAAAGAATAATCCACTCCTCAAATAATAAATGCTCTCTGAAAATGGTACTTAACCTATGTTTATAAATTGTTCTACTTATGTTTGTGCACACATATAGAAAATTTATCTTTGATGCAAGATTTTTAGATTCATTAATGAGAAGGAAAATATGCTGTTTTTTTAAAATATATTTTTAGCTGTAGATGGACATAATACCTTTATTTTGTTTATTTAGTTTTTTATGTGGTGCTGGGGATCGAACCCAGTGCCTCAAGTGTGCTAGGCAAGCACTCTACCACTGAGCCACAAACCCAGCTCAATATGCTATGTTTATACCACTGAAGTAAGAGATTCTGCTGACTCGAATCCTATGCAAAAGTCAAGATAAACCAGGAAGTAAAGATGAGAGGGGCTGGTGAGACCATATCAATAGGGATATCCAGTCACTGGAACTTGATTTATTGGTATGGAAGCAAGTAGAGACTTCCTCAAAGGAAGAGCTATCAGCAACCCCACAGCACTTCTGGCTCTTCCTGAAGAGTATAGGACACAAGGAAAGTCACACTACTATACAACTCTCTAAAGGCTCATTCCCATCAACTCCTCTCAGAGAAAAGGCCACCTTTATTTAATATTGCCAGTTGTTTCCAACCCTAGGGTTCCTGATCTCTTTTTTTTTAAAAAAATTGTTTTTAGTTGTAGATGGACACAATGTCTTTATTTTATTGCTTTGTATGTGGTGCTGAGGATCGAACCCAGGGCCCCACGCACGCGAGGGAAGCGCTCTACCGCTGAGCTACAGTCCCAGCCCCTCCTGATCTCTTTTTACCCTGCTCTATTTCTTCTTCTTTTTATAGCACTAGTGCTAAAAAAAAAAAAGTGCACTACAGTGGTTATTGATTATTGCTTATCTGCCATCTCAATGCTACAGTGTAAGATGCATGAAGGTGGGGACTTTTCTTTGGTTCACTATGTATCCTTATGTTAAGAACCTAGACTATGAACTGGCAGAGAACCTAGAACAGGGATTAGCAAACTACGGCCCATAGACCAAATCTGATCTTCTGTTTTTGAATGGCTTACAAAGTCAGAACAGCTTTCTCATTTTTAAATGGTCAAAAGTAATAACAAAAGAGTATTTTGCAACATGTGAAAATTATGTGAAATTCAAATTTCAGTGTCTATAAGTAAAGTTTTATTGGAACAGAGCTATACACATTAGATTATGGATTATCTCTAGCTGCTTTCACAATATAAAGTTAGAGTTTTGATGGAGAACATATAGCCCTCCAAGCTATAATATTTACTATCTGACACTTTGTGGAAAGTTTGCTGACCCTACGCCTAGAACATAGAAAATGCTCAATAAAGAGGTAATGAATGAGTAGATATTAAACACTTCAAAATTATAGAGAATGGAAATTAGTTATGCAACCAAAAGGTATAAAAAGTGGATAAAGGGCTGGGGATAGAGCTCAGTTGGTAGAGTGCTTGCCTAGCATGCACAAGGCCCTGGGTTTGATCCCTAATACAACCACCAAAAAAAAAAAAAAAAAAAAGCAGGGGGGATATCAACACAATATATCTGCTACTGAGTACATGAAGGAAGAATTTTATGGAATGTCTTTGAATTTATTTAATGCTTTAGTCTGAGGAGATAATAGGTAGTTCTAATGCATTTATCCCTTAGTAGGTATTATTCATTTTAAAAGGTCACTGAGTTCCTATTATGCACAGAGTATGTAACAGAAATTGTGAAAGATACACACACATAAATGAGAATTCTAAAACAGACAAGAGTAAATATGGAAAAGACCTTAAGAAATTAAAACACTAGGGAGGCCATGGCTCACCAAGGGGAGTTAAGTGCACATTAAATGCATATTTTCCATTAAATAACTGCAGTAGCATAATTTTTTTGAGATGCCTTTTAAGTATTGAGTCTCAAAGAACAAATCACATATCTTACTGCTATTAAATGAATCCTAGTTAGTTCTTTTTTTTCTTTTTTTTGGTACCAGAGATTGCACTCGGGCACTCGACCACTGAGCCACATCCCCAGCCCTATTTTGTATTTTATTTAGAGACAGGGTCTCACTGAGTTGCTTAGCATTTTGCCATTGCTGAGGCTGGCTTTGAAATAGTGATCCTCCTGCCTCAGCCTCCTGAGCTGCTGGGATTACAGGCGTGCATTTCTGCGCCTGGCTAGTTCTTTTTTCATTAGTTTTTAAAGCGTTAAATGTTTTAAAACCAATAATATGCAAGTGCCACAAAATTCAAGATACTAAATGGTAGAGTCTAACTTCGTTCTGTTTTCAGTCACTCAAGTTCCCCTCCTCAGAGACAACTGTTACCAGTTTCCTGTGTTCCACCAGCAACAGTCCAGGCATATGTAAATGCATGGATACATGTGGGAACTCTGTACATGTATATAATGCAAGGACATTTTTGGCCTGCTCAAAGATAAAATATGGACAGAAGGGATTCAAGGATTGGTGACAATAATCAAAGCCAAAATTGACTAAATCTTCTGAAGAACCAGAGGCTCTGATAAAAAGTTATCCACTGCATTTTGGGATTATGTGCTAACCCTGGCTCTATCAGTTATGCAACCTTAGTCAACTTGCTTAAATGGTTTGCTTCATTTTATTCATCTGTAAAATGGGTATAACAACAGTAACAACATTCCTTCCTAACACTATCATGAGGGGATATTACACATATTCATAACCTATCAGTAAGATATGAACATATCCTTCTTGAAATACTTTTTTTACTTAGTTTCCTCAACAACACACTCTCCTAGTTTTATTGCACTTCACTGGCTGTTTCTTCACTAGTCCTCTTTCCTGTTTTCTATCCTGCTTACCCTGGAATGGTTCATGACTCCGTCTCTTGACAGCTTTTCTTCGCTATCTAATCCCATCTAATCTCACAGCCTTACTCCTTTACTCTGGCCACTCTAAAATTCTATTTTCAGCCTTGATCTCTCAAGTCTAGATTCATCTCTCTACTAGATTGTCTAATAGGCATCTTAAGTTAAAAACAAATCCTGCCCTCCTCCACCCCTTAAACAAGCATCTCCCACAATCTTTCCCATCTCACCATCAGCAACGCTATCCTTTCAACTGCTTAATCCAAATATCAACAACCTTGATTTCTCTCTTATATACACTCCATATCCATCAGCAGAGCTTGTTGGCTCCGTAAGACATAACCACCTCACTTCTCTCCTGGTCTGATTATTCATCTTTCATTTAGATTACCAGAGCCTCAGAACTGATCTTCCTGCTTCTATCCCTGCTCCTCTGCAGCCTATTCTCAACACAGGTGATCCTCCCAGCATGTAAATCAGAACATATCACTCCTCAGCTGAAAACCCTCTAACAGCTTCTCTGTTCTCTCAGTAAAAGCTAAGAACCTTACAATGGCCTACAATTTGCCTCCCCCACCTGCCTGACCTTGGGGCATGCTTTGAAGCATGTCTCCACATCTTGCTAGCCTTCCTGTTCTCTGAACACTTCAAACCTCAGAGCTTGGTATCAGCTTTGGTGCCAAAGCTCTTGGATCCATTTGACTGGATCATTCTTCTCCCAAATATAATGTGGTATACCCTTTCACTTCCATCAAGGCCAGGCTCAATGGTCACCTTCTTAGTAAGGCCTTCCTGACCACCTATTTAAAAATTGCTAGGTCTTTCCAAGTGGTACTCCTCATGCCCTATTTAAACAAAACAAAACAAAACAAAACCCTCTAAAACTTCCAAACCAACAAACAACCCTTTTCCTGGAAAACTTTCCATGGCCCTTATTGCATCTGACATTAAATATCTTACATTTTTTCTATCCATCCTCAGCCCCAAAATTAAGTTCCGTGAGGGCTCCTTTGGTTCATTCCTGTACCACTGCTTCCGGAATAGGGCCAGACATATACTAAGAGTTCAGTAAATATTAATGAATGAACAATGAGGTAATGCATATCTAAAGCACATGGCCCATGTTAATAATAATCTTGTATACTTTGGAAACTTATCAAATTTAATGTCATTAAAGGAAAATCTATATATTCATGCTTTGATATGTTAAAAAGCTTGAATAAATTAATAACACAGCTTCCTTTGTGTCTCTCCTTCACACTAAGAATGTGATATATACTTTGGCAAAACCAAGAAGGAATTAGTAATGCAAAGAGAATAGGAATTCATCTGATAATACCAGGGATGAAGAGATCCTTCTTAATCAAATTTTGAAAGCATGCTTCATTGTTGACACTTGTAATTTTATTTTCAAAGTAATCTCAAACATAGCCCTACTGTTCATTTGTGCCCCTGGACAAAGTGCAAACACTTGGATGTTCATTCATCTGAATAATGTCACTAGTTAAAAACTTCCATTATTATTAATAAAAATACCAACAGTATTTATATTGTTATGAAATTCTAAACTGTTTCACAATAATTAATTAGTAAATGACATGGCAAACATTATCTACACACTCTCATTTTAATAAACTATCATGTACTAGGACTTAGTAGGAATGAAATCAGCCTAGATCTTACCTAATTAGAGAACATTTCTGTATTAGAATACAGTCTGAAAACTCAATAATGATTTCCAGTGGACAAGTTTTCATACTATGATCTAACAGAAATCTTTAGCCTACTTAAAGTGTTAGAAATAGAAATTTGTGACTCAATTCTTCTGCCTTGGAGCATGTCTTTATTTTAATTAACAGTAAAGGTCCAATTTAAAGAAAAATGTGTCAACTGATTAGCTCTAAGCTCACTCAGGACTCTGTCATATGTGCCTGTACTACTGACAAAAAGTTAAATCCAAGGGAATGAATGTAGTTTTTTAGAACTTTTTAAAAAAGTAAAAACAATTTATCTAGACTTTGACCCAATGGGTACCAAATGACGTATTTATGAAAGCGGGTCTTTTTTTTTTTTTTGGTTATAGACATTTAAATAATCTATATTTGTAGGGTGATATCTTGGAGATTACTTTACTATCAATATATAGAAGTAATAACCTGGTAGATAGCATTACCTATGAAAGGTCCATCCCATCTGCTATTCTTGCTGAAAGCTTTTCATGCACCAGTAAACTCAGTAAATATCAGAAGATAAAGCATAAGCCTACCACGCCACGGATTTACTCCTAATGTCTCCTCAAAGTGCAGCCCGATGCAACGATTACAAATGATTTTCTTCTAATGTCATTTTACATAACCCTTTTTTCTGCATGAGTAGTTAGTGCGGAATAAATGAATGAATGCCATTAAAACAGTTAATCATTATCTGGGACACTGGCCTTACTCCCTTCACTACTAGGAATCTCCATGACAAAGGCCAAGAGATCAAAATGCTAGAGCTGCCTCAGTGTCCTATTTCTAACCATAATTTTTTATGCAAATGAACCTGCTGGGCATCTCCCTCTGTGACCTTGAGCTGCCCTTATCTAAACTGACTTTGATCCAATAAGGGCTTGCATCTAGTTGAAGCTCATTACTATATAGGATGTACAATGAATTTCACTAATTAAAGAGAATTTTCTACTCTTGTGAATGCAAAATGGATTTATTTTTATAATCATACATATAAAGACTAAGCTATATGTTTTTCTAAAATTTGTTAATCCAATTTGCTATATGAACTTTGTGTGTGTCACACAGGGGGTTGAAAACCTAGGGAACTCTACCATTGAATTACATTTGCAGCTCATTTTTTATGTTGAGACAGAGTCTTACTAAGTTGCTCAGGCTGGCCTTAAACTTGTGATCCTCCTGCCTCGGCCTTCTGAGTTGCTGGGACTACAGGCAGTTGTTACCACATCTGGCTATTAAGAGCAAATATATTAAATACTTGACATAAATGTATTCACAATCAAACATAACACTGAGGAAAGTAGAGCATAGCTCTCCAATCTTTTTGAACAAGTTGCATTTGCACATATACCTTTTAAATTGATACAATATTCAAGTTTGAGAACAACCTTACTCTTTGAAAATACTTTCAAGTCAATTTATTCTTTCAATAAGCTCATTAAGAGCACAACCCTTTTCCCAATATTAATGTATTTTAAAAATCCAACCCAAGTAATCAAATAAGATTCCTCAAGAAAATGTTACACTCAACTAAAAGCTTTGAATGTGATTACATTTGAATGTGATTACACCCATTAATTGAAGTGACTTATTGATACCAATTTGAAATTTAAGCAAGAAGAAAGTTTAAACTTTTTTTTTTATTTATTTTTTATTTTTTTAAATATTTTTTTTTTTTTTAGTTGTAGATGGACACAATGTCTTTATTTTATTGCTTTGTATGTGGTGCTGAGGATCGAACCCAGGGCCTCACGCATGGGAGGCAAGCGCTCTACCGCTGAGCTACAATCCCAGCCCCAGAAAGTTTAAACTTAAAATACACTTTTGTTTTTCTGTCTAAAGATATTGCTTTTTACTGGCTACCGGCTATTAGAGACAGTTTGCTAAATATTTTATTTAGTTTTACAAAAAGTAGGCAGGGAAAGAAGACTGGATGCTTTTTCTTTCTTTTGGTGTTATTCAAAATATAAATGCCAATAGAAATGTAATCAGTACACATTCAAAGAACAACAAAAACATCTGGAAACTAAAGAAATCAAAGGGAGGAACTTGAAAGTTAGGCAAACCACTTTTTAGTGAACAGAACTACAGCCGAGTCCGTGAGAAAGCGACAATGAGAACCCTGTTACTAGTAGTGCACAAGGCTAAGGCCCTTTCCTCCCTTTACCAAGATATTTGGAGAGCATCCTCACCCCTGAGGCTTAAACTCCACCCAGGCCTATTCCCATCAGGGTTTTAGACAAAGCCTCTGTTTGCACATTGTTTTGGCAAATATCTATTGTGTTACTTCCCTTTAAGAAACACTAGGAGGAATTTTCTTCTCAAGACTTTGAAATTATTATTTTTTGTTTTTGTTTTTTTGGTATGGGGGATTGAACTCAGGGTACTCGACCACTGAGCCACATCCCCAGCCCTATTTTGTGTTTTATGTGGAGACAGGGTCTCACTGAATTGCTTAGCGTCTCGCTGTTGCTGAGGCTGGCTTTGAACCCGCGATTCTCCCCAAGTGCTGGGATTACAGGCCCAACCCACCACTCTCAGCTCTGGAATTGTTTAAAAACAATGCTTCCTTCATGAAATTTTTAAAGTTCTGATTTTTTCTTAGTGAAAAACGAATGCATTGATATTGCAGTGGATATTGCCACCAATTTCCCCCAAATCCTAAAAATGGCATTAAAAGTATCACATATAATAATACACATATAATATTTTTATGTATTAAAAAACTATGTCATATACCCAACAGACTCCCAATCCATTGGGTAATTCCTTAATTAGGCAGATTTTTGAAACATGTATTATGTACACAACAGACCGGAACGTTTCCTTTGGAGCATTTTCTAGTCTATCGGGTGATTACATCATTAAGCCACACATGCTACGTAGAAAAAATCCTTATGAAAATTCATGAAAAAATGTACAGCACATCATTAGCATGCAGAGGACGTGTACGCTTTTGATATTTTCTCTGTTAAAAAAAAAAAACTACATGAAGTAATTAGTCTGGGTCATGAAAACATGAGAAAGGTACCCGACTCTGGTGAAAATGAAATTACAAAAAATTGCATCTCTCATGGTTTAGCTGAGAGTAATTTGCTTTATTGGAAAATGGATTCTTGAAAAGTGTTCAGTTGAACAGTGGCAGAATAAAGAGTGTTGCTTTATTGATTTGGTATTTCCAATATACACGTAACTTCCTACTTTTCTTTTGGATACACTTAAGTTTTACAAACCAATGGGCTGAAGGGTTGCAAATTACCAGTGGTAAAACCATTAATTATTCAAATCCTTGCACTACTATATGTTTGTATACTTATGTTTTCATTTTATGTAATCAAGAGTTTAAGGGATTGCATGAATATGTCTTTTTCAATAAGTCAAAACTATGTTAAAGTAATGTGAATAAATGTAAATTGTTGGTATAAATTCCAGCAATGGAAAGACTACATATTTACAACATTAAGCTCTAGGCAAAATCTATAAGACAATGTATTTGAAGATTAAAATAAAAGAAGCACAAGTTTTGTCAAAAGGAGCTATTAAATTTACTAGTTTATGATCTTTTTGTAAATAAGACACTTCCTCCACCAAAAAACCCCCACAACAACAAAAAAGAAAACCCCAGTAAGCAGAGAACAATGAACATATGCAAGACAGTAAGGATCACAGTAATTCACTCCCTGAATGCTCCAAATCTTCATGGCTTAAAAAGCATCCCAATTTTCTCTAAAGGTAGTGGCATTTATTCACTGGGCCATAGCTAATTTTACATGGAATGCAAAAATGTTAGTTTAAGTTTAATTTACCATCCTATTTAAATATTTCCAATGTTGCTCTCAAACTGCAGAGCTATCCCTCCGTCTATTTTAATTTTAAAGTAAGTTAGCAAAGGCTTCCTTCTTAATCCCTAGAGACTACCTACATAGTGACACAAACGCACAAATTTATGACAGCAACATAAATGCTCTTCTGAAGTAATGTGCAACATTAAGTGAAAATCGTTTCCTGGAAAGATATTATAGGTATCTATATTTTATTTGCCATCTTAAACATATCTGGGTCTTTATGGCCTTATTTTAAAAATGTATTTCCTTTTTATATTTCCTGGTGCAAATGGACTGCATAAATAAGCAATGTGCTATGAGGCTTCAGACCAGCCGATAAAACCTTTCAATTTTCATGCCAGCTTCTTCTTTTGTAATTCAAATCCGCCTGGAAACTGGCAGCTCTGAAAACTGAAACAAGCACTGCCACAAATACCTTGTAATGCTATCGACCTTGTCTGCCCATGCAGTGAGAAAGGGGGATGCGTATGTGTCTGCAGCCATCCAGATAACACAACTCATTTTTTTTGGGGGGGGGGATGTGTGGGGATAACAGAAGCCAGCCCCAGACTGTGCACCAAAAGCAGTCATTACCAGGCGAGCTAGAGAATAAGTCTCTTCAAAATACACAGTGCATTTAAAAACCATATATGAGGCTGAGCCACTGCTGTCATTACCAATTTTAATTTAGCTCCTTCAGTTTGCCAGCCAGATAAACTCTTTAGTGCTGTTTTTCAATCTATTTGCCACATTTTATGTTTAAGATTATAGTAATATGGACAGGAGAAGGAATCACTTTTAGGGGAAATAAAGAAATAGATCCGCTTATCGGCGCCCATCAGAAAGTTCATTAATCAACCAGGCTTTGTGCCCTCTAAATTGAAAGGTTAAATAATCCTCTCAGGAATATTTCTCAGCCCCTCCGCCAATTGTCCGGAGAGGAGCTGCCATTCATAGCATGCGGGATCAGTGACAGGGTATCTTACCACTGTTTGGACCCCAAACAATGATGGACAAATGGCCTGGTTTACAAAGAAACCTTTTAGTACACAGATGGAAAAGGACCACAAGCTTTGAAGCAGGGTGGAGGGATGAGAAGGGCGTGGAGACAGGATATAGAGTGAAGGGACAGAAGAGAATATCTCCATGTGTGAATTCTTGGATGTTTTATCTGAAGGGTTATTGGGGTGGCCTATTAAAGCAAAGAAATCACGTTAATATATATCTTTCAACCATATGAAATGCTTAACATATTCAAACCTGCTTATACATTTTGTATGCAACTGTACATAAACCTCCACTGAAAAAATTATAGAACCAGAGCTCTATTGTATTTATTAGCTAACACACAGAAGATCCAAACAAACCCCAAGATTTTCATTTTGACTATAACTCTACATACTTACAACACATTGCAACCCCATTCACCTCAAACCCTGCTTATTCTATTGAAATATTCTTAACCATCAGTCACAAAGGCATGGAATCCACAACTGCAAGGACCTGTTTCAAGGAGGGAAGTAATGCTCTTTTGCTTTTATAATATGTTCCATCCTAGCCCCTGCTTGTCTTAAAATAAGAAACAAACATGGAATTGGAATGTTCTTTGAAATATATATCATATGCACTGAGAAAATGATTTTGTGTTGTGTTTTTTGCTGGACCTACACTAATACAGTTGAGAGTTCACATAAGTGACCCAGCTCTTATGCCACTACAGTTGGCCATGAAATTTGGCTGGTTTCTGGTATGAGTCATGGGAAGGTATAAAGTAGTTTTACCTGAAGTGCAAAAAACCAATATGCTATTTTGTTTCCTTCCTAATCTGATTAACATAAGCCCTCTACCCCTAGCAAACAGAACCATAATTAGTGTGTGTGAATTATTTGATTTCATGTTATTCACATTATTTGTACAGGAAGCAAATATTTATATAATTTCTTTTGTTTAGAATAGATAACTATATTCAGATGACAATGAAGTTACTGCTTAAAAATTATGCATTTATTAGCATTTTTGTGATCTAATCTTAAATATCCTTATAATGATTTTTAGGTAAATAAAATTAAGAAAATAATTTAAATTTGCTATACTTAATTAAAAGTTACCTACATTTTTGGAAAGGAATAAAACAGGTAGAAAGAAAAAATGAAAACTGAGGTAAGTAGTTTTGTTAAAAGAAGATACTATTTGTAAGTATTTTAATTTCATTAACTATAAGAAGGAAACATTGTTAGCAGACAGAGTAATATGTCATTATGAATCTCCTTATCTTGGGCAAAACACATTAACAATAATCTGAAGTAGGATATTAGTGCAGATGCCATCTCTACAGGTGTGAGATGTTTCTGGGTTTGCTGTAGTAAAGCTCACATAGCATTAACATGGTCTACGTGCACAGTACCGTGTGAAGTACTTTTATCATCTCATTGCATACATAAGTAATCCTATAAGGCATAATAACCCTCCCATTTTTCAGGTGAAGAAACTGAGATTCTTACAAGTTAAATATTTTAACTACTTTTACATATCTAGTACATGAAAGAATCAGACTCTGAACCAAAGTTCAGTTCCAAAGCTGGCACTTTTTCCCTTATATTATGATATAAAACACTCCCTAGTACTTCTTCAGAAAGATGCTTGCCTTTCTGCTCAAGTTTTGTAGTGCATTTTTCTAAGGGCTTTAGTAAAATGAGGAGGAAATATGGTATAACTGAAAACAAATGAAATGTGAAAGATTCAAGAAATACAAAATCGAGATTTTTATTGTATAAACCAAGTTGTGGCATGACCTAAAATTTAGTTCTAATTACAAAGAAATGTGGAGTAATCTACAAATATCTGTAAAGGAAAGTTGTATATAAAGTAGGCATTTGTAAGCAAAATGCCTACTTTGTATATAAAGTAGGCATTTTGTAAGCATGTTACAAAATTATAAAGGCCTTATAGTTACCTAGTAGATTCAGCTCTATGATTTTTGAAAAAAGTAATGAAAATAATCCAGCAGCTTGATGACCAAATGACATACACACAAATTCTTACTAAGCTAATATAGACTTCTGAATACTCATTTGAATAACTCTTGTTTTTTAAATGTGACTTACCCATGTATTGGTTTATCAATTAAGGTGAAGGTGTAATTTAATTCCAAATATGCTTTTAAAAAGTTTCCTTTCTTTTTCTTTTTTTTTTTTTTTTTGGTCAAATGCCTTCTAAACATGCAGCATGTTTTAAACATAATTCTTTTTTATATTTCTTAAAAAATATAAGTTCCCAGAGTTGCTGGTCTGGGAATCACTGCAATCATGCAGCAGTTTTCTTCATATTTTTTTTATTTCTTAAAAAACAGAGTTACTGGTCTGAGGATCATTGCATCAACCTCAAAAGAGCTGGAAGAAACCACTTATAAATGTAAAAATTCACTAGCAACTCCCAAGACTTTCTGATATAAAATGAACAATGAATTTCAAGTCTAAAATCTGAGCAAATTGAACAATAATTCATTAACCTTCAGTCACTGAAGTTACATACAGTGCTTTTGAAACCTTAAACTTAATTCGACACGTAACTTACCACTGAACTTTATACCATGACAGAAAATACTATACTAGTTTAGAGACACCGTTCATATCAAGAAGTCAAGGGTCCTTTCAGGATTCTTTTCCTGCAGATTATTCAAATGACTGACCAAAACCCTTAAAGGTTATGGTTGATCATAACTGAGTAACTAATTGATTCCTAAATACTTAAGACTTGCAGGAATTACTATAATCTACCATGTCACTCATATGCATGACTACTAAAAGAATGTTTAATAAAAATATCATTGATTTAGTACACCTTATTTACATTTATCGTTGCACTGAAATATCCATATAAGAGTATGACAAAATCAATCACCTAGAATACATTTAAGGAATGGTGTGAATCACCCATTTAAGTAACATATGAAAAATAATCACTCAAATATGCTGAAATTATTCCACGTTTTTAAAAAACATTTTTAGTTGTAGATGGACACAATGCCTTTATTTTATTCATGTATTTTTATGTGGTGCTGAGGATAAAACCCAGTGTCTCAAATGTGCTAGGCAAGCACTCTACCACTGAGCTACAATCCCAGCCCATTACTTAATGTTCTTAACGTGCAGGTAACATGACCAAAAAAGAAAAAAGAAAAAAAAAAAAAGCATCATTCAACATCTGATTTTAAAGCTATAATTTGTTACATAAGTCAAAAAGTCAAATACTATACAGTAATAAACTGCACGAATTTCCAAAAATAAGGATATTTGTTTTTGTTCATTTTTGGTAAAATTGGGGGACTCTCTGAAAGTACAGATTTCTTCTTTTTTTAAAATATTTTTTAGTTGTTGATGGGTCTTTATTTTATTCATTTATTATTTGTATGTGGTGCTGAGGATCAAACCCAGTGCCTCACACATGCTAGGCAAGCACTCTACCACTGAGCCCCAGCCCCAGCCCACAGATTTCTAAGTACAAAACAATGTAGTTTTCTTTGGGATTATATGAATTATGTATATATTTTTTAAGAGATAAGAAATTTAAAGTGTTCATGTATTTTAAAATTACAAACACTTATTTAATGGAACTCCATTACCACAACACTTAATTCTCAAGAAGAAACTGCTCCTACAATGCAATGCCTTTGTAAATAAAAGTGAACATACCTGGAGAAGAAAGAAAAGGGTAATAAAAAAGTCTAAAAGTAACTTTACCTTTCCAAATTCCTCAGTAAAAGCATCTTTTAACACACAAGAAAATGACTATATAAGTATGTCTTTAAATTTTTAAAACAGTTGAAGCTCATATGGTAAACATGTAACTTCTAAATGTACTGCTCCCCGCCCCGCCCCAGCCCCTCAGTCATCATGGGGCATACAAAACAAAGCATAGGAACTTTTTCTATCAAATGAAGAAGGAAGTTACTGTTTTTAGAACTTCAAACTCAATTTATTATTGAGTAACATGTACTATCTAAAAATGAACAAAGGCCTTTATGACTGGTGACTAGGGCATTAAAGATATTTAGAAGATGGCAAAAGCACAGCTGCTTTTATGATAAAACATTTATGTAAGTTTTTCTACATTGGGTAAATGCAGCATACTTTTAATTGCTTCATTATCTGACATGCTTAAGTCTACATTAGGATTGTTGTCATAAACCATTTGATATTATTTAAATATATTAGTGCAGGGGCTGGGATTGTAGCTCAGCGGTAGAGCGCTTGCCTCACATGTGTGAGGCCCTGGGTTCGATCCTCGGCACCACATACAAAGCAATAAAATAAAGACATTGTGTCCATCTATAACTAAAAAATATTTAAAAAAAAAAAAAATAAAAAAATAAATAAATATATTAGTGCAAAAAAACAGGCCATATTGATTTCTCACTTAAACCAAATTAATTTTTGCATTTTAAAATACTAAAAAATCAAATTAGTTGAAGGAGTGGACACCTCAATATTCCTTTGAAAAGAAGAAAATACTAAGGTTCTTCCATGTGCTTCAGTAAAAATAACTAAGTTATATATACAAATCTAAGTCATTTTTTTTCACTCTTTTCAAAAACAAGCATGTATACACATGATTTCTTAATGTCTGAGGAAACATTGTGAGAGTAAAAATAACATATGCATTTATAATTCACAGCGTTCACTTTTCCCACTTTCCTTTACAGGAGCTTTAGGAAATTGCTTTTTGATGATTTGGCAAATTGTATTTATTTTTAAATGAATCTCATTTATTGAGATTGATAATTCCAGGTTTCATTTGCTTTGAAATTGCATTTTTCAATTGCTTCCAATGATAGGTTCTGGCAAAATGTGGTCCAACATGCCAGTAAAATAAAGATTAAAAAAAAAATCAGTTGACTTACTCTGCAGATGTAGTAATTATCTTTTATACTAAATTCAAAACATGGTAAGATTGAAGTAAAAAATTGCTAGCATATTTTTAACACTAAATTCATTAAGAACAAGGTAAATATTTAAAGCAAACACGAAATTATTCACATTCATTTTCCATTAAAAAGTCTTTAAAAAATTTGTCACCATCCAAACATATTTCCTATCTCTCTTATCAGAGATAAAGTATGAGTAAATCATTAAAGCTTATTGAAAAACTTTTTGTTTGGGCTGGAGGTATAGCTCAGTGGTGGTACAGCATGTGCTTAGCATGTGTGATGCCCTGAGTTCAATTCCCCAGTACCCCTCAAAAAAAAAAAAAAAAAAAAAAGAATCCTGTTATTCAAATATCAAGTAACTAAGAAGATAAAGCCATCTGATTCATTTTGTAGTATTATAATGAAAAGATGGGCTTGAACTAGTACAAGAGTCATGTGGCTTCTGAATCATGAGAGGACAGTCAAGGCCTTGGTAGTGTTTATTAGGGTATTTTTAATAAAAATTAAATATATGAAAACTTGACAGAGATGTAATGTCCCAATGCTTGGTCAATCACAACAGTGTAAGAGCCATACTAGATGTATAGAGAAAAAAAGTACAATTTATGCAAAAGTATTTCTGGTTCTTGAAGTTTGGCAAAATAAACTGAACTACCAAAATAATAGCTTCCAAAAGGAATTTATAAAGTATTAGTTTATGATAACCTGTGTGTCAGATCTCAAAAAATAGTACAAAAAAAGTTGTTTTGAAAAGCTCCAAAATAGAGTGAGAACTAGGCCTTACTCTATTCTGGAGTTAACACTTTAAAGGACAATATGCAACCAGTTCTATTTTCTTAAACACACATACTCCTGCATACGTCCCACAAACATACACATATGAAAACATGAAAAGGGAAAGACCTCTCGAATAAGCTGTGTGGATAGGGTTCTTGTGGGTTTTGCAGGTCTGCTTATATAGCCAAAGAGCTCTCAGAAAGATATTTAGGATTCCCAGCATATATCCAATTAAGACAGAAAAGTATTTTTATTTTCCCATGAGAAGAAAAGATTCTGGCTTGAGACTGACTTTTTCAAACTATTTATTTTCATTTTAAGTTACTTTAAAAGAAAAATATTCAATTTTAGCATTAGGCAGTTAGAAATTTGTTACCTACTCATCATAATCCAAGAATAAAGATAGTCTTGGGATCCAAATCCACATCCACTTTGTTATTCCTTTCTTCTGGACTATAAAACACAGTTCTAAAGTAAATTCCAATCTGTTGACATTTAGAGGGACCCACTCTGGTATGGCACAGAATTCATTAGAGGATAAAATTCTCATTTAGTGTAAAACTCATAATGTGAAAAAATTCTCATGCTATGAGAACTCAGAAAATACATTTCTAAATTGATGTTTCCAGGTAAGGAGAGAAAACTGAGTGGCAAAGTGAAATGGAACATTGTTAACTATGGTCCTAAGATATACTCTGCCATTCAACTGGTTCAGGTAAGACTACTATTGATCACTAGTAAACTGGCTATCAGCCTTTCCTGGGCCAGAAAAGAAGGCATGGAAACTAATTTCTCTATTCTTCCCCAATTCCCTGACAACAAATATTCTAATTTTTGAAGTGTGAATGCTAAACATTCCAAAAATTATAAACATTTAAAACTTGATTCTCATAAAAAAGTTACATTAGCTTTCTTAATGTTAAATCTTTGGTTAAAAAAAAAAAAGGTAGAAAGATTATAATACATTTTAACAATGCACACAAAGAAATCCAAACACAAAATTAAACATAAAAGATGCATTGTCCTTTTGGGTTCCTAATACACACAGCCTCCAAAGAGCAAACTCCTGGTCACTTTTTTAAGTGAGTAGATTAAAAACAAGATTAACAAAATGTCCAATCCTTGTCAAATTATAGCCTTTACTAGTTAAAAATTCTGTTGTAAAACTCTGTTGGTGGCCATATTGGTCTAGGATTTTTAATATAAATGACAGTAGAAATGACAGGGGTTGGGGAAGGGACTTTCCTTCTTGAATAAAAAGAGAAATTTTTTTATCTAGAACAAGTTATTTGAAAGAAGAAAAGAATATTTAAAGTTGAGCTTTACCAAAAATCTGAAAATAAAGTAGAAATTAAAAAATAAAAATAGGAATATATTATTAAAAGATGTAAAGAACTTTCTAAACATGTTTTTGGAGAAAGTATTTGAGGAAATCATGTAATTGCTAAATAAAATGATTTTTTTCTTCTTCCCATGTAGTTCTCTAAACCAATAACTCAAAGACATTCAATTACACATGATTTTACAGCCATTAAAATATATTAAAAATGGCATAACCATATTATTGTTATGATGTGTGTATATGTGTGTGTGAGGGAGAGACTGTGTGTGCGCGCACGCGTGTGTGTGTGTGTGTGTGTGTATGAATGTATTTTAGAGTTTTATTGACATGGTCCCTTTAGAAAGATAGCCTTAGTTTTTTCTAGTGTAGTGAAGTTAAGTTTGGTTGGAAAGCTATTCTATTCAGATATAAGTTGTTAAAGAGACTTCATTTTAATTCTCATGAAATTGCTGAAAATACTGAATACTTCTCTTCCATAACTTTCTTCTTACTTCACAATATATTTTTAAAAATTTTGATTTGTAACATTTCACAAATTCATTTATATTGATCAACTTCATCATCTTTCTTAAGTGTTTGAAAAATAATATTCTGTTTAACTGATAGAATTTTTGTTTTTAAGAAAATTATTCCTAGAAAGACCTTAATTTGTAGTGGCTAAAACAGAAATTGTTCTGTAAATGACCTTCTAGTCTTACTGGTTGGGAGGCAGATAAAACCAACCGAAAGCTTGCAAATGTAAACATTTCCAAACTGAGACATATTAATCAACTTCTCTCCTTAAAAGCATAGTTCATTTGGGGTAAGAAATAGACACTTTTTGGTTAGAAAAGAAATTAATCCATGATTGAATGTAGAAAGTTCCAGTGTTTGCAGACTGTTTTAAATGAATATACAGTAGCAATTCTGACCTAGTTTATTACTTGGTCATTGCTCTGATTGATGCCACACTCATGTGTGAGGGCTACTATTAGTCAATAGATGGCAGTCCATCGCCTAGTAAAAGAGCTGAAGAGGACTAAAATCAGCACGCATTTTGCTTTTACCCCAAATTGAATATGCTTAATTGCAAAGACTCAAATATTACGTATATACTGATAAAAATTTAAATAATTATAGCTAAATAATTTAATTTTTATTTTACATGTGGACTGATAAATATGCACAGGTCTATAAGCATACTAGTGTTTCATTCACAGTAAACTCATTATTAACTAAAACTTGATAATTATAAATTGTGATGGTTACTTTAATATTATTTTGAAAAATTAAACAGGATTCCAGATTGGGATGAATTAAGTTCTCAAACTGAATTTATTATACCCACAGATAAAATGTATTATATTCCACAAAAGGCAAATTCATCTTGTTTTTATTTATTTTATCTCAAAAATTCTTTTTGCAATGTTTCTAAAAAGCTAAAATATTAAACAGACCTTCAAATATTTCTATTATACCTAAAACCAATTTTTACAGGTTCACTAATAGTTATGTAAAAGAACATTAAGGGAAAATAACGAAAAGAGTGGCTTTAAGAGTACTTCCCACACTTCAAATTTTCAAAATTGGAATTCTCTAAATTAGGGGAAAAGCTAAAAAAAATGTAATGTCAAATTTACTAGGACATTACTTAATAAAAATAATAATGAAAAATACTATGTGGTTACGAAGAGCAGTTCTGTGATCTTGAAAAGTACAAGATATCATACTCTAATCAAGTTTTAGGCTGTAAGGACTTCACCATACTATGTTAGAATAAACAAACTGCTATATGAACACAAACAATGTAATCAGATGAGATACATCTGTAACGTGTCTATGCAATATATGGGTATGTATCTTTTAGCATTAACACTGAAGATTTTAACAACAACCTATTTAGGATTTTCCAGCGAGAAGAGGAATTACAGCTTTCTACTGAAGATTTTCAAATAAATTAAATGGTGATAACAAACCATCTGATATTATTCCTGGCTTCTTGGGCCTATGACAAAATGGTAATATGAGTCTATCTGTTGGTTTATTTTTTATTTCTTATAAGTAGTAAGTAGAAAGATTCATTTTTCAAAACTTAGCTTTCCCTCTTTTTATGACTTGCTTTCTATAAATAAAACCTTTTTACTACGTTAAAACTTTTAACAACCATCCATTAATTTACATTACATAACTTTACAACCAAAAGAAACTTGTCCCTTGCTTAAGCACAACACATTTAATATATTAAAAATGACCAGTAGGGTTATGGTAAGTTAGTGCAATAATTTAACCGAATAGTAAAAGTAAACTAACTTTATAATAGTGAACCAATTGGATTAGCCAATTGGATTCTATGGCAACTATGTTTTCTGCTTCTAAACCAGAATACTGAATAATTTGAATGGTACTATGCAGATATGTATACTTTTCAAATATGTCAAGAAGGACTTAAAAGATAGGACAGTTAAGATTGTGCTATATGAAAGATACACTGGGCTTTTTCCAGCTTTGTTTGAAAAATGTGTACATATTTCAGTAAAGGCAGAAAAATGATAATGGAAGATATTGTGGACTGTATGCTTATGGACTGTAGATGATATAGTATTTTAAAGACACTGGATTATTACCATTTTTTATGGCTTCCAGCAGACGTTCTCTCTTTAATATAACAAATAGAATCCAAAAAGACTGAGAAATACCATGATGTAATCATCAAATGTTGTGAGTAATAACAAATAATCAAAATCTTTTAAGAACAGGAAGATTAAAGGACAGGGTAGTGGGCAGGGGGAGAGAGAAAAAGCATATTATTGCTTTCTCAGTACAAAAACTCCTCAGATGTTTATTATCTTCCAGCAGAAGATGCTTGTCTATATTTTATGGTCAGCAGTTCAGAGAAGGGTAAATAGGCTGGGTCTTGGGGAAAATAAAAAAAGTGTTTCTACTCACCGTTAGGTGATACTGCCTCCAGATTTCTGGGCAAGCCTGGAAAATAAAAATATTGATCAACTGGGAGCATGAAACAAGGTACTTTACAGCCTGTTGGTTTTGGCATAACCCAGCATCCACCGGTGTCGGTCACAGGAAAATAAGAAGCTTAACAGAAAGGGTCTGCATTTCAGCTTCAAAAACCTGGCTAGACAGTTTAATTGAATTTTACACTGGTTTAACACACTCCCTGCCATTGTCAGAAAGCCAGCAACAAAGTTTTCTCTCTCTTTTTTTTCTTTTCAGGTTAGAAGTTTGGGGCAAAAGATGTGATAAAGAGCCATAACTCAGTTAAACTGGTAAATGAACAGCAGTGGTCAAATCAAGAAAACTCACCGAGAACACCTTTTAAAAGAACATTCTGAACTTTGGTAGTGTGATAGAGAAAAATTTAAAGCAACTTCTTTTAAGAAGACCTCACTGTGGTTATATATTTCTGATATTTGTTGCCATCTTTTGCCTAACCACTTGGTGCTTTTAATACATTACAAAAAAGAGAATTTAAAAACTGAATAATAACAAAAACAAAATTCAAGAAGATAAGGTCCATGCCTTTTTCCTTAAACATCAAATCTTTACATATCCACATCTATAGAGAAATAACTTTAAAAAACCAATAAAATCTCAATAATTTTGTAAAAGCTGGACTTGACTGAAATCAGAACAGGCAACAACAAAACAAACACATACACAATAGCAACAAAAACCAGTGATTAGGAGAGATTTTATTTTGACTACACATGGAAATCTTCTTAGGCCCAAATTATGACTTTGTTAAGGAGACACTTTTTCTAACCAAGTACTTATCAGTTTAGTATCTTCTCAGCAAAAGAACTGCTAAAGACAGGAAGCATGCTTCTATTACTACATGAGATCATTGATTTTAATAAGTCAAACCACCAAGTTAGGCAAATTCAATTCTTCAAGTGAATATAAATTTATAGCTTTTGTTTAAAAATATAAATGTATGTGTTTGTACACACCTACGTATATGTACAAATGCATGCCTAAATTGGAATGAATCTCTTCACTTGATTTGTCATTTCTTTCATTTATTTTTCAGAGTAGTGATAAAACCAACAAATATAGTTCATACAATTTGAAAATATCATGCATATGCTACTAATTCAGGAAATACATTTTGAACAGCAATATCTCTACTGAAAATCCACTGTAAATGATTAGACAAAAAGTAGATATATTCCAGGTATGCTGGAAAGTTTTATCCATTATGCATTTTAAGCTTAATTATTCTATGTAATTTTCTATGGAAAGGTGTCTAAGTTAGACTGTGTAGTGGTCACCTTTCCAATTTTAATGTCATATTCACAGAAACTAAAGTGTCTGATTAAAAATCACTTAACATGGGGCTGGGGTTGTAGCTCAGTGGTAGAGCATTTGCCTTACATGCTTGGGGCACTGGGTTCAATCCTTAGCACCACACAAAAATAAAAGTATTGCATCCATCCACAACTAAATTATTTTTTAAAAAATTACTTAACACACAATGATTTCTGGATAAGTAACACTGACCAATAGGAAGGAATTTTTAAAAAGTAAAAAATAGCTTCAGAAGGCAAAGATGATGTTAGTACCAAATGGAAGCCACAAAGTTGTAGATTGTAAAAGTTATTAACAGTCTGTATGTGTGTGTATATATTTACCTACAAAGATCTTATAATACAATATCTTTAATACTCATTTCCTACTTTTTATCATAAGCTTTTCGCTTTGTATATATAATTTGAGTAGGATTATTGTAGAGATAAACAAGCAGTTATTTATACATTAGTTATGGATAGTTCTTGATTACCACAGTGTCCTCAAAATAATACGGTTGAAAAATCGCAATCACTGAGTTGTCATACACTGGCAGAATGCCACTCTACCATGTGACCTTTTCTTGTGTTGCAGCAATTTAGTAATAAAAGAAAGAATTATTTGGTTTTTGAACAATCATCTGATTGCTCTGTCATGAAGATGATGCCTGATATAGAAAATTAGTACTGAGAAACAGGAAATTTCTTTT
>CM053399.1:152536226-152538726 GCA_028644305.1 Xerus rutilus | reverse complement strand
CCAAAATGAATCAGACTTCATAAAATCATTTTTCACCCTAGGTCAAATTTTAATCAGTCCCTATACTCTTAATCCTCTGTAATCAGGGAAACTGACAAGCCTAATTTTTTGCTCAAAGATATTCCTCTTTGATATTCTCCTCCTAACTTAAGTGCAGTTATGAGGGAATAAAGTTTGCCAGTAGTAGATTATATTTCAGCTTTATGTGAAAATAAAATAGTTCCCATTTCATCAGAAATGAAATAAAAAAAACCCAAAATAAAATAAATCACAGTTATTCAGTTATCTTAAACATTAATTTTTCTTAAAAAATCTTCATATTAAGGAATCACTAATATTTCTAGAAGTGTCTTGACTGTGATTCTAAATGACTAATATTACAGTTAATCTTAAAAATAGTTGCTAATGTTTGTGATATACCTTGCGGTTGTTAGGTAATGATAACGTAAAGTAAGAAATGTGAGAAAATGAGTAAAATGAAACACAAAAACATCAGAGACTCCAGAGTCAAAATGGCTGGATTCAAATCCTGCCTCTGCTATTTACTATTAATAGCAAATTGTATGTCTCTTCCTCATTGATAAGATGAGAATAATAGTACTTCCCTCAAAGTCCTATTATGAATGGTTAAAATTTATAAGTATCAAGTCCTTAAAACAATGCCTAATATTATATCAAGTGCTCAACTGTACTAATTATTGCTACAATGAAATCAGTTTGGCACTTTCTACATATCCAATGAAGAAACTGATTATGAGAAAAACAGCATCAATAAGATAGCTGAAATCCTATTGCAGCATGCCAATTCTGATATGTGGTCAAACTTAGTAGAAGAAAGTAAAAACACAGTTTGGGTAAGTTGGTGATATAATATAACAGAGAAAAAAAATCTAGAAGAAAAGGACAAATTAAAAAAAAAAGATTTTATACAGAAGTAAAAAGAAAAAGGTATGTGGTGCACACCTATAATCCCAGTGGCTCAGGAGGCCGAGACAAGAGGATCACAAGTTCAAGGCCAGGCCCAGCAATTTAGTGAGGCCCTAAGAAACTTAGTGAGACCTTGTCTCAAAATAAAACATAAAATGGGCTACGGATGTAGCTCAGTGGTACAGTATTCCTGGGTTAAACTCCCAGTATTAAAAAAAAAAATTAGAAACATCAGTTAGCATCTACTAAGTGCAATGTACTTAGTTTTATATATAGCTGAGGTCTACTCAATAATGCTTTTAGACATTCAAAAATACACAGAAAAGAATATTGGATCAGAAAATCTGTCCTTGTATAAATTTTGAATATTAAAATCTTAAAATATCTTATCATTGATGAAAACCAAAAATATTACACATCATTCTCAAAGATGAGACATCCTTTTTCAGTTTTCAGATTATTCAAACTTATTTTTCTACAATAAAAAACATTCCTTACTAGCCTCCCTCACTCCCTTTCACCTTTCCTTCTTAATAAGAATCAAAGATCCGCTTCCTGTAAACAGAAATCAGGAAGGAGAAGCTTTGAGGGATAAATCCCTATAATTCTAGGAGTCCATCTAGCTAATTTGGTAGTCAATATATAACCCATATGCACAAGGAAAGAGAGCTCTTATTTACTGCTCTCTAGCACCTTAACTCTCCCTTTTTTATTTTTTAATATATATATTTTTAGTTGTAGATGGACACAATATCTTAATTTTATTTATTTGTATTTTTTTATTTTTTAAAATATTATTTTAGTTGTCAATGGACTTTATTTGTTTATATGGGATGCTGAGAATCAAACCGAGTGCCTCACACATGCTAGGCAAGCGCTCTACCACTCAGCCACAACTCCAGCCCTATTTTATTTATTTATTTTTATGTGGTGCTGAGGAGGGAACCCAGTGCCTCACGTATGTGAGGCAAGCACTCTACCACTGAGCCACAATCCCAGCCCTTCTCCCTTTTTTAGTTTCCATCTTTATAACTTTCAACTTACTCAGAATCCTCAATTCTCAAAAAAAATAAAAATAAATAAAAATAAAAACAAAAGAAAATACCTCTAAACAACAATAAAAACTTATGTTGATGGCATCCATCAATTATAACGGTCACAAGTCCTTTAGTATTGCCCAGTGAGCCATGAAATTCTGGGTGCTAACATTTTGAGATATTTGTAAACTAAGTCTCAAAGGTTTTACACCATATTCTTTCTTTAAGGCCACTAGAAAGTACCAGAAGTTTTAAACCAGATCCATAAGAGATTTACCACAAGGAAAATAAATTTAAAATAAAAGTTTAGAATTTTATTTATAAACTAATAATTCAAAGTCCATCAAAAATGACAAACACCTAGTAGAATGAATTGTTTAAAACCACCCAAAGCTCCTCATTTCAGATAAAGTAGACTTCAAACCAAAGTTAGTGAAAAGGGATAAAGAAGTTCATTTCATACTGCTCAAGGGAATCATACATCAACAAGACATAACAATCTTAAATATCTATGCACCAAACAATGGGACAGCCAT
>CM053399.1:152227350-152535726 GCA_028644305.1 Xerus rutilus | reverse complement strand
AATTGAGCTGCTATAAACATTTTCATTTTCATATTTCCTGTAAATAAAAAGTTTTACTTCCTCTTTTCCAATTTATCTGCCTTTTTTCTTATCTTATTGCATTATTCAGCACCTCTACTATAATACTGAATATAAGTGGTGATAACTGATAATCTCTGCTTGATTCTCAATCTTAGAGAAAAAGAATATACCCAATCTTTCACAACTGAGTAAAACTGGGTTTGCTGTGGACTTTTCATACCAGGTTAAAGAAATTTCTATCTTTAATTTGCTGAATTTTTAATATGAATGAGTGTTGTTGAAGTTATCAGATGCCATTTGTCTATCAATTGAGATGATCCCATGACTTTTCCTTGTGCATTGTTAATATGGTAAATAAAAGTGATTCATTTTCAAATGTTAAACCAATTCTATATTCTGGGATTAATCTTACTTGGCTAAGATGTAGTATCCTTTTAAAAATATTTTAAAATTCAATTTGCAAATATTTTATTAAGAATTTTATATCTGTATTCATGAGGGATATTGACTTAGAGTTCTTACAATGTTTTTGCATTTTTTTAACCTCTTAATTTTTATTTTTATTTCTTTTCATTTGTTCTTTTTAGATATACATGACAGTAGATTATATTTTTACACATAATACATACATAGAATATATCTTATTTTAGTTAGGATCACGTTCTTGTGGTTGTACATGATGTAGAGATTCACTGTGGTGTATTCATATATGAACACAGGAAAGTTATATCTGATTCATTCCACTGTCTTTCCTATTCCTTTCCTCCTTCCCTTCCCTTCATTCTCCTCTGTCTAATCTTAGGAGGCCAAAACTGGCCTCCTAAGAATTGAAAAACAGGAAACTTTTGTGTAGAACTGGCTTGTTTCTCTCTTAAATGTGTCATAGAATTTGTCAGTGAAGTCATCTGGTCTAGAGCTTTCCTTGTGGGCCAGAAATTTTACTTGCAGATGGTTTTAAAAAAATAATTCCATTTTTTTTACTAACTATGGATCTATTCAAATTTTCTATTTCTTCTTGGGCCAGTTTTGGTAATTTGTGGCTTTTAAAGAATTTGGTTATATATATCTATATCTATATCTATATATATATTATCTTCCATTTCTCTTGTTATATTTTCCTTTAAATCTCAATGTATATTTATAACAAGTGTAAAGTCCTCTTTGATTAATTTTATCTGTCATTTCTAGGTTTATTTCATTTTCTCTTTGTTATGAATGTTTTCCTGCTTCTTTAAATATCTAGTAGTTTTATGGGGGATGCTAGTCTTTGTAAAGTTATACTGTTGAATGACTCTGTTTAAGCAGTTTAAACTTCCATATCAGCTCGACCTTTTTTAAAGACTTTGTTTAAGGGTATAACCAAGCCTTTGCTTCAGGGCTAAGTTAGTCTTACTATTAAGATATGCTCTCTGCTGAATGCCTTGAGTATTCAACACTGTCTCTCCATTCTGGCTCGGAAGAACTTGTGTATGTTCTAGGAACTGCATAGTTTATAGTTAGGTTTTTGCCCAGGTCTGGTGGAGTTTTGCTCCATGTATGCACAGATAAGCATTCAGTACCCTTGGCATTCAAAGGTACCCATACATTGATTTCTTCAGCAGCCCCTTCTTCCTCCTATACTTTGCCCCACAAATTACAACTTCTCCATTCACTCTGAACTTTTGTTTTCTCATTTCAGCGAGACTGCCATGCTCTGCTTGGGTTCCCTCTCTTGGCACTATTGTGCAGAAACTGGCTAGGCAGAAAGCTGGGTTTATTGTAGGATTCCTCTCATAAATCCTAGTCCTATACTGCCCATTATTCAATATCTGAAAATTTTCAAACCAGTCTGTATTTAAGCCCAATGAGTAATTATTTTCCATTTCAGATAGTGCATATTTCAGCTCTCAAAGTTACATTGGGCTTATTTTTTAAATATCTTCCATTTCTCTTCTTATTATATTCATCTTTCCTTTTAAATCTGTGTATATTTATACCCGCTAATTTTTTTTTTTGGGGGGGGGGAATGGAGATTGAACTCAGGGGCACTTGACCACTGAGCCACATCTCTAGCCCTATTTTGTGTTTTATTTATTTATTTATTTGGAAAGTTTTTATTTTGTGTTTTATTTAGAGACAGTGTCTCACTGAGTTGCTTAGCGCCTCGCCGTTACTGAGGCTGGTTTTGAACTCGCGATTCTCCTGTCTCAGCCTCCCTAAGTGCTGGGATTACAGGCTTGTGCCACCATGCCCAGCTTATACCTGCTGTTTTAATGTCCTTATCTGCTAAGTTCATCATTTCTTACCAGGAAGGGAAGTTGTGCTCTAGTTAACCCAATATGGCTCAAAGCAAATATCTTAGTATTTTAATAAATGAAGATGAAGGAAGACATTAGAGGGGAGGGGAGGAGAAGGGGAGGGGAAAGGAAAAAACAGGACAGGTGTAAGCAACATAATGAACAAAGGAAAATAATTCAGCAAATAATACTGTTTGGTTGTAATAAAGATATGATAATACCATGACTAATAATTTTCACAGTTTTTTAATATATAAAAATACTTAAAGTTTAAATATTATTATGTATAAGAAGCTTATGGCCAGAAACACACATGAGGAATTCATTAATATTAAATCTGTCCTCTAAACTAAGAAAACTTCTATATCTTTTTTAAAAGTCCTGACTCCCTATTGTGTGAGATCTCCATAGTACAGGAATAGTGCAGCAGGACTCTTCCTACCAGAGTAGTAATGCTGAAGGCAGAGATGCCAGAAGAGTACTGCTCTGTTAATACTATGCAAAGTCCAAGACATTTCACCTCTTCTAATATAACTTTAAAACCCCAAATAAAAGTGAACCCATAACCTTACAGTCCATTTCATATACTTTCCCTCTATTTGTGGAACTATTCTGCTATCTTTATTATATACTTTCCCCCACACTCAATTACTACATGGTAATTATGATAAACCTCTTTCAAATTTACATGGTGATTTGGAGCCTATAAAGTGCTTTAAGTATATATTTTATTCTCAGCACAACCTTACTCTTTATAGTTACACAAATGTTTGTTGTTCTATGTGTGCGTTTTCCAATACAGAGCAAAAAAAGGGCAACTGTGCTTTCCGTGAAACATAGTACTAATGTAGCTATTTACCAGTATTTCTGCATTCAGTTTTCAAAGATTCTTAGTCTGCCTACATTTTGGAGTGTTAGAATATTTGAAGATCATGCCTCTGCTGAAAGAGCAGCTACAGATAATTATAGAGCTGGAAATCATTACTTCTTGGGACAATTTGACAGACAGTGGGAGCTAGTAAATTGTATTTTTTTAAAGAACTACCAAATTTATTCATCTATGCCTACTCATCTCACAGGTAGTTCAAACTCATAACTGTTAAAACAGAATTATTTTCTTCGCATTCTTTGAATCTTAAAAATGTGAAAACAAAAACATTCTAGTTCTCTTCCTGGTATCCTCTACTTTAGTGACTTGTACCAGATTGTTTTCCACATCAGAAACCTCAAGTCTTCCCTTTTACTTTTCATACAATTATTCATCAAATCCTATAAATTCTCTATCCAGCCTTGTTAATGTCACTACTTTAGCCCAGGGCCACTTAATTGCTCACAGAGATTATTAAAATAACTCTATCTCAGGGCTGGGGTTGTGGCTCAGTGGTAGAGCGCTTGCCTCGCATGGGTGAGGCACTGGATTCAATTCTCAGCACCACATATAAATAAATGAATAAAATAAAGGTCCATCAACTTCTAAAAAATATTTAAAAAAATAACTCTATCTCTGTTATCACAAACTGCTTTCCACTCTACTGTTATTCAATGTATAATGTGAACACATTCTGATTTCCCTCTGGTAGAAGTATTTTCTCCCTCCATCATAGTCTAAAAGCATTTCACCTGTACCTTTTAGGCCACTGAGCACTTACAAACCTTGTATTTAAGGGCTGTATTAAATATTTTATTTCCTTCTCTATGCCAAATCTCTCTTTGGATTGAGACTACATCTGCTTTATCTGTTTATCTAGTTATCAGCACAATATCTTGCATACCTTGAAATTAAAAAGAAAAACAACAACAAAAAAGGGACACATTGATATATGTAAACTTGGGTGAATAAGTACTGTTCTGAATTGGGGCACTTAAGCTAACAGATAATTTAATGGACTATCATCGTATAGTAAACATTCAGTAAGATAGTTTTCCATGGCTAGGGAAAGAACAGAATTTTTAGTAAGCAACTCTAAGAAATAAAAAAGAACCTTTAAATAAAATCGCCATTATTGAATAACAACACTGGCAGACACAGATCTACATAAAATGTAAGAAATTGCACATTTATAGATAATCATGCCAGTACCTAACCAGTGTTTACAGATTAAAGATCACAAAGACAAAGCTGCCAGATATTTATGTCACATCCTTTCCTGAGCCTACTCCACTTTAGTTGATTTCCCTCTGGGATCTTCTCACTTCTAAATAAGCAACTGAACCAGTCACAAATGAAGTTACTATTCCCAACTTCATCAGTAGCATCTGTTATTTCAACGGAAACTTTTGAAATACACAAAATGCCACATTCAAATCCCTTGAGGGTTAAGCCACTTCATTCACTTGCATTTTTCTCAAATTGCTCTTTTTATTTCTGTCTTGGTTTTATCATATTTATATTTTTCATTACAATACTGGGCACAGAACTATTTTAGTCATTAAAATTTTGTACTATATTCCTGGCAATAGTTTAAATAAAACAAATTTTAACAGAAGAATTTGCAAGGCAGCAAAATGTTCACCTTATTTTCAATCATATTAAATTTATCAGAAACAACTTATATTTTAAAAATATGTGTAGAACATAAAATGGGGATTTGACTTTTCTTTTTTTAGAGGTAGAAGAGGAAGAAAAAAGAGGAAATAAATACAGGTGCTTATTAGCACAGGGTTACAAAGAGTTCCTGCAAAGTTATCAGTCATATAAAGGGCTTTGTCTGTCCCCAGAGAGAAAGAAGAGACAGAGAGACACAGACAGTTACCTCTCATCCTCCATTCCCTATACCCCAAGGGTTCTATCAATGAATCACATGGTTAAAAAGTCCTTATTTGGAAATTTATAAAGACTTCAAATCATACTAAGCAACAAGAACAAAAAGGGGGAAATTATCAACAGAAACTGCCAATACAGTAGGATTATGGGAGTTTTTCTTTCTTGTTTTCAAGATATCTACTATAGGGGCTGGAGTTGTGGCTCAGTGGTAGAGCACTTGCCTAGCATGTGTGAAGCACTGGGTTCGATTCGCAGCACCACATATAAATAAATAAAAATAAATAAAGGTCCACCAATATCTAAAAATATATATATTTAAAAAAGATATCTATTATAAACATCTGTTTCTGACCTCTGCCCCTCCAAAGGCAAAAAGGAAAATATACCATATGAAATATTTGTAAAATGACAAGCACAAACAAAACACATTTAAATCTAATCAAAAGGTTATTTTTAAAAAAGGTTTCTAGAGAAGATTTAAAGGGTATATAAAATTTGCTATCTACCTGCTGGTAGCTAGCAATCTAAGAGCTATAGTCTTTAAATCATCCATTTCTTTTAATATTTCATCTACTTCCTGCTCCTTTTTCTTTTTCTCCAAAGTCTGATTCTGTGCTCACTCTCTTTGGTGAAACATGTCACTCCAAAACAATTTGCTTTTAATATCATTTTTTGGTTGGATTTGCTTCCTCTCTCTCCATACCTTAAATCAAATATGGCCAGGCTCAGATTTACAACTTGCTTACAGGACACATTGCAAATATTTATATTAGGTATTACAAGCATAACATATCCAAAGCAAAATTCATCTTTACAACTCACTTGAAATGGGCTCAAATATCTTCCCTTTGTTGTTATTAATAGTTCAAAGATAGGTTTATTTTAATCTCAACCTAATATATCACACCTGCTATTTAAACAGCTCAAGTCTAACAATTCTACTGTGTGTTCCTTCAACACATCTTTCCAGGACAATACTTAGGTGTCCTTCCAGTCAACAGGGTTCATTTATTGCCTGAGATTGTTGTGGTGTCCCTGTACTTTCAACTTCATTTGATACATCCCAGATAGGTTTTCTCTTCACATTCATAATTTCATATTTCATTATTATCAAAGTAATACATGTATGTTTTTTAAAAAAAACACCCTAGTAATGCTAAAATACTATATAAGAAAAAAAAATGGCAGTTCTGTTTTCCCTATTCCAACTTGCCTTCCCCAGAGGCAACTACTTCCAACTCTTCAGCCATTTCTTCTGGTATTTATCTGCATACCTCCATATAATGTTCATTTTGCTTTTCATGGATTTATCTACTTTTAACACAGATATCTAAATTCTGATAAAGTTGAAGAAGATTTAGTTCTCTTGTAACACTCTATATGAATTTTTCTCCCTTCATCCTTTATTCTCAGGTTAAATTAATATGCAATTTATATTATGCCTGTGTAGCAGTACACTGTTTCCCTTCTTATACAATGTTGATTTTTCTGAATTTAATAGTAGTCTAGTTGCTTTATTTACTTGACTCGAAAAACCTACTTATTATCCAGCCAGTCATTAACTCTTCATCTTTCTAAATGGTGAAGTTTTACTCACATCACCAGTGCCTTTTCATTATACGGTTGCTGCATTATACTAGGAAAAATAGTTATCGCCAGTATTAGGTGGGTTCAACGGGCCCTTTTAATAATTTAAGCCATTTTACAAATAATTTATAGGAGACAAAACATAGTGAAATTAGAAATTTAAACATATCAAATGCAAAATTTTAATCTATATATTCTTGTTTTTGAAGCTAAATATATTTAAAACAGGTATCATCCTGGAATACAACTAATTGATCATCAATTGTCATACTTGAGTTAGGACCACATCAATTTTGCAAATACTTGTATCAGATTTTAAATATCTCTTTTTTGCTCCATCACTGTAAAACAGTTTCACTTTTATATACACCAATCAAAATGATCACATTTTTTAAAACATCTGCATTATCTATTTTCTTCTAATCAGCCCAGCACATATCACTGTCTTTAGCATTTATCCACTTGATACGAACCACATTGAATAAATTTTCAGGTATAAATATCATAAAGCATGAAATAACCCAAGCTACATGTCTTTTAGCAGGTTAGTCTAAATTCTTGTAATTATTGTGTGATGGAAGAACTTTCTTTTGAATGACTGACTAGGTGAGGATACTTTGTTTCCTTTTTCTACTTGGAACTATTGTTCACTCATCAGCTCTCAATTTTTGAGGAAACTCACCTAACCTTTCCTCTGAAAAATCATAGTCTGAGAATTCCTTAAAAGGGCAGGTTCATGACTCTATTAGGGTCTAGGTATTGTTACCTGTCTCTTTCCACTCGTGTTTTGATTTATCTAATAATCGTGAAAGCATCTTTTATCAATTTTGTTTGCCATTTTGGGTGGATAATAGTTTGAATTCTCAACTTTGTTCAATGAAAGCTATAAAAGTTTATAAAGGTAGGGTCTCCAGACTTCTTTTATACAGTCTTGGAAAACAATGCAGTATTTCAGGCCAACACAGTATGAAAATTGAAGGATGATTACAAGAGTGATGTCTCATTTTACTACTTTTATCAGCTTCTAGGCAATTCCCTCATTCTGTGAATTCCATCATTTACCTTTTTAGTTTTTTTTTCTTTAGCACACTTGGGAATAATGAATAAAAAATGATGAAATTATTCTTAGGATGATGAAAGAGTAAAGTGTTCAAGACATGGCAAAAATAAAAACACTAGGATCTCATGATGTACGTTAGATATATAAAAAGGGCTTGGGCTGGGATTGTGGCGCAGTGGTAGCGTGCTCGCCTAGCATGCGTGAGGCACTGGGTTCGATCCTCAGCACCATATAAAAACAAAGATATTCTGTCCACCTACAACTAAAAAAAAAATAAATAAATATTTAAAAAAAAAAAAAAAAAAAAAAGGGCTTAATGGACCCATCTAATTAATTCTGAGATAGAATGAATTTTATTCTATGAGGAAAAGTAATTTTTTCCTCTGTTCTTTTTTTTAAAATTTTTTTTTTTTAGTTGTAGATGGACACAATGTCTTTATTTTTTTATTGCTTTGTATGTGGTGCTGAGGATCGAACCCAGGGCCTCACGCATGCGAGGCAAGTGCTCTACCACTGAGCTACAACCCTAGCCCTCCTCTGTTCTTTGGAGGATCTCTAAGAAAAAATAAAAGTAATATAGTATCAAGTCTTACAAACAGAAAGATTCAAAAAAAAGAAAGAAAGAAACTTAAAATTAGGTCCAATGAACCTGATGATATACTAATAAACTAAACATCACGATCATTTCTAATTCTTACCATTCATTTATTCACACATGATGTATTTATTGAGGTATTACCATGTTCCAGGTACTACTCCAGATGCCTGTGATACATCAGGGAACAAAACAAAGACTGCTGTTCTTGCAGAATAGGGGAGATAAACAATAAAGATCAAATGTAATAAGTAGATGAGGTATGACAAAGGGCTATAAGTGCTTTAGAAAAAATAAAAGTAGAGTAGGGTAATGGAAACTGAGCACATTTGCTATGTGTTATGATTTTACATAGGGTATAGAGCATACTTCATTGACATTTAAACAAAAACTTAAAGGAGATGAGTGAACTGGCCACGCATTTTTGGATAAGAACATTCTAGAGAGAACAGCCAAAGCAAAGTACTTAAGGCAGGAATATTCCTGAGTGTTTTAAGGATCAGGAGAAAGACAGTATGGCTAGAATAGAGTGATTGGGGGAGAGGTAAAGTCAAAGATGTACAGGGGTATCCATTTATTAGGTGCTTTGTAGCAACACATTATAAGCATTTTGGCTCTTTCTGTTAGTGACATGGGATATCACTCGACTGTTGTAAGCAGAGGAGTGATATGATTTGACTTAACAATGTGAAGAATCACTCTGCTGAGAATAAAAACTGGGTGGGGAGGGCAAATATGTAAGCAGGGAGACCAGTTAGGAGGCAACGATAGCAACTCAGTCAACAAATGCTAGTATCTCTGACCAGGGTTGAACACTGGATGTGTCCAGAAACCAAGGCATTCTGAATACATTCTGACTGATAAAGTGAAAAATGTCTGTTGATGAATTCAGTAAGAATATAAAATAACAAGCCGGGTGTGGTAGCGCAAGCCTGTAATCTCAGCACTTAGGGAGGCTGAAACAGGAGAATTGCGAGTTCAAAGCCAGCCTCAGCAATGGCGAGGCACTAAGCAACTCAGTGAGACCCTGTCTCTACATAAAAACACAAAATAGGGCTGGGATGTGGCTCAGTGGTCGAGTGCCCCTGAGTTCAATTTCTAGTACCAAAAAAAAAAAAAAAAAAAGAGAATATAAAATAACAGAGACAAGGACAACCCCAGACTTTTAACCTAAGCAACTGAAAGGACAGTTACAGCAACTAAACACTGCAAAGGAAGTTTGCAACTAAGTTACAGCAACTAAACACTGCTAGAAGATAGGGTAGAATTGGGGGTGGGGAGAAGATGAATTAACTTTTCGACAAGTTGCATTTACAATTGTACTGAAATATTCAAATGAAGATAGGGAAGAGGCTATTGAATATATGACTCTTAAGTTTAAGAGAAAGAGCTAAACTGGAAATATTTTAAAAAACTACCATTTATGGTATGGAGATAATATTTAGAATAGGATGGGGTAAGAGTATCAAGAGACTGAATAAGTGCAGAGAAAGTGGAGAAAGGTCTAAGGAGTAAGCAGTGACATAGGGAAGAACCCATGTTCCAGACTGATTGAAAGCAATGTGTTGAAGAAATGCTATCAATTGTGGTAAATGCCACTGATAGGTCAGCTAAAAGTAGGAGACTTGTCCCTTAGATCTATTAGCAAAGTCACTGGTGATCCTGATAAGAGAAGTTTAGATGGAATGGTGACTGAACTAAAAAGAGAATTGAAAGACAGAATTCAAGAATAGTTAAGATGGACAACTGTCTGAAGAGTATGACCACAAAAAAAATATCTGTCAACTACAAGCTGGTACCAGATCACCTGAAAACTTCTACCATCAAACATGGCACCAGATGATTCAGTTTATGATGGAGAATTTATAAATTACATGGACAAACAGCCCCATAAGCCACTCAAATTTCACTTTAGCTCAGGAAAGAATTACTGACAGAATTGTCTTTAAATCCAAAACAACAATATTTGTTAATGTACCTACAATAATTATTACTCACTTTAAGTTAAGCAAGCAAGAAGAGATTAGAAATTATTATATGAAACTTTGTGTTCAAATAAAAATAATTTTTTTTTTGTACTGAGGATTGAATTCAGAGGTACTCAACTACTGAGCCACATCCCCAGCCCTATTTTGTGTTTTATGTAGAGACAGCGTCTCACTGAGTTGCTTAGTGCCTCCTTGTTGCTGAGGCTGGCTTTGAACTCGCAATTCTCCAGTCTCAGCCTCCCAAAATGCTATAGAAATAATTTTTTTAAAACTCATTTCGCGGTGGTGCACGCCTGTAATCCCAGCACTTTGGGAGGCTGAGACAGGAGGATCACGAGTTCAAAGCCAGCCTCAGCAACGGCAAGGTGCTAAGCAACTCAGTGAGACCTTGTCTCTACATAAAACACAAAATAGGGCTGGGGATGTGGCTCAGTGGTCGAGTACCTCTCAGTTCAATCTCCAGTACCAAACAAACAAACAAACAAAAAACTCGTTTTACCATACAACACTTCAAATGAAGTATCATAATATATGTTCTTTTTCAAATCCCCACTAAGGATATTTCCATAGGAAGAAAATAAAGATGAGAAATAAAAAGAGGAAAAAGGCCAAGCACAGTGGCACATGCCTGTAATTTCTGCAAAGCGATCAGGGAGGCTGAGGCAGGATTCCAAGTTCAAGGCCAGCCTGGGAAATTTAGTGAATCCTGTTTCAAAAGAAAAATGTGAAAAAAAGCCTGGGGACGTAGTTTTCCTAATATGCATACTTCAGTTACCCCCCCAACATACACCCAAGGAGAAAGAAAAAAAGAACATAAAAACAGCTAAATTACTGGTTTTCATCTTTACAATATTGTCATTTTATCATGCAGCACACATAATCACTAATATGAAAACAATTTGAGTTTCAAACTCTACTTTTCCATTTTTAACACAGGACTTTATTCTGATACAGATATGAAAAATGGTATCTGAGGAGCAAAACTAATCTTTTATTTAGAGACAATCTTGACTGGGGTTTTATAAAAATAATGCCCTACCTTTCTAGTTGTGGTTAACTCATGTAATTCCACCAGGCTGTAAAGGGGAAGAAATAGTTTTATAACATTCTTCATTGCACCTTTGTCAACTTTGTATGATGTCTGGCACATAGTAGATGCTCAATAAATCTCTGGAAGAACCAAGTAATTTTCCAAAATAGTTGTCAATTATTTGTACTGTCTTTAAAGATCAATTGGTGCCTGTAATGTCAGGAATTTGGGAGGCTGTGGCAAGAAAATCAAAGTCTGAGTAAGTCACAAGTCTCAGCAACTTAGTGAAAATTTGTCATTAAAGGGGGAGGAGCACTAAGGATGTAGCTCAGTGGTATAGTGCCCCTGGGTTCAATCCCAGTACCCTCCTCTCCTAACACACAAACGTTTCTTTCCACAGTATTGGTTAACTTTTATTTCTATTTGCATAAGCAGCAACTAATGAATATTTGACCACTTTAAAGCCTGCTTAGCTATCAGGGTAAATATAATTTTGATTTTTGAACAATATCCAAAAAGACTGATGTAGCCCTTTTATAGGCCATGTGGAATTATTTAGATAAATCCATTCCCCAAAACACTGCTTCTAACATACAGTGCTAAAACCTATGTGCAGTAGGGCCAATACAGAAAAATAAAGAGACAAAGACAAAGAACAGAAAAAAGGAGACAAGAAAGTCAGAAAATAGCAGAAGAAAATGAGAAATTATTTTAAAAATATAATCTCAGAATAAAAGAGAGGCAAGGTTATTGTACAAGGAAACACTAAGCATGAACTGAGACCTAACTTCCAAAATATACAATTATGTACTAAACATTTCATTTCCCTAAACTTCCATTTCTTATTTATAAGCATGAATCTAGCTGCCACATGATCTCTAAGATGAATTTCTATTTTCCGCGCACAGCAATCAACTCAAATGGTACTTGCTTCTTCAAAGTTCCCAAAACAAAAATCAATCACTCAATATCCAGATCATTCTCTCTTAATTCTATTGTCTTTTAAAATCTCCTTAAGTTCCCAGACAAGTAGAAGAATACACGTAAGAAATTTGATAACACTTCAAATAACAAAGGAAAAAAAGTTTAAAATTAAATCTTATATTCATACATAGAAGTATGCATGAAATATTTGTTAGAAATGTAACAACAGTTCATGCCTCCTGGGAATACACACTAACCTCCACCTCAGAAAGACTGGGACTATTTATAATCCCTATGCAGTATGCACTATTGAGGCCTACCAGGAAGGGTCTAAAGCTGGATTTTTCAACAGGCTCACAAGTCCTGAGGTTAAATACACATGAATTAAGGATGTTTAATCCAACTCAAGATACCATCTTTTCATATTTAAAGCAGCTTCCCTTAAACAGGAAAAATACAAAATACATGAGCTGTTTCTGACAGTAAAGCTTCCACAGAGGTTATATAAAGTCCATGTTTTAAAAAACATTTAAACTCATATTGTGTTTACTCTCATTTCTAATACGTTTAGTATGTCCTGTTAAAACTAGAATACTTTTATGTAGCAGAAAGCTGTACCAACCAACTAACCAAACAAACAAAAAAACCCTATTTGTCATACATTCTAAAAAACTTAAAAGCACTACTTAAATATAATTAGGATTAGCTACATAAAATGCGAAAAAGATATAGATTTTTTTGGGGTGTTTGTATAAACACACATAAATATGTATATACAAAGAGAAATAAAACAGTTAAACAGTTTCTACCTGTTTTTGTGTACTCCCTTTCAGATATTGTTCCCCTAGAGTCTTGGCCTCTGTTGCTGTCTAACTTGAATTCACAAAACTCAATGGCTCATGGTTTTCAAAGCTTAGGGCAACGTTTGCAGAACAAAGTCGCTTTTTCTCTCTCTCTTTTTTTTGGTGGGTACAAGTATGAGGACCACAGGAACAGTTAAATTCATGGCATGGCTGGTCTACCACACAGTCGGGGGAATTCTTTAAATAGAGCCTGTCACTCTCTTGGCCCATCAATGGGATTTCCTTCTCGAACTGCTGATTCGTTCAGGTACACAACAGAGGAAATTTCAGTTAACCTTTGTTTCACCCCAGGGAAAAATCTGTCTGAAAGTATAAAATGAATAGATTAAAAAAAAAAATAAGCAGCTCAGCCACAGGGCCATTCTCTTAGTGTTCACTGCAGCTTAAGTTAAACAGTAAAAAGGGACAGTGGAATGCTTCATTCCCAATAGAAAATTCAAACACAATATGGAACTTGGGAATCTAACAGGTCAGAGTTTATTTTGATGACTAAACCAAAACAACTGTCTGTTCTTTTTAATAAACTTGAAAATTCATCTTCTGATAATTTTGTAAGTCAGAATTGTTTTTCTCTTATATCACCATTACTACTATAATCTAATTGAAGTGTCCATAACCATATTATTCTCATTCTTCTTACCAAAAAAGTGACTCTGAGGACTATTTTCAAATAAAAGTAATCATTAAATAAAAGCAGTAGTGGGAAACTGGATGGGAAAAAAAGGGGTAAACTATATCAGTCCTGTTAAACGGTCCACTATCTATTATTTTCAAAATAAAACTCCAAGTGAGAAGAGACAAACAGAAGAACACAGTTTTCTACTTTAAAGTTCTGTTTTCAAACACTGGGGATATTTGGAGAGGCTATAGTTAGATTTAGACATGGGGAATATTGGAATGAGGAGTGAACATAAGGAAAACTCAATTTAAAATTGTTTTTTTCCTGAAACTAAAGTAATTTAGATTATATACATTTTTTGGAATCATGAATATAAATTTTAGGATAGGGTGGATACAACATTGGCTACCTATCTTTACTTCTCCCAAATTATTTCTGAACCCAGTGAAACAAAAAACTTATTGTGCCATCAATATCTTTTACACATATTAACATATAATTATTATTATATTAACTGTAAGCAAGTAGGGTAGCTCTTTAAATCAAGAGCAAGACACATCTGCCTCTAGAACCAATGCTATTTTCTTAAAAGAAAAAAAATGATCAAAGGCACTTTTAAGTTTTTTGATCAACATTTAAAATAAATCTTGTTTTTTGTTTTCAGTTGGCATGTGTTGTACATATTCATGGGGTACAATGTGGTAAACCTGATACATGTAAATAATGTGTATGATCAAATCAGGGTAATTAGCATCCTTTGTGCTGGGAACATCAGAGCCTCTCTCTTCTATTTTTTTTTTTTTTGAGAAATGTACTAAATAGTAAAATAGTCACCTTACTGTTACAGAATACTAGAACTTATTTCTCTCACCCTCCTGTATTTTGGTACTCGTTTTCTAACCTCTAGCCTTCTCAGCCTCTAGAGACCACTATTCTGCTTTCTACTTCTATGAGATCAACTTTTTAGCTTCAAAATGAGTGAAAATGTGTAGTATTTTTCTTTGCCTGCTTATTTCACTTAACATAATGTCCTGCAATTCCATCCATGTCACTGCAAATGACAGGATTTTTTTTAAAGGCTGAAAAATAGTCCATTGTGTATATATACCATTTTCTTTATCCATTCATTTATCAATGGATATTTCAGTTGATTACCTTGGCTATTGTGAATAGTGCTGCAATAAACATAAGAGTGCAGGGATCTTTTTGACATAGACTTTATTTCCTTGGATATATGCCCAGTAGTGGGATTGCTGAGGCTTATGTTGAGTTCTTAGTTTTTTGAGGAATTTTTACACTGCTTTCCATAATGGCCATACTAAAATACATTCCAACTAACAGTATATAAGAGTTCCCCTTTCTTCACATCCTCATCAACATTAGTAATTTCTCTCTCTCATCGTTTTGTCATTTTAGTATGGGCAAGGATTTTTTGAAGATGACTAAGCAACAAAAGCAATAGTTGACAAATGGGATTATATCAAACTAAGTAGTTTCTGCATAGCAAAGGAAATAGTCCACAGAGTAAAGAGAACTAGCAAAATGGGAGAATGTATTTCCAAATAATTCATCTGATAGGGATTAGTATCCAGAATACATAAGGAACTCAGATAATGGCAGCAAAATAATAAACAATCTGATTTTAAAAATGGGTAAATGACCTGAACAGACATTTCTCAGAAGATAAACAAAGGATCAAGAAGTATATGAAAAAACGCTCAATGTCACTAATCATCAGAGCAATCCAAATCAAAACCACAATGAGATACTACCTCAACCCAGTTACAATGGCTATTATCTTAAAAAGCCAACTCCCCACCCCTCGCCCTTCTAGTGCTGGCTATTGAATCCAGGTCCTCTTAAGTGCTCAGCAAGTGTTCTACCACTGAGCTACACCTGAGCCCTGAAAAAAGGCCAACTTTTTAAACCTTTTTTTTTTTTTTAATTTGATGGCCAAATACAGAAAAAAACAATGCTTACTAACAGCCATTTTTTTAAAAAATATTTTTTAGTTGTAGATGGACACAATGTCTTTATTTTATTGCTTTGTATGTGGTGCTGAGGATCGAACCCAGGGCCTCACGCACTCGAGGCAAGTGCTCTACCGCTGAGCTACAATCCCAGCCCTCTAACAACCATTTTTAAGTGTACAAAAGTATTAAGAATATTCATAATGTGCAACTATAAATACCACCCTTCTCCAGAACTTTTTTCTTCTTCCAAAATTAAAACACCATACCTATTAAACAATATTTTGCCAACTTTTAGTGCATAACTTGGAAGGTATGTTTTTGTTCTATTGAAAAGGCCTCAAAGTCCTGAGAGTGCAGCTGATGGTGGCAGTAACACACTTTATTCTAAAGACATTTGTGGCACAGCTGTGCAACAGGCTTGAGACAGCAAAAAGACTTCTAAGTTGGAAGGAAGCTGGGATTCTGGGGCCTTAAGAACTATATGTCAGAATATGAATGAAATGGATATCCTTATTAAAATGCAAGACTTGAAATGCAAAATAGTGAGGAATATTTAGCTTACTTGCACATTTTAATAACCACAACATGCAAATAAGTTTTGATTCAGCTCTTTTATGATAAAGAGTTCTTTGGGCATCTTTTTAGCCTAGGAAATGGAACCTGCCAGATAATTAGGTTGGTTCCAGGGATTGATGGGAAGCCATTATTCAATATGTACATGCTGAAGTTAGGAAAGGAGGGAAGGGAGGGAAGGGAAGTAGATGAAATGGAGGCAGAAGTGATGATGGACATGGAGGATGGTGGTGTGCAGAAAGAACTTAGGAAAAGAAAGACTCTGAAGGGCTGAAGAGAAATAATTCCACAAAGATCATGAATGCTCATGCCAAGTCCTTAGCTGAAATTATGAATATGAAACACTGATCACTCTCCAAATGAGGAAGATCTAACTTAACAAGATTATAAATAAAATGCTATATAACTCCATACCTTCTTCTAAATATGGAATGAGGACAAAAAGGGGAAAACCTATATAAATTGAGAAAAAGGAATTTTACCTTTGTATTATAGTTTCTTCTTTTCAAGTATCATCTTTCTTTCTTTTTTTTTTTGGTACTGGGGATTGAACTCAGGGGCACTTGACCACTGAGCCACATCCCTAGCCCTATTTTGTGTTTTATGTAGAGACAGGGTCTCACTGAGTTGCTTAGCACCTCGCCATTGCTGAGGCTGGCGACTGAACTCACGGGCACTCGACCACTGAGCCACATCCCCAGCCTTATTTTGTGTTTTTATGTAGAGACAGGGTCTCACTGAGTTGCTTAGCGCCTCGCCATTGCTGAGGCTGGCTTTGAACTCACGATTCTCCTGTCTCAGCCTCCCTGAGTGCTGGGATTACAGGCTTGAGCCACCGTGCCCGGCTAGGTATCATCTTTCTTAATAATAAATGGTGAAAAACAAAGACACAACTGCAGTAACTATTTAATCAAGTATCAATAAAACAAAACTTGAACATAATAAATTCTACTGATATTTTATCTCCCTGCAATTTTTAAATTTTAGTATTTGTTTTAGAAATTATATCTTTCTCCTTTAAGTCTGAAATAGTCTTTATCTGGTACTGATTCTTGATGCATATTTCTGCTGAATTTAGAATTCTGTGTTGAAAATTCTCCCTTCTCCAAACACTTTAAAGATGTTCCACTGTATTAGGCCTCTATTGTATCTAATAAGTCAACTGAATTTTTATTGTTCATTTCTCTTGCTAGTTTTGGTTTTCATCAATTTGACTATGAATCTCTTGAATATGTATATTTTTCACCAAATAGGAGGAATTCTATCTCATCTCTTTGAACACATTTTCTGCCCCTTTTTCTTTTAACTCTTCCTCTGAAACTCTAATGACACATATTATGTCTTTTAATATTATTTAATGGGGTTATTAAGGCTCTTCTCTTTTAAATTGAAATTTGTAATATTCTTCTGTTTTTTACATTGGGTAATTTTGATCTTTAAGTTCACTGACATTTTAAATCTGCTATTAAGTGCATCCAGTGAATTTTTTTTTAAATATTTTTTTTAGTTGTTAATGGATCTTTATTTTATTCATTTATTATTTATGTGTGGTGCTAAGGATCGAACCCAGTGCCTCACGCATGCCAGGCAAGCGCTCTACCACTGAGCTACAGCCCCAGCCCCATCCAGTGAATTTTTATTTCAAATTTTTTTAGCTCTAGAATTTCCAATGAGTTTTTATAGTCTCACTTCACTGATTTTCATATTTACTTGACAGTATACAGAAATTACATGCTTGAACAAAGTTATAGACTTGGCTTTAAGATCCTTGATGACTAATTCCAACATTTTGGTTACCACAGAGTTAATGTCCTCTGACACTTTGGTCATCACAGGGTCAATGTCTTTTCTTGAATATACCTCAAATTATCCTGTTTCTTTGTATATCTTATAATTTCAGATTATATCCTAGACCTCATGAATAACACTTTGTGGGAACTATGGATTCTGTTATGTTCCTCTGAAGAGTGCTGATGTTTTTAATCAAGGATCAATTATATGGCAAACATTTTTATATGTAAAATTTAGGATCTCTCTTTGTAAATCCTCTTTCATTTTCAAGCTGCGGTAGTAGCTGTTTTCCGATTTTCAAAATCAGTAAAATTGGGAATGTATTTCTCAGTTCTAGCCACCTTAGTGCTACAACAATTAATGATTTCCCTCAGGCAAAAAGCCATAAAAACAGGAAATTCATTCAACGTTGTTTTCTTTATTTCAAGTGTTTCCGGTTGTCTCTTTTGGTTGGTCGCCATTGCCTTCAAATATTTTAAGTATTAAAATATGTTTAGGGTGATCTATTTGTATATAAATATTTATATTTTGTGTATTAAACATTCATAGTTAAAGGCTTTAACTACAGTGTAATTACCTGTGGGAAGGTTGGTCTGCTATAAGCAATTCTGCTATCACCAAAGTGGAACTCTGGGGCTGGGACTATAGCTCAGTGGTAGAGAACTTGCCTTATATGCATGAGGCACACTGGGTTCGATCCTCAGCACCACATAAAAATAAATAAGTAAAATAAAGATATTGTGTCCATCTACAACTAAAAAAATATTTTTAAAAAGTGGAATTCTGGAATTTTTTTGGTGTGGTTACAAAATCTTCCATTCCTCTTGCTTACCTCCATTTACTCAAGGACTGAGTTTATACTATTCACTACTCTGTCCCTAGCATAGGGCATGGTACAGAAGAGATATTATTGTTGAACAAATTAAACAGGGAAAAATTATCAATAAACCAGAAAGTTCCAAGAAATTGGGGAAGGTACTTTGGGCTTGAGTGATTAGCAATTTCTCATCATTTATGAAACTTTGCTTCCTTCCTGAAGAAGAGAGGTACCTTTAGTTCAAAATATGATGCATTATATGTAAGGTTTAGATTATTTTTTAAAATATTTTTTTTAGTTGTTGATGGACCTTTACTTTATTTATTTATATGCGGTGCTGAGAATCGAACCAAGTGCCTCACACATGGTACGCAACGCTCTACCACTGAGCAACAACTCCAGCCCCAGGTTTAGATTATTTTTAACTATGACTTCTCATTTTCTGGGATAAGATACTCAAGTTGTGAGTTTTATTATCCAAGGATTCCATGTTGAGTATAAATTCTTTTCATTAGAGAAATTGTTATATTTTAGTTCTCTGGGCAAATTAATTATGATTTACTATTTTAGTCTACCTTGTAAATTCCTAGGATAATTATGTGAGATTCTAATTTCCAAAACATTCATTTGCAAATAGCTCATGAATACTACCAAATTTCCCAAAAGACAGTATGAAAATGAGCACCCTAAATGACGGGTAAGGCAATTAACATCTATTGAAGGACTGCTAGGTGAATAGCTCTATAAGAAGTGCTTTATCTTATTTAATCTCAATTACTCTATGACATCGATATTATTATCATCTATTTACAGATAAGTTTATGGAAGCTCAAACCTCGTCAAGGTCACAGAGTAGGTAAGAGTAGAGCATAAATTCAAATTTGATAATTTTTGACCACATCGAAATTAAGTACTTCTGTTTTTCAATGAACAAAATAAAGCAAAGCAAAACAAAATGAAACAAAATGGCAATAAAAGAGCGAAAAGGCAACCACAGAGTAGGAGATATTGGCCCAACATATCAGAGACTCACATCTAGAATTTATAATCAATTCCTATAAGTTAAGATAACTAAGTAGAAAAATTAAGTGAGTCCTTAACAACAAGGATATTGAAGTAACAATAAAGATATGAAAGGTACTTGATGTCATTTAGTCACCTGATAAATGCATATAAAAGTCCCAATAAAATATTACTACCCACCTACCAAAACAGATAGAATTAAGAACACTAAATATATTGGCAAGATGTTAACGATGGGAACTCTCATACATGTTGGTTATTATATAAATTAGCTCAACCACTTTGGAAAAGGAATATGATATTATATACCAAAGTGGAGGATAAGCATACCATAAAACAAAGCAATTCAACTGTCAGGTTTACATCTGAAAGAAACACAAAATATACATGCTAAGAGAAACACTGTTAGCAATACAAAATGTATTCTTCTATAAAAGGATAAACTCTAGGGGCTGGGATTGTGGTGCAGTGGTAGCGTGCTCGCCTAGCATGCGTGAGGCACTGGGTTCGATCCTCAGCACCACATAAAAATAAAATAAAGATATTCTGTCCACCTACAACTAAAAAAATAAATAAAATTTAAAAAAAAAAAAGGATAAATTCTGGTATTATAATGAAATACACCACATCAATAAAAAGCAAACAAACTAAAAGGTATAGAGCATTGTATAAAAAGACAGACACATGTATCAAGGATAAAACTATACAAAGAACCAAGAAAAATAATATCAAAGTCAGGTTAATGGCTATCTTTTGGGAGAAGAAGGTCAGACCAGGGAGGAGCACACTGAGTGCTTCAATGTGCTGGTTACATCCTATATTTTGACTAGGTGATTACCTTAAATGTTTACCATATAATCATTCATTTAATAGAAGTTAAATTTGAGAACACGCTGGACAGACTTGCTCAGTCAGATATTAATAATTAGCATAAAGTTCAAATAATTAAGATAGTATGGTCTGGGTGTATAAACTGACATGTAGTCCAAAGGAAGACATGCATTCATGAACTTGATATATGGTAGAGGGGCCACTGTACAACAAAAGGAACAAATGATTTATTCAATAAATGGTGCTGAGCCAATGGGAAAAACAAAATTGAACTCAACCTCTCATCACATACAAAAAAAAGAAAATCCAAATGAATTGAACTCCTAAATATGAAAGACAAAATTTTAAGAAATTATATAAGGAAACATAAAATATACTTCTAAAATTCAGATATGGGAAGAATTTTTTAAAGATATAGGCCATAAAGGGAAAGACTGACAACTGCATTAAAATCTTTAACTTTTATATATCAAGGCACCATTAAGAAATTATAATTGACAACTACACTATGGTCATATAAGAGAATATCTTTATTCTTTGGAAATACATACTAAAGCATTTAGAGATAAAGTACAATGTATAATATATGTAACATCCTCAAATGGTTCAAAATTTTGCAGATACAAATACACACATACATATCTATATACATAGAAGAGAGTGAGTAAACACACAAATGATTAATAAAGCAAATGAAGCAAAATGTAAATAATAGATGACTCTGCATAAAGGGTATACAGGTCTTTCTTGTACTATTTTTATTTTTGCAAGTTTTTAAATTTGAAATTATTTCCAAGTAGAAACTGTTTGGGTTATTTTTAAAGACATCATTAATAAAATTTAAAAGTCAAATCTCAGATTGGGAGCAAATATTGGTAATGCATATAACCAAAAAAGCATTCAGAATATATAAAACAATTCCAACATACATTTAACAAAAAGACAATACATAGGAAAAATGGGCAAAAGATATGAACTGGTGATTAATGGTAAAAGATGCAAAAATCATTCAAGATTTAATAAACATCTGAAATGATATTCAGCCTCACTAATAGAGAAACAGAAGAATAAAACAATGAGATACAACTGCAAAACAAAATCTTGATAACATTAAGTATTGACCAGGAAGCCAATAAACAGGAACTTAAATAATACTTTCTACAGGATACTAAAATCTAGTAAAGTTGAAGATTACTCTATGACCCTGTAATGTTACTCCTAACCATATTCTCTAAATGTAAGAGTCAACAAACTTTTTCTTTTTTGGGGCGGGGAGGCGAGCGGTGGGTACTGGGGATTGATCTCAGAGGCACTCGACCACTGAGCCACATCCCCAGCCTTATTTTGTATTTTATTTGGAGACAGGGTCTCACCGGAGTTGCTTAGCGCCTCACAGTTGCTAAGGCTGGCTTTGAACTCACAATCCTCCTGCCTCAGAGTCCCCAGCCGCTGGGATTACAAGCATGTGCTACCAAGCCTGGCTCAACAAAATTTTTCTTAAAGGGCTAGGTAGTGAATATTTTAGACTTGTATGTCATGAAGTCTCTTTGTCAATGACTCAATTCTGCTACTGTAAGTAGTCATTGTCTACAATACATACACAAATGGGCATGGCTGTTCTGTTAAAATATTCTTTACAAAAACAGGTGCAATAGCCAGTGAGCCACAGTTTGCCAATTTCTGCACTAGAGAAACCCTCATATCTGTGCACCAAGGGGCATGTACGAGAATATCCATCTAACAGTCGATCAGAGAATGTATACATTGGTAGTAGGGTCATAAAATAGAATATAGTTGTGTATTGCTTAAAAATGGGGTCATTCTTAGAAGCATGCCATCAGGCAATTTCATTGTAGTGAGAACATCAAAGAGTGTATTTACACAAACACAGATAATATAGGTCCCTCACTTGATGTGGATTCTAGACATATTCTTGAGATAAATGAGGCTGTGCCTAGCATAATGCATCATAATGTTTATAGTAAACTTTTTTTTCCTTTCCTCTTTTTGCAGTACTAGATACTGAATCTAGGGCCCTGTGCATACTAAGCTTGTACTCTGTCACTAAGTTACACCCCCACCCCCTAATTTTTTTTTTCAAAATAAGTAGGAGCGCACTCTAAAATATAAAAAATATATTAAATATGTAAACCAGTAACATAGCTGTTTATTGCAAGTATCATTTACTGTGCATAACTGCATGTGGTATACTTTTATACAACTGGCAGTTTAATGGGTTTATTTACACCAGCATTATCACAAATATAGTAAGTAATGTGTTGCATTACAACAGCTACATCACGGAGATAGGAATTTTTTAGCTCCATTCTAATCTTAGGAACAACTGTCCTATATATGGTCCATTTATGCTGTGTGTAATTGTAGTTAAAAATGAATGAGCTACAGCCAAGAGAAAGGAATCTTTTTTTAAAAAGTTTTTTTAGTTGTAGATGGACACAATATCTTTATTTTATTTTTATGTGGTGCTGAGGATCGAACCCAGTGCCTCATGCATGTGAGATGAGAACTCTACCACTGAGCTACAATCCCAGTCCCAGAAATGAATCTTATAAATGGAATGCAGAATGAAGAGAATTTCAGAATAATACTTATAAGACAGTGCCAATTACATAAGGTTTGAAAACACGCATTTATGTAATATACATACATAAATGTATAATCAAAGTATAAAGAATGCAGGGGGGAAAGATAACTATGTTTTGAGAGAATGAAGGAAAAAAAAGCAAGGAAGTGATTTCCATAAATGTCAGCATAATGGACATACACACTAGATATGAAGAAGAGGAAGGATGAAATATGTGATAGAGAAGGCATGTGTTTCAGGGGTACTACAAGGTTCTATTCCTTGGTGTAGGTGATGTTTACATAGATGCTTGTTTTATCATTTTCTTTTTTTTTTGGTACTGGGGATTGAACTCAAGGGTACTTGACCACTGAGCCACATCCCCAGCCCTATTTTGTGTTTTATGTAGAGACAGCGTCTCACTGAGTTGCTTAGCGCCTCGCTGTTGCTGAGGCTGGCTTTGAATCCGCGATTCTCCTGTCTCAGCCTCCCTAAGTGCTGGGATTACAGGCTTGCGCCACCGCGCCTGGCTTTATAATTTTCTTTACAAGGTTTATATGTGTCTTTACTAATTTAAAAAAAATGAAAAACACTAAATTCCCACAATTTGCAGGGCAAGATTAAGTTATTGAGAAAGGATTTAAAAGTCAATTTGTTGGCTATCCAAATGTAAATTCTATTTGCTAGTCAAAACAGAAGACTCAGCAGATATATATGAACCTAAAGGGATTTAAATCATGGAATATACTTTACAATTTTTGTTTCACACAAAACATACAGTAAGTAAAACCTTCATTAATAATACTCCCCCACCACACCACACCCCAAATAATGCTTCCTGCATAACACCTAAGTGTGTTCTTTACATTCATTCATTATTTTGGAAAGTTTCAACATAAAAAAGTTGAGAAAAGAACCCCCATAGATAGAGCTTCAAGACTTATTAACCTATGGCTAATCTTATTTCTGTTGTTTTCTTTTTGTGTTACTGGGGATTGAACCTAGGGATGCTGCACCACTGAATTACATCCCCAGCACCCTGTATTTTTATTTTGAGACAGGGTCAATCTTATTTCAATCATTATCCTTATCAAATTCCCTTAGATTATGCAAATCCCAGATATCATATCATCTGTAAAAATTTCAGCATCTCAAAAAGGACTCTTTTAAATATAAACATACAACTCAATATCATACTTTCAAATTAAATCAATACCTAATCAAATATTCATTTCTCATATATTTTAAGACACCAAAAAAGTCTATCATAATAAATGAATGTTCGAATCTCTGAATCTATGGGCTCCCACTTCCATATTTCTTCCCTTCAGTCTATCTTCCCCTTTTCTTTGCATCGTATTAAAGAAATGAGGTAATATTCTACAGTTTCCTATATTCTGAATTTTCCTGATTGTAGTTTTATAGTCTATTCCTTGTATTTCCTATCAACTAGTAGTTGAATCTAAATGTTTAATTACATTTAGATTTGATTTAAAAAATTAGAAATAATACTTCGAGGTAAGTATCGTGTTCCTCTCTGAAGAGGCATGGATTTGGTCGTCTCTTTTTGTCAAATTAGCAGCCTGTAATGCATGCCTGTAATCTCAGCAGCCCTGTAGGCTGAGGCAAGAGGATTGCAAATTCAAGGCCAGCCTCAGCAAATTAGTGAAGCCCTAAGCAACTTGGTGAGACCCTGTCTCAAAATAAAAAATAAAAAGGGCTGGGGGTGTTTCTCAGTGGTAAAGCACCCCTGGGTTCAATCTCCAGTACTAAAAACAAAAACAAAAGTAAAAACAAATTAGCAGCCACTGGTAATTCTTTAAATTCATCGTTTCATTAGAAGTTGCAAAATATTGGTGTGTAAAACTTCCTCTGTCATTTGTTAGCCCAATTTTTCTTTGAAATTTCCCTCTTTGAGGTAACCAAATGTCTGCTTATTAGGTACCCAGAGGTTCATTTCATACCAGTAATATAGCTGAAAGCTTCTTTTTAGAATTCAAGTCATACAGTCATATAGAAAGAGTTATTTCTATTTCTTCAAAACCAAAGAAATTAAATCACTGGCTCTTTTTTCTTTTTTTAATTACTGGGAACTACTTACTTTCAATGATAACTTCTTTAGAAAGGAGGCGTGGCAAATAAAGTTCTTATATTGCGAAGCAAGTAAAATTTCTTAGGAAGTATTATCAGGGCTGAGATTTTATACGTATACAGTTTATCTAAATCTTTTGTAATAAAAATATCAATAATTTGACCATTTTGATAATAGAGACATTAAGTGTTGAGTTATCTCAAGGCCCAATCCTGAACCAGCTTTTCTATACCAGTACTGTTCAATAGAAATACATGCAATCATAAATGTGAGATTGATCATTTAAAATGTTCTAATAGCCCTATGAAATGAGTTAAAACAACTAAAATTTTAACAATATACTGAGAACATATCTAAAATACCATTTCAATATGTAATCAACATAAAATATTAATGACATGCTTTATAATCTTTTCTCACACTGTCTTTTAGATTGTAGCACATCTCAATTCAGATCAGATACATTCCATGTGCTCAATGGCCACATGTAAGCTAATGGCCATCATCCTAGACAATACAGCTCTACATTCTCCCTTGATGATTGAAAATCTAAATGAGACTGCTTATCTATGCATATGATACACAGAAAAACCTCTGTTGACCTGACCACTCTTATACATCCAACCATCTAGGTGCCAGAAACTCAACATTTTCATAGCCAAGTCCATCTTCCTAAAACTGGTTCCCTCAGTGTTTCCTTAGTATATGACACTTTCATACATGGAAGAATCTAGGAGCTATTTTTGTTTTACTCTCCCCCTTATCTGCTATATAAAATTCTTTACCAACTCCTATTAATTTGACTTTTTAAAGTTATAACAAATTCACTTCTTTCCCTCCATCACCACCTCAATGTGCTTTGATAACAACATATCATTCCTGGAACTGCTCTTATAACCTCATAAGGGTTCTTCTACATCTACTACAAGCCCTCTGACTATTCTCCATACTGGATCTTAGTGAATTTTTTTCAAACTGAAAATTTGATACTACAACCACTGCTTCACATACTTTACTAGTTTCCAACTGCTTTAAAAATAAAGATCAAAACCTTAACATGGCTCACAATATCTGAAATTTCTGACCTTTACTTGCTTTTCTAGCCTCGTCTTATACCATGCATTCTCTCTCATATTCCACCTGCAAGCTACATTGGCCTTCCTTCAGGACAGCAAATAAGTCATTATCCCTTTCATCAGAGGGCCCTTATACATATTATTTCCATGGTTGAAAATGCTCTTCATCTCACCATTTCAACTAGTCAATTCTCTTTCACCTTTTGTGTTTTGGCTTAAATTTTACCCATGAAAGAATCCTATTCTGAACTGAATGTCAGAATTGACAATCATATAGTTTCATGGTTAAGATAATAGGATCAGCTTTGGAAACACTAGAAATTCTGCATTGGGTTGGGGGGCAATACTGGGGATTGAACCCAGGGCCTCACACATGCCAGGCAAGTACTGTACCACTGAGCAAAACCCCTAGTCTCTCCCTTTTTCAAATTTTGTTTGCAATACAGGGTCTTAAGTTGGCCCGGCTCTTGCTCAGCCTCCTGGGTAACTGGGATTACAGGTGTACACCAAGATACTCAGCTCCGTTTATTTTCTGAGTGAGTAGGAAAGGACTCAAGAGGATCTTTGTGACTTCTGTTTCTTTGCAAATAGACACCTGATTGATCTGGAACCTCTGCATACAGTATATTGGCCAGGTAGAGAAACAATGAGTGAAATCTCATTCTAACAGCAGCTTGTTTGTTCTGAGAGAACAGAGATATCAAAGGTTTTCTTTCTTTTTTTTTTTCTTTTTTTTGGTATTGGAGATTGAACTCAGAAGCACTTGACCACTGAGCCACATCCCCAGCCCTATTTTGTGTTTTATGTAGAGACAGGGTCTAACTGAGTTGCTTAGCGCCTCGCCATTGCTGAGGCTGGCTTTGAACTCACGATTCTCTTGTCTCAGCCTCCCTAAGTGCTGGGATTACAGGCTTGTGCCACCGCGCCCGGCAGCAAGGGTTTTCTCGAAAAAGTTTCCACAGCGTTTGCTATGTATGGCTCTGTGCTAAGTACTGTGAGGAACAAAAGTCTAAAACATGATTCCTGCTTCAAGCAACTATCAAGTTAGGGAACAAAGTGACACACACAAAAGGATAAAGACAAAAGCAGTACATGAAAAATTTAGATGAATAGTACTATAAAAAATGGTAATAAGGACTGGAGTTGAGGCTCAGTGGTAGAGCACTTGCCAAGCATGCATAATGCCCTGGGTTTGATACCTAGCATGGGGGAAAAATGCTAACAGGATTCAGAAAAGGAAAAACTTGAGTCAACATGAACAGAAAGGAAATCTCCATCTTCGAGATGATGAAATTTGATTAACAGGAATCATAAAAATAAAAAGGCAGGAACACTTCCAGCAAGAGCAAAAGTTAAACTCAAGGAGTTAGATTTATTCTAGGGCTGTGTACATCATTTTGAGGTAAGCTGGGAAGATTCATGAAATGTTGATGATGACCCTGTGACCTATCTCCCAAAGCCTTTTGAAACAAGGTCTGAATGGTGTTATGGTATGGATTTGGAAGGTCCACTAAAGGCTCATGTGTTGAAGGCATGGGAAATGATTGGATCACGAATGTTCTAACCTCATCAGTGGATTAATCCGCTGATAAGTTTGTAATTTGGTGGCATTATTGAGAGGTGGTTATGGTAATTGTAGGAGGTGGAAGAAGTGGGTTACTTGGGAGCATGTCTTGAAAGGATATATCTTATCCCTTTCCCCTCTCTTGTTCTATCTCTGCTTCCCAGCCCACAAGGTGAGTGGTTTTGTTCTATCATGCCCTTTCACCAGGATGTGGCCTTACCACAAGCCCACAGTGATGGGGTCAAGTGACTATGGACTGAAACCTCTGAAACCATGAGTGAGCCAAAAAAATATCTTTCCTTCTTTAAGTTGTTTTTCCCGAGTATTTTGTCACAGTGGCAGAAGCTAACACAAATAGGTAAATTAAATGTATAGACAGATCCTATGAACTGTCTTCTGAGTAGAATACCTCTACCTCTCAATAATGTTTTCTGATCAATGTACACAGAGAAAAATTTGCATTTATTTCTCCTAAATTCACAGGAAGAGTCACAATTTACCTTCCAGACATCACTGCTAGATGTTTTTTTAAAATATTTTTTTAGTTGTCGATGGATCTTTATTTTATTTGTTTATATTCAGTGCTGAGAATCAAACCCAGTGCCTCACACATGCTAGGCAAGCACTCTACCACTGAGCTACAACCTCAGTCCCCACTGCTCGATGTTTTAAAAATTGAGTTCAGTGCCAACAACATGCTTAATGTCATAAAGAGATTGTTATAAATATGACATCAAGAGTACAAAGCTCAGCAATGGCGAGGCGCTAAGCAACTCAGTGAGACCCTGTCTCTACATAAAACACAAAAAATAGGGCTGGGGATGTGGCTCAGTGGTAGAGTACCCCTGAGTTCAATCCCCAGTACCAAAAAAAAAAAAAAAAAAAAAAAAGAGTACAAAGCTCCATTTTGTAATTTTTTTTTTTACCCTAAAGTATTAACTACTTCTCCTGATTATTTATCAAAGCCTTCTTGTTCAGAAATCTACAGTTGTATTATTAGCTCCTCTGGGGTTTCACAGTTTGCCTAAAATTGTTCACTCTTTGGCCATTTTGGCCACATTATCATTTCTTGATAACTATGCAGCATGTCAGGCAAAATTTTCTTAAATATGGCAATGAAACTTTATGTATCAAGCACTCTATTTGGGAAAGTCATTTTGTTTTCTTGGGTGAACTACAGAAATGGAATAGGTTAACTCTTTTTGTTTAAAAAAGGAATGAAGTGTAAATATGTAAACTCTTTTACCATTTGGTGTAGGAAGTACAGTTCCTACATTTTTCTCCTTAAGTCTGACCTTAGAGGAGTAGAAGTGGAATTACGGTAAAAATTTTAAGGAAAAGATTTCAACATGCAGGATTTGGAGAAAAGAAAAAGGAAAAGAAAGCCAGGTAATCCAAAAAGAGAGACTGATCTGAGGCTAAACAAAGAGTCAATGAAGGAGGGAAGATGGGATCATCCAGTCTGGATCATGGCAATGAGTGCCATGGACAGATCACTGAGGAGCTTCAGTTCTAGGCTGAACAGGTTATGCTTCATTTGACTGGCAATAGGAAGGTCTTTGAACAAATAAAAGCAATGATGAGACTTCTATTTTAGGAAAATTAGTCCAATAGCAATGTGGAAGAAACCAAACAAAGAGAGTCAAGTGACAAGGTAATATTCAAGGTAAGAACTAAAGGATTTCCCACACAGTGGGAGCATGGGGGAGTACAAAGAAGTAAGATATTACTTGAAGTAAAATCAACAGGATTTGCCCTTTTCAGAGAAATACACACAAGACTTGGATACAATCATTTCAGCCAAAACAATTTAAAGTCAGAAACTAGTAAATAAAAATGCAGCTAGAAACAACTAACTATTTAGGGCTGATCAGGTTGGGGATGGGGGATGGAGAACTCTGTTTCAGGATCTTTAACAATGTCCCTCACTGATCCTACAAGTAAACATTTTAGTCCTGTAAGGTAGTTATGTGATTCAAACTGGAGTCTCTAATCTCTTTTTTAACTGGTGGCATGAAAGAGTAGAATGTAAGAGGGGTCAGTCCCATACAGTATAAAATAAGTCATGTGATTCTTATTCCTGCTTGCTGTAAGACTCCTGTCTCAAGAGTATTATTTAGGGAAGACATTCATAATTGCTAAACGGATAGCTGCAGTTCTTTACTAGGAGGAAGAACATCTGTTTTCTCTCCTGATGGGATACAGGTTTCCTAGGCTACCAAATTTACCCTCTACTCTACGCTGCCACATACATACATAAATTCAGAAATACAAACTCAATTGCAGGAATACACAGATCAAAGTTTGTGCTAACATAAGTTAACTCCTAAACATTAGAAGAGCCTGATATGATACCTCAAACATATGGCTGTCAGCATTTCTTTCTTTTTGTACTGGAGATTGAACCCAGCACTTTACCACTGTGCTACATCCCCAGCCCTTTTTACTTTGCTAAATTGCCCTGGCAGGCCCCTCCCTAATTTGTAATCCTCCTGCTTCAGCCTCCGGAGTTGCTGGGATTACAGCTGTGTGCAACTGCACCCAGCTTATCATCTTTTCACAGGAAATTTCTTCTCTGATGAGAGTTCAACTCTAATTGCCGTGGGGGTGGGGAGATTAGAGAAAGTAGCATACAGATACTGAGGAGTTCCTAAGCAATATAAAGTGAGACAAAAATCTGTTTACTGCTCAAAATTTTTGGTGCTATGATGCTCTCTACTTAGGAAACACATGCAGAAATATCAGACAAGAAAACTGTAAAGACTCGTATATGAAATGTCTAATTTTCTAGTTCTTAGCAGTTTAGAAAAAGTCACAAAAGCAAGATTTAATGAGGAAACTATTTAAATCCTATTTTGGTCTGCACATAACACATAATAGAAAATACAGTAGGTTGCATGAAAGTTACACAATTCATTGCTCTCCACAAACAATGCAAGTTAAATATCTTTAACAGTACACAGGCTTTTTTTTTTTTTTTTTAAATTTTTTTTTTAGCTGTTGATGGATCTTTATTTTATTCATTTATTGTTTATATGTGGTGCTGAGGCTCGAACCCAGTGCCTCATGCGTGCTAGGCAAGCGCGCTACCACTGAGCTACAGCCCCAGCCCAACAGTACACAGGCTTTTAAAAAAAATTTTTTTTAGTTGTTGATGAACTTTTATTTTATTTATTTTTATGTGGTGCTGAGGATCGATCCCAGTGCCTCACACATGCTAGGCAAGCGCTCTACCACTGTGCTACAACCCCAGCCCAGTACACAGGTTTGACACAGAAATATAATTAGATGTTTCTGAGAAGAAAAATAAAATCTTCCATGAAGTCTGGCCTCATGTGGACTTAATACATTTTTTTCTTTTGGTAATATTATGAATTTTTAAAAAATTAAGTGCCTTTTTATTTTATAAGTAGTACCATTTTACACTACGTGCCTTTTAATAGTTTACAGAATGCTTTTAATATTCTTCTAACTTAAATCTTCAGAAGTATCCAGTATGAGAACTAATATTATATCCACTTTGTAAAAGAAGAAACTAGGCAAGTTTGCCATATAACTAGTGACATAGAGGGGCTCAAAATCAGGCTTTAAAACATTTAAATTTTTCATCACCAATAAAGAGAGATTTTTACTAAAGCTTCTGCAAGTTTAAGGCACATGTCAAACTAAAATTCTTTAGCTCTTGTTTATCCAGGGTCAGCAAATCCAAGTCAAGTCTTAGCTATCTGTGAATCTTTACTAAAATAAAATTGGTTGGAGGAAGAAGTGGCACATACTCTCTACCTGTTGTGAACAGTTCCTTCCCATAATTTTTATTTGATTCTGAACTTTTCTGAATTTAAAGGTTATACTTTCAGTATTTTGCTTCATAAGTAATCTTAAACTATCAATTAGGGTTTAAAACTCTCTCGGAACTAAACTAATTGAGTTTTGTTATAATTTGAAAATAGGAATGAATTCTACTTAATTCAGGAAAAAAATCTCCAAATATCCTAATTAGTTTTTGTATCCAGTCTTTTCCAAATGCATTTTTGTAATTACACAGTAAAATCTGCCAAATAATTACATGATTAAATTTGCCAAGTTGAAAAGACCACCTAGCTTGGGAGGCTAAGGCAGGAGGATTGCGAGTTCAAAGCTAGCCTCAGTAAGTTAGTGAGACCCTGTCTCAAAAGAAAAAAGAAAAAAGGGCTGGGAATGTGGCTCAGAGATTAAACACCTCTGGGTTCAATTAGTGGTACCAAAAACAAACAAACAAACAAAACCTTATCTGTAAGGTAAAATGACTAATAAATGAAAGATCTTAAGTCTAGTCTTTTGATCTCAACTGATTTTTTAGAGATGCTATTAGTATCATTCCTTAGTACAGAGTGAGATATACTGAGTTATTAAAATATGAATGAACTTTAGAAATAACATGTCATAGTCTTCTATGTATCTTTTTTTAAAAAAATTTTTTTTAGTTGTTGATTGATCTTTATTTACTCATTTATTTATATGTGATGCTGAGGATCGAACCCAGTGCCTCCCACTTGTGAGGCAAGTGTTTTACCACTGAGCCACAATCCCAGCCCTTCTATGTATCTTAATAGAAATATCAACTAGTAGCAAGCTACAAATTTTACAAGAACATACAATAAAAAACCAGAGGTTTTTTCTTTTATTCTATTTTTAAAATATAAAATACAAGATATATAAAAAGATCTCCTGGTATCAAGAAAAAGTGGGGATAATCTGCTACTTTCAGCAAGAAGTGAAATTCTAAAAGGTATTTGTTTCATATTCTGATAGTAAAGTTAAGACTGATATTAATCCCAGAGGTCCACAAGGCCAGAGCCTAATATAAGGATGGGCTTATGAGAAATAAGATGAAGAGTCTAGAATCAAAATAATAAAAACATAAGCACTGGTTTAAAAATCATTAGTAAAGTCATATCCAACATGAAATTATTAACAGGAGTAGAGAAAATTTGATGCTCAGTTTGAAAAAATATATAAAAATTACCTTTCATGGAAAGAAAATTTTGGGTAATTCACCTATTTAAAGTAGTTCTGAAAAGCTTTCCCCTCCAAGGGGGAATAAAAAGACTAAGAAACATCTTCAAAGTGAATATCGGGAATTTAGTAAACAAAGGATAGCACAAATTGCGACCATGAAAGCTGAAGTAATGGGCAAAAGTCTTGAGTGAAAGAAATGACGATAAAAACATGGGAGAGAAAAGAGGGTCCACCTTTTCTATCAACAATATCTTTTTTTAAGAGCTAAGGAGATACATCACAGTTTTATACAAGAATCACAAAATGGGATAACATTGATACTGAGTACAATTAAAACATCCACTTATTTGGCAAAATGTCTGATTTTCTTCAGAACCCACTGGGAGTTCTAGATGGTGTAGATGACCAGGAGAGGGCAGCTCACCACTGCAGCTGTGGGTAAATTCGAAAGATGTGAATCCTTTTCTCTGCTATCAAGAGGATATTCTATTCTACTTATGCTTTCCATATTCAACTAATAAGGAAGATATTGCCATTGATATTTTAAAGCCACAGATAAAGTTTAATAGTGTAAGTCATTACAACAAGTAACTAGTTAAGAAATTTTTCTGACACACCAATTGGAGCTCACAAATAAGATGATGCTAAAGTTCCTGCTCCTTTTACATAAACAGAATATATAGGGCTAACAATTATATGCATCATGACTAATAAGTTTATTACCTTTTTTTACTCTAATGAACTTTTTGTAAATAACTACTTTTGCAGTTTACCTAAATTTTCAGTTATTCAAATTCCTTACCAAAATAAATTCACAAATACATAGTAAATGCAAATAAATGTAGTATATTACATACCCATGGATTTGTAGAGTGGAAGGACATAACCTCCATGTATAATCAATTTTAAAATCCAGTACTGGATTAAATACATCTTTGAGATACATTCCATTTATTTTTTAAAAATATGTATTTTTTTAATTGTAGATGGACACAATATATTTATTTTATTTATTTTTATGTGGTGCTGAGGATCGAACCCAGTGCCTCACACATGCAAGGCAAGTGCTCTACTACTGAGCCACAATCCCAGCCCAGAGATACATTCCATTTATAATCTGTATGCTGCTGGTGTAAATTTAAAGATTTCTATTGTCAACCACAATGATCAAATACAGCTGCCTTGTTTTTTGTTTTTTCAACATGATAAATAATTGAAACAGTTTTCTAATATCAGGAAATTATACACATTAGCATAATTTCTTATTTTTAGGCTGAAATATTTCACCCAAATAGTACAGGGGTAAAATAATGTGAGCACCTAGAACTTAGTAATTTATCTTTTACGAAGCATAACTCTCATTTACTAAGAGCTCTGGTTCTTATTAACAACAAATACAATAAAAATCAGCAGAAAAGTTATTGTTCTGTAAGTCTGTTAATGTTTATCTTCATCAGTACATTCACCTGCTGCTTAGATGTTTACCTTAAATAAAATTACAAGAAAATACTAAAAAAGAGGGGCTGGGATTGTAGCTCAGCGGTAGAGCGCTTGCCTTGCATGCGTAAGGCCCTGGGTTCGATCCTCAGCACCACATACAAAGCAATAATATAAAGACATTGTGTCCATCTACAACTAGAAAAATATTAAAAAAAAAAAAGAAAATACTAAAAAAGAACAAAGACAATATTGATTACATACATGGTTAGAAAATAACTGTTTAAATATATAATTTCATTTTTTTTAGATTTTGAGTTTAAAAGCAGTACTTTTAAGTCTTTTTCATGTCAGCATTAAAAGAAAACAATGTTTGCACAGCACATCAGAGAAAGTGAAAGAGGACACTTTCAGTCAGAGACAACCAGCCCAAAAGATCTGAATGCTCCATGTCACCCTAGGACAGGCAGAGTCAATATCTTGCTCACCTATAACTTATTCCTGACATAGCAAATGATGTGGCACATCAGAAAGTTCTAATTAAGTATCTGTCTGAAGGTCAGGGGATAGGAAAGAATTAAAGCAGCTGCAATCCTAGTTCACTGACAATATTATTTTACAATACAGAAAACAGTGTGGGAAGCAAAGAAGAGGGTGAGGGCAAACTGGAGTGTGTGTGTTAATTATAACTTCTTTACCTTTGTACAGTCTGATTGTTTCAACCACTGTCCATTTAAACAAGGACAAAATACATTCAGAGAAACTTGCTCTAAAAAATATTGCCGAGGCTTTAGAGATGAAAAACATAGGGCTTCAGAAGAAATTTTTCCTTAAAAATCTCTCACACATAGGTACAAAGTTAAGGGGAAAAGTATGGTAGCATCAACTGCCCAAACTCTGGTTACCAGCACTGAGGACCAGTGATCTATGTAGGAATACATAATTAGTCAAGTAGTCAAGGGGTCAGAATTAAATAATAATCCATGATCCCTTCTTTTTAATAAAAAAAAGGGGGCGATCCAAAATAACAATAATAAAAAAAACTCAAGTGGTAACTTAAAACTAAAAAAAACCCCAGCAAACTAAGTCAACAAAGTGTTTTGAGAAAGTATCTGGACTCCATTTCAAAGCCTGATTCAAAGCGACAGCACTGGCTACTAGGGAGTTCTGCTCCCACGAAGCACGTAGAGGAGCATCAGATTTCTACTAGGGTAGTATTTTTAATTCATTTTTATTTGGGTACTGGGTATGAAACTCAAGGGCATTCTACTACCAAGCTACATCCTCAGCTCCTTGATATTTTTTATTTTGAGACAGGGTCTCATAAATTGCCCAGGCTGGCTTTGAACTTGTGAACTTATGCGTCAGTTTCCTGAGCAGCTGGGGTTACAGGCATGTAACACCATGCTTGGCTTAGGGGTAGTATTTTTTTTAAACAAACTCAGTGAATACCTACATGAATATTACCAAGTATGTGCTCCTAATGACTTGTCATTAAGGTCAAATAGCTCATTTTACGTAAATCCTGAATAATAGCTCATTTTACCTAAGTCCCGAATAGCCCAATATATACAGGAAATTTGGCAGCCTTTGCACTTTGTATTTTGGCAGTGCAACTTTTGCAGTTACACAGTGCTTGCTCTCAGAAGGCGCCCATGCTTGGTTTAATGCTTTGTTGTCACCATCTTGAGATTATTGATAATCTTATCCTCAAACCTGTAGTTTATAAGTGGAGTATGAAGAGAGGAAATAGGTCAGGTGTTAGCATATGCACAAGCTGTTGGCCTGGCTGTCTTGCCCACATGTGTATACCAAAGGCAGTCTAGAACGCTACAAAGCATTCAACAGGTGGCTAGGACTAAGCCCAGACTGGCAGTGGCAACCGTGGCAGCAACTCCAGGAAAGAGATGTGGCTCTGCTTTGGGGATATGTGGTGGAAATGCCAGATTATCTCTCTCTCCCTGGAATGTATCTCAGCAGTATAAGCACAGATACTAACTCTACAACCTGAGCACCAAAACAGGAAGTACTGGCACTCCAACAGTAAACTTTGTCAGTAAATTACTGCAAAATATAAATACACATGGACATTTGCACATTAGGAACTTATGAGAATTTATAAAAGCATTTAGAATCTCTGGTTTTAAAAACAGCTGCATATTGCAAAGTAAATACAGTCTTAGAAAGAGAAGTTAAATTTAAAGACCACTGCATTTGATGGAGGGGAAAAACTAGTTTCATATTTAGCTTTGGATAAGCAATTATTAACATGGAAGACAATTTTTAAATTATTTTTCCTTGAAATTGAAGATAATATGACAGGAGGCATTAACAAACATTTTGAATTACATAGAAGAGGCCATCTGATTTCTTATACAGCTTCCAAGTTATGGTAAAGAAAATATTCAAATATCACTCCATAATTACAAATTAACAAAAATTATTTGTAATCTTGCATCTGCCAAAGGTGATCAACATTAAATTATACTAATTAAAAATCAAATTGTTGGCTAAAGATATGACTCTGTGGTAGAGCCTTTGCCTAGCATTGCATGAGGCCCTGGGTTCCAACTCCAGCACTGCAAAAATAAATATAATTGCTAAAAAAAGAAATTTTGATAAACTAAGAAATGAATTTGCAGAAAAACAGGTTAGAAAAATCACAATTAATCACAATATCACAATGTTAAAATATTATTTACTGTATTAAACAACGACATCTAAAACTTCAAAAATGATCTGGAAGCTTATGTTGTTAGTCATATATTGCTATTATCTCTATCATATTTTATAAATAATAATGTTTTCAAAGAAAAAACACTTTGAACTAAATGTTGGTACTGTACTTTCTTCCTGCTTTTTGAATAAGAGCACTGAATTTTCATTTTGCACTACATCCCACAAATTTTATAACCAGTCTCAACTCTGGGAACAATTCTTCTCAGTGCTTGCTGTTGTCTTAAACAACTCCTCTTTCTTTAGGGCCAACCTTAAACAGACATCCACATCTTACCTGTTTTGTCCTTAACTCTCTCTGGACACTTTATTCTAACTCCTGGACTATGACTGCCAAACCGGATCTTGAAGGCATGAGTTCATAAGTACCTTTTTGCTTTTCTCTCCAACCCCTCTAATTTGTTACCAAAATATCCAAATTATCCTCAGAATATTCTTGAACTAATTTGTTTATCCCTAATATTCAGTTAGTCATTAAATCCTGTCAGATGCCCTTTGATATGCTTCTTGAATCTATGACTTATCCCCACAGGGACTGATTGTTGTATGCCAGGTCCTCAAAACTTCCTATTGGAAAGAGAAGTGTTACCTTACACATTATCTTTGCATTATTTCATCCAATCTTCATATCAGAAGGATCTAATGCAAAAACAAACCTGTTTTACAACTGAGGAAATCGAGGAACAGTGAAATACTGCTCAAAGTCTTGATGAAAATGAACTTCTCCAAGCTATGAGGCAGGGATCTGATCAGAAATCCTCCTTCACACTGTGGTATCTGATCTCTTGAGTTCTCTAATATGCAATAATTTTCATTAGATCAATTTTTCATCCAAGACTTTTTATACCTGACTACTGCCCAGAAACTAAGTTATACCTTTAGTCTAAGCTTAGAATTTTATAACCAGTCACTACCTTCCCTGAATTGGTGGGTTTTTTGCTTTGTTTTGTTTTGTTTTGGTACCAGGTATTGAACTCAGGGGTACTCGACCACTGAGCCACATCCCCAGCTCTATTTTGTATTTTATTTAGAGATAGGGTATCACTGAGTTGTTTAGGGCCTCGCTGGTGCTGAGGCTGGCTTTAAACTCTCGATCCTCCAGCCTCAGCCTCCCGAGCCGCTGGGATTATAGGCATGTGCCACTGTGCCTCATCCTGAATTGGGTTTTAATCTGTATTTTAAACATATATCTCCAACTACTCTCACATGACTCTCCATTTCAGTCTCATGTTACTGAATCCTTTTTCTGTTAGCAAAAAGGGTCTGTCCATGTCTCAAGACCTAACTCAAATGACACCTCCCTCAGGATCCCTTCCTTGATTTTCCTATCAAGAAATAATCCTTTACTCTTCTGAATTTCTATAGAAATTTATATGTATGCTCATATAACACATGCCACATACTGACCTTGGAAGGAGATTCCGTAAAGACTCATTTCTATATCCCCTTAAGACTTAGCAATCAATCAATATCTCATTTAGCTTTCACAATGCAGCTAATGTCCTCATTCATTCAAACATTTAAAATCTTGCCATGTGTGGACACCAAATGTTGTGAAGGCACAGATATGAAGCCCAGGAACTCCACACAAACACATGCATATATAGCTGCTCAGTTCCAAACTCCACTAAAATGACAGTAAAAGGATTTAAAAAGTCAGATATCCTCCAATTGTCTTCTTCTGTTCTATGCATCTAGGTGACCATTTTTTCTCCACTCCAGTAAATGACTGGAAGTTTATTTTCTAAAGAAATAACAAGATCTGCAGTTTGAGGGATACCAGACACTGCGGGGGGATGGGTGTCCAATTCAAACAAAAGGGTTAAATGAAAAAAAAGCTGTATATGTATGAGTGTATGAATAAAATAGATTCTAAACATATACCTAATGGACTCCCACCTTCTTTCCCCACTTGGCTACAAGTACATATTGCCAACAAGGTCTTTACTCTCTAGGCATAAGATCCATATATTGCCGGGTGCGGTTGTTTATACCTGTAATTCCAGTGGCTCAGGAGGCTGAGGCAGGAGGATCGAGAGTTCAAGACCAGCCTCAGCAACTTAGCAAGGTCCTAAGCAACTCATTAAGACTCTGTCTCCAAATAAAATACAAAAAAGGGCTGGGGATGTGGCTCAGTGGTTGAGTGCCCCTGAGTTCAATCCTTGGTACAAAAAAAAAAAAAAAAAAAAAAGATCCAAATACTTTTTTCCAAGAACTCTAACTGGCCTAGAATAAATTAAGTCCTAAAGCTGCTCACAGGAAGAGTACTTCTAAAAAATGACCTGGCTTGGGGCTGGGGCTATAGCTCAGTGGTAGAGCGCTCGCCTAGCATGTGTGAGGCATTGGATTCGAACCTCAACACCACATATAAATAATAAATGAATTTAAAAAATCCATCAACAACTAAAAAAAATTTTAAAAAAAAAGGACCTGGCTAAATTTCCCTGGATAAAGATCATGCTAATATGCACCTAAAATAAACTCTGGGCATTTGGTCAGTTGATTAGTCCACTTTTAAATGAGTCAATAATTAAGGATTATGAAATAGCTGATAAAATTTACAAAAACAAAAACCAAACAAAAACAAAAAAACTAGAGACCAACGCAAAAAAACTAGAAAAGGCAACTTGGACTTTCAGAAATAAGAAAATTTAAAATAAAATTATGATAAATATACTCCAAGAGAAATGATTAAATTCGTAATTGTTTTAGGTCCTTTCAAGTTGTTTTTAGGCTTAATTTTCTACATACTTATTACTAAATCCAAAAGTGTTTGTATTATCTAAATTTCCTCTTAAGATGCCTCAAACACACACATATATACACAGTAGTTCTCACTTATCTATGGTTTTGGTTACTTAACCATAGTCAATCATTGTCCCAAAATATTACATGGAAAATTCCAGAAATACACAATTTCTAAGTTTTCAATAACTTTTATTACAGTATATTGTTACAGTTGTTTCACTTTGTTCGTTATTATGGCTCTCTTATGTTCCTAATTTATAAATTTAACCATATCATTCATAAGTGTATATATGTAGAAACTAGACTATGGCATATACAGGATTCAGTAATATATGCAGTTTTGGTCATCTGCGGGGGATCTTGGAACATATCCCCCTTAGGTAAAGGGGAAATACACAAACATATCTTAAACAACATTCAGATAAAAGAGTTAATTATTCATCCTTGGAAAGTAAAAAACGTTAAGAGCAAAATTAAACTCAATAGACATGTGGAAAAATAACGTTGAGGAAATCTCAAAGTACAGCAAAAAATGACAAGAAATGTATAATAGGACTAAAAAAAAATAAGAAAATTAGAGAGCCAATGTTGAGGTCCAATATAAGGAAAACAGGGATTCAAGAAAGAGAAAAAAGAAAAAGCAGGCAAGAGATACTTCCAGAAATGCAAAAGAAAATTGCATTTAAAGGTTCTGAAATCAGAAAAGCTGTAGACACCTCAACAACAACACTGGAAATTAGCAAGCAACAGAGCAATGCCATCGAACTTCCAAAGGAAAAATCATTTTCAGCTTATCCCCCATTTCTTTATCCATACATCCTTTCTCAGGGTATTATTGGAGAGGAACTCTTTCAAAATGCGGAAGTAAAGCAAGGAAGAGATGAAATGGAATGTAGGAAATAGAAGCACCACAACAGTAGAAAAGCAAAAGGAATTCTTAGCCTAACATAGAAGAGAGAACTAGAATGACACCCTGTACTAGTTAAGGGAGAGGGCAACCAGACCAGGATGAGTGGGAAAAGTTGCTCCAAATGATACTGATGAAAACCCCAAAGTGACCATACTGGGAGGAGATTTAAGTAATGAAAGAAGTTTGGGTTGATTCAGTGATAAGCATAGAGAAAACTAAAAAACAAAAACAAAAAACCCAGGACAGTAACCTGGGGTAGGCAGAGGTAGCTACAGTGCAGGTGAGCAAAACTCATGATAGTTAGATGCTTCAGCTGTTCACCAACATTTGTACAGCCATAATGATATAAATATTGACTACTGAACCACCTAAAATGAAAACACAATTATTAGGGAAGATGGGAAGAGTTCCTGAATGTAGTGAGAACAGAGGGAGGTTGAAAAAGATAAATTTCACCTTTTCAAATAAGAAGTCTATAGGAAATTCTAAAACTGAAAAATCAAAAGGAGGTAATACAAACATGTAACCAAGAGTAACAGTGGTAAGCACCAAAAGGATTAGCTAAAATAATTATCACTGACTTTGGAGAACAAAATGGGGCTGGGGATAGGGTGATGAGAGAATGCTGATTTTTAATAACACAACATGGGAACTATTGACTCTTTAAAGCTATGTGAAGGAAGACTTGATGAACATTAAAAAATAACCCATTAAGGGCTTATACTCTAGTGGTAAAGATACACATATAAATTGATTATCGGAACAGAAAATAAAAAATAGGTTAAAAGGAGGCATAAAGGAAAGATTAGGAAATATAGTTTTAATTAAAAGTTCTGTACACTTTTCCAGACTTGTCACTCCCTAAACCAGTTGCTCTTCCAGGCCTGTTACTCCTAAAATTTCTAGGGAGGGCGGGCGGGGAGGGGGGAGGCTGGGATTGTGGCTCAGTGGTAGAGTGCTTGCCTCACATGCGTGAGGCACTGGCTTCGATCCTCAGCACCACATAAAGATAAATAAAATAAAGATATTGTGTCCATCTACAACTAAAAAAAAAATTAGAAATATTTTCTGGAGAAATATGGAAATTCTTTTTTTTTTTTGGAGGTACAAAGTTTTTATTCCACGGAAGTCCATTTTATTTTGAGAGAAAGTCTCACTAAATTTCCAAGGCTGGTCTTGAACTTGCAATTCAGCCTCTGTAAATCTTACCTAGTTACTGTAAATTTACCTAGTTATGTTAATTATCTTGTGCATTGTTAGTCTTCCAATAAACAGATACAATAAAGAGATATATTTTGAGAAATCTATAATTTAGGGGGCCTTCTAGCATTATCTATTGATTAGACAAGAGACCATTCAACCTAAGGATCCTGAGAATGACCAGGCTATCAAAATCCCGAGACTACCAGACAGATGTCATCCCTTCATACTTTCCCAGACCCATCCTTCACCAAGATCCCTTTAAGGGGAGCTAGGAGCCCCCAAAATGCATCTCTCACACTAGAGATAGCCCAGTCTCCTTACTTTCTTTTCTTTTTTGGCAGTACTGGGGACTGAACCCAGGGCTTCACACATGCTATCCAAGCACTTTGCTACAACTCCAGTCCCATAAATTTATTTCTGTGTCTCTACTAACATGTACTACAATTTTTTTCTATCATGAATGTCAAGGACCCCACTGGTCCTGAGTCTAGTCCCCCTGCTTTCTTCAGGGAATTCCTAGGACCCTTTCCAGAGATATCTTTTCTCTGGTGTAAAGTACTATAACTGTAACCTTGTATATCTGTAGTGGCACTTGTTACAGTTGGCCTTGTGGTCTGGTAATTTGTGTACAGGTTATTATTTCCTCTATAAGGCAATGAACTAGAAAGACATTTATTTTGTCTCATTCACCTTTGTTAACAGATCTTGGCACACCAATTTACATGTAGTAGTTATTAAATAAATATTTGCTGAATCAACAACAGAGATGGGATTTCCTTTATAAACACAAGTTAGTTTGTAGGCTTTTGTTTTAACTGCTCAGAAACAGAACTTCCTTTCTTGTATGTTTTTGAAGCATCTTATTAAATGCTTCATTTTATGAAGTGTAGCTGGTCTCTCATTAAGGAAGGTGTTTAAGGCAAGCTGTTTGCTTTCTTCCCTTGCACTCCTAGACACCACCATTAAGACAGAGACAATACTCTAAATGGAAATTGGTAAGCAGACACAGCTGGGACCATGCAGAGTCCCTTTTGTGAAGAGTGCTGGCAGCTTCATCACTTTTAGGTTCTATAGGCAGTATCAGGCATTCCATTTATGTGGTTTTTGTCACATCAGCAATGCCAAATCACTTTATGGGTAATGGCAGTGTCTTCACTGAACAAGTTCCACAATTTGCTTTACATTATTCCTAGAGAAGTGGTCTCCAAGCCTCTTTATCAAACCTATCACAAATCCTAATAATATCTAATAATATATACACTTTAGGCATTAAAACAGACAAATTTTTAATAGTTCTCAACTCATTTTAAAAATAAGAAAGAAGCTGGGCGTGGTGACTCAACACCTGTTGTCCTAGCTACTTGGGAGGTTGAGGCAGGATCACTTGAGCCCAGAAGTTAGAGGCCAGTCCAGGCAAGGTACTGAGACTCCATAATGGGTCCAAAAAGAACAAATCAAAAACTAAACAACAAAAAACAACAACAAAAAACCCATTACATGTTAATATAAATAAGACTTTTATGAAAAAACACTTGTATTTTCCAAAACAATAAGAAATGAATAGAGCGGCAGTTTTGTATTTTTTAAAATATCTTTTTAGTTGTTGATGGATCTTTATTTTATTCATTTATTATTTATATGTGGTGCTGAGGATCGAACCCAGTGCCTCACGCATGCTAGGCAAGCGCTCTACCACTGAGCTACAGCCCCAGCCCGCAGTTTTGTATTTTCACAAAGCTTTTAAATATTTGACCGAATATAGCTGGATTCTTACATCTGGTTCTGCATTTAGTCTGTTGTGACACATTTTGGTTGAAGTGTATTGTGGGAACCCAGAATAGTCTTCCCACAAATAGCAAGACGTATTTAGCAGAATGCAGTTAAAGAGGAGCAGATACAAGAAAGCAGTCTGTCCTCTCTCCATACAAAGACAAAAAACCATCCCCCTTCTTCACCAGAGGGAACAAAGGTTAACTGCAGAAGGCAACTTCAGATCCTTATCTGTCCTTTGATGGTACTAAAGCTTCACCAGCTAGTCTTATTTGCCATTTGCCTTTCCACAGTTTTCTACTCCTATAGGCTCAAAGTCCTCTTCTTCTGTCTTGTCACTTCTCTAAAAATTTACTGCTCCTTGTTGAAGATGCCATATAAGCAAGAATTTAGAGCTACCTCTTGGAGAATTACTCATTCCCAGGTGCCTCTCATATATGCCTCTCATGTATATATGAAATACACTATTAACAAACTTCTGTTTTCTCCTGTCAATCTGTCTTTTGTTACAGGTGTCCACTCCCAACTAAGAACCTTTGAGGGTTAAAGAAAATATTACTTTTCTTATGTTGTGAAGATAACTTGACCTTAATGCAAACTGGAAAAGGGAATAGTATTTCAACTGTCTCTTAAGATACCTGAGGAAAATAAAAATAGTAATAAGAAGATACCTGGGAATGTTGTTCTTTGAAACTATACCAAACTCAAGAAGTGGTGGTTTTTTAAAAGATCAGTTATAATGCAAAATCTGAAATTACTCTGTCTTGCACTTTGAATGGATTTTCACAAATCCATTGTTTTCTTACAGGAAACAACTTTTTTTTTTAAATATTTATTTTTTGGTTGTAGGTGGACAGAATATCTTTATTTTATTTTTATGTGGTGCTGAGGATCGAACCCAGTGCCTCACGTGTGCTAGGCGAGCACGCTACCACTGCGCCACAACCCCAGTCCCAGGAAACAACTTCTTGAAAAGAGGTTTTTAAGAAGTAGCTAGGAGGGCTGGGGCTGTAGCTCAGTGGTAGAGCGCTTGCCTACCATGCGTGAGGCACTGGGTTCGATCCTCAGCACCACATATAAATAATAAATGAATAAAATAAAGATCTATCAACAACTAAAAAAATATTAAAAAAAAAAAAAAAAAAAAGAAGTAGCTAGGAAGCCAATTAGGAAGCAGGGTTTAGGTAAGATCCAAGCTTCTGCCTCAGGCTGTGAACTTTGGTTAACTTCTGACTGTAGGCATCTAAATTACACTGTGCCATGACACAAGATCACATATAGAAATTATTGGATTTCTGTTCAGGGATATTTCTACTAAGTATATATTCTTCTTTTTATCTTCAGTCACATAGCACCTATTCTCAACTTCAGCAGAAGATTCTTCATGAAAGGATTTTTACTGTCTTGTAACAAATTCATACTAGTTTGCTCAATATAAGCTCCCACTTCCCCTGCCTTCTTCAGTGCACTGGTTCAGAACTCTCTCAACCTGTTGTCTCCTAAGACTCCAAATAAAATCTTCTTTACTTCTGCAGTTTCTGAGTTTGGATTGATTAATACATTCATGTATAATTTTGTAAAATCACGTCAGGTGGGTAATACTGGCTTACTGAATTATGTTTTGTACATACTTCCTATTTTATCATACACAATATTTTAAAGGACATGTATTAAAGTACTGATGGTTAATAAAATTCTTTTTACTGCACCCTCAATTCATCAATACATCAAGAACATTCTTATGTGAAACTATCTTTTTTTAAATTAAACTGTAGATATGTAGAAATAAAGAAGATAATGATTTATTATTAGTAAGGTTTGATGCAAATGCCTTGATTCATGCTAAGGAGATAGTTTTCTTCATCATTGCTTTTACAACATCAGTGTAATGTCAACATGGTGAAAGAGGCAAATATGTTCTTTGTAAGAATATGAAAATAGATTTGAACTTGAAGAAACGGACTCTGTAAGGGGCTCAGTTACTTCCAGAGGTTCTTGGTTTGAGAACCACTGTATAGGCTGTTGATTAGCACAAGGGAGGAGTATATAGGTGGTGGCACATGCCTGTAATCTCTATCTTCAGGGGAGAGGGGTTTGGAGGAGACTGAAGTAGAAGAATCCCAAGTTTAAGGTGAGGCTTGGCAATTTAGCGAGGCCCTGTCTCTAAAAAGGGCTGGGGATATAACTCAGTGGTAGAATACCCAAGTTCAATCCTTAGTACTGCCAACAACAACTACAAAAAGTGTGACCCACACCTAGCTTGTGTTTTTAAAATTTGAGAAGAAATACAATGACCCAAGACCTATAATAATTTGCAAATTCTGCTGGCTCCTGAATCTGAATGGCATCTGAAAGACCTAACCCTTATTAGGAAGTCACCTGCCAGTGAAGATTTAAACAACAATTTAAAACATTTGTTGAAAGAAAATATGCTATTGCAACATTTACAAAGATCTCAGGACAATTTCCTCACCACTGTTAAAAAATACTTGGCTATAAAAGAAGCTCACACATTTATTTTTCTATTACTTGCATTCTGGAACCCACCAAAGTCAGTTCCATTTTGAAAATTGAATCAAAACAAAGTACTAAAACCACAGAATAATACCACACTCATCCATTAACATCTATCCAATTATTTGTGGGTTTTTTGGGGGGTAGGGGACTGAACTCAGGGGCACTCAACCACTGAGCCACATCCTAGCCCTATTTTCTTTTTTCTTTAGAGACAAGGTCTTACCGAGTTGCTTAGTGCCTTGCTTTTGCTGAGGCTGGCTTTGAACTCACAATCCTCCTGCCTCAGCCTCTTGAGCTGCTGGGATTACAGGCATGAGCCACCATGCCCAGACTATCCAATTATTTGTAATCTTTTTTTCCTCAAAGTAACTGAATTCAAATTATCAGTGTTGGCAAATATCAAAATATAAACTTACCAGTGGACTGTTTAGATACTATGTAGAGGGAGCAGCAGTGGTAGCAATGTGAGTAGTATTAATAATTACTTGAACCATCATTTGGTTCAAGTAATTATGTATGGTATGCATACCATACTTTACAGTTTTAGAATTACTTCACAAAGCTCAATTTCACATATGATTTTTCCAAGTAGGTAGGTATATATATATTTTTAATGGTAAGTAATAAACATATCAGTGGGCTTAAACTCAAGGTTTTTTTTTTTTTTTTTTAAACTCCTTTTTTAAAATGCTCCTTCATTTGAAATTCTCTGGTCATGGGCATTTCTCTGACTTGATAAATGATGATGAGTGTGAGCTCCTCAAAATTCCAAAGAAGGTTTCTGATTTTTTTTCTAGGTAAGATTCAAACATATTAAAAAAAAAAGCTAACAGCATTTTTATTTTTACTGCTACATAAGAACAAGACTTGAACATATTAATGGACACTATGTGATGTTTTGATACATGTAGATAATGTATCATCAGGTTAAACATAACTACCTCCTCAATATATGTCACTTCTTTAGGGTGAAAACATTTAAAATTCTTTTTGTAGCTTTCTGAGATATACAGTATACAATGACCATCTATAGTCACTGCATCATCAACAGCATTTTAAAATTTCCCAAGTCTCTGTGACTCAGCAATGAAAGAAATAATTTCTCATTCATGATTTTTCCTATGGTTGTGAACATCGTCATGTTTGTTCTTTCACCAGATTTCTTCTTTTATTCTGACAGCCCTTTTCCTTAACTATGTTAGCCAATTTTCAAATTGTCTTAAGCCAAATTTTATATATTTAGCAAGCATTTATATACCTATTATGTATACTAGTTGTCATGAGCATTGTTCAGACTGAAGAAACTTGCCAGCGTTTGAAACGATGGCATTCATTAAAACAAATAAGTTGTCATTTTTCTGGTTGTACTCACTGTAACTCCCATATAACTAAAACTTAGGGAGTGACACCATCATTAGTGGGCTCTGCTATACAGTCCAATCATTAATGTTCCAGTAACAGTCTTCTTTATTACTTTACTCACATAAAAGGGAATTTCAAAAAGTGAGGCTTTCATTGGACATGTAATAAGTCAAATTACATTTCTATAAATATGTGTTGACAGGATGGTTTAATTTCATAAATAGACCATATTAAAAAGTTAATCTTAAGCTATATCAAAGAAATATTATGTTTCCATCTATACTTATGAATCTTAAAAGCCATTTATTTTTAATCTTTGTTGAAATGGACTACCAATAGATATTTACATTTCCTCTCATATTCACATCACTTATAGTAATTAAAAGAATTAAAGTAACAGGAAAACCCTGTGGGAGTTCGATGTAAAGTTTTTGATGTCAACCACCCTGATCCTGCTGTATAGATGTTCATATCACATGGTTGATTTAAACCAAAATATGTGAAATGTAAGTTTTAAAACTGCTCTTTTATTCTTCAAGTTCGTTCAGTCTACCCAGTGCTTAGTCAAATCAGTATCATATACATAGATGAAGAAGAAAAAATCAATCAATTGAATGAAAATGATTAAGGACCAGAAACTGCACTATTAATGTCTTTGACTTATCAAAGTTCATTAAAGAAATAATTTAATTAAAACTTGTTTTGATACTGCCAACTGTATTCTCAAATCCTGGAAAGCCAATCTCTACTATAAGTGATACAACTGAACAAACGTATTTGTTTCATAAGTTTATGAACACATTATAATTTTTTCTTAAAAACTAAGAACTACCTGGCCCGGTGGCACACACCTGTAATCCCAGCAACTGGGGAGAAAGCTAAGGCAGGAGGATCACAAGTTTGAGTACAGCCTCAGCAATTTCACAAGGCCTTAGCAAATTAGAGAGGCCCTGTCGCTCCTAAATTTTTCCTAGGAATTTTAAGTTTTAAACCTAGGGACACTTAACCACTAAGCTAGATCCCTAGCCCCTTTTATTTTATTTTATTTTTTTAATTTTTATTTTTTTTTATAATTTTTTTTTTTTTTTTAGTTGTAGGTGGACAGATTATCTTTATTTTAATTTTTTTATGTGGTGCTGAGGATCGAACCCAGTGCCTCCCGCGTGCTAGGTGAGCACGCTACCACTGCGCCATAACCCCAGCCCCCCTTTTTATTTTTTGAGACAGGGTCTCACTAAGTTGCTTAGGCCTCGCTGAGTTGCTGAGTCTGGCTTTGAACTTGAAATCCTCCTGCCTCAGTCTCCCAATTTGCTAGGATTGCAGGCCTGCACCACCACACCAGTATGAGACCCTGTCTCAAAATAAAGGATCAGTCGTAAAGCCTCTTGAGTTCAATCCCCAGTAACAAACCAAATCAAACAAAAAAAATGAACTATGATAATAAAAAGATAGCACAATCTAGTTATTATTCTTTATTTATTTTTCAGAAAATAAGAGAAGTCACATTCTGATTTAAAATAACACAAAAGCTGAATATTCCAATGAAATGTTTGTCATCGTATCTGTAGACCTCTTAGCATCCTTTGTGATTATGGACACTGGCATGTTTTTTCCAATTTCACCAGATTCATTCCTTTTTTGTGATAAATGTTTTTACTTATGGAAGTGATTATGAATTGTCCAAAATAAAAATGACTCAACCTTGTTTCAATATGTAGAAAGAAACAAGTAGCTCACTTTAATATCAGTTTGAGATTTTTCTGTAAAAGTCTGAAATTAATTTAGTCTGTTCTTTTAAATAGGGATTTTAAAAGACCTCACAGAATGACTCCACTTGTAACACACTAATAAAGTTACCTTTAAAGCAAAATAATTCCATCAGTGATTATTAGCTCTCAAAACATCAATGTTGGGCTGGGATTGTAGCTCAGTGGTAGAGCACTTGTCTCACATGCGTGAAGTACTGGGTTCAATCCTTAGCACCACAAAAAAATAAATAAATAAAGATATTGTGTCCATCTTCAACTAAAAAAAATTTAAAAAAACAAACAAACCCCAAAACAACAAAACATCAATGTTGGTGTTCCAGCATGGTATTATGTTGTCTTCACTATTACACCAATAGGTGAATATGAGATAGTAAATCAAATCCAGCACTAGTTGGCTAAGGGTAACTTAAATTACATTGACTGATAATCTAAGTTAAAACTATTATTTGTAAGGCTATCATCACTTGACTTTACATATTAGTTACACTTCAAATTTCACTTTTACACTAATCAGAAATCTCTGCATTTTCCTCTAGTGGCTGCAGAAGACTGTTGAGTTTACATTTTGTATGCTACCACAAGTAATTTCTTAAAATATACAGATGACAAGAGAAAGTTTGAAATTAAAGAATACCAAAACTTACTATTAAAATCATATTCAAAGTATATTAAATTAAGACCAATGATTGTTATGCTACTTGGCTCTGGCTCATTTGGGATGCATATTTTTGCTTTTGCCTTAGGTAAAAAATTAAAGCTAGATTTCATAAATATTTGAGAATTCTTTGTAACAATGTTCCACTCAATGTTATATACTGCTTTCAGATAAATACTGATATATTTCTTAGAAGTTACTTATAATTATGCAGAATAAAACACTAATCTACTTGAGATATACTGAGGCAGTTTCAAAGCAATGGGAAATCAACTTTGTGTTCTTCAAATGAGAAATACTACATTCCATTTTCATTAATTGAAATTTCACAAAAATTTGGTATACAAACTATACAAACTATAAAGCCTACAATAGACATAAATTATTAAACAACTGCATGTTTTTAGGAGGTTTTCAAAATTATGAGTATAAATAAATCTAGCTTTTATATGCTAATAAAGGTAGAGCAAGAACAATGGGAGAAAAACAGAAAAAAATTAAATTAAAAACACTAATGTAAGCTAATACTGCTTACATATGAACATCAAGATGCCAAGGGACCCAATACAATCCTCAGTCTAACATTTTCAATGGCACAGCCTAGTGATCACACGATACTGGTGATACTCTCTAGTTACCCCTGGCAACCTTTCTCAACTGTAACGATGCTACCCTACAATAGCTTTCACTGGGCAGCTTTCTCTTCACTTAGCTGAATGCTCTGGGACCATCTGCGTCGGCAAGCATAAAAGGCCAGCCTGCCTGTGGGCCCGTCACTCTGAACACCACCTCTCTGACCCTGATTAAATACAACTTTCAATCCTTTTTGTCCTCCCTGTTGACTTCTCCTATTAAGGGAGCCCTTTGACAAAGAAAGCGGAAGAGTGGACTAACTGCCCCCAAGAAAGGTGATGTCTGATACTGCTCAACACAAGGATTAGCAAGCCAATACATAACAAAAGCAAGTTTGGGGGGAGGGGAGAGGTAAAGAAAAAAATGGTTTTAGCTAGAGCTTTGACTAATTCAGTAGGTACACAATTCAACAAATAGCTATACAAGAGGCCTTCTTTGAGAGAAGTAACTATAGCAGAACAATAATTTGGAGAGATACCTTTCAGCATCTTGACATAAGGCCATGACATTGACAAAAATGCCATATATTTGTTTTTTATTTGATTTTTTTAATTAAAAAGGAAACTTATAGTTGAGGACAGGAAAGATAGTGAGAAAGAGAAAATATAAAGAAATCATAATTGTAACTTACCATCTCATTAGAAAACAAGGTAGCAAGGCTTACTAAACACATTAAACTGACATGTGAGTACTTAAATATTTTAATAAAGGTGGAAAAAACTAAAGAATTAATAATTCCAAAGAATTATTTTTGTAACTCATCATGTTATAAATTCATGTTGATGAATCATAAAAACTTCAATTTAAAAGGAGTAGTTTTACAGAATAAATTGGCTTTGATCCAAAGAGTTCATTTAAAAATGTCTAGGACAATATGGAGGCTTATAAATATGATCCACAGTTCCTTAAGGTAGCCTGAACCCACGAACAGGGCAAAGGATCAAAATTATCACCTTCAATAATTCTACCACTTCACAAATAACTCCTAAGCCTTCCTGTCCTCATATTAGGCCAGCTAATAAATGAAGGGTCTGATAAGCTAAACCAACAAAACAACCGAGTAATGCAACTTCCTAATACTCATTGAAACATTAAAATAAAAAATAAATAAAACCACCACTACCACCTAAGGAACTCTATTCAAGTTTACTTTAAAGTCTAACTTGTAAAATAAAACTTCACCGTACCTTATTCCAAGAATGGCCAATAAGCCTAGGAATGTCAAATGAGAGAGGTGGGAAGGAAGTGAAGAAGGAGGTTCCTAGGATACATAGGATTTTTAGTACTAGGAAAAACCTGGATAAACAGGGACAAACTGGCCACCCCAGGGAGGGAAGCCACATATATGAAGAAACTATTAAACTTAATAAGCACTGTGCAAGATTGTTTCACAGAACTTAACTCATTTATTCTTCACAATAACCCTATGAGGAAAGGATTTTTTAAAATGAAGAAATCTAGCTAATTATAAGGATAAGTAATCTCAACAAGGCTTCACTGTTAGAAGAACAGGAATTAGAATCTGACCGCTTATCTCCAAAGCCCACGTTTTTATCATAACATGTTTCCTCTCTAGGAGTTAAATAGGAAGAGGAGGGAGTCATCATTTTCCTTCAGAAGAGAGAGGACTTGGCAAACCCAGGAGGTCCATATTTCACATGTGCCTCACCATACTGTATTCTAGAGAGCTACAGAAAAACAAAGCAATGCTTGTTCAATCCAATGAACTATAGTACCATTTAAACTAATAAAATTATTGAAACCTTTTAATCTATGAACAGAAACAAAAAAAACATTCCTATGCTGCTAGAACAATTCCTTATTGCTGGATTTCCTGGTTTTCTTGAGGCTGGGAACTGGCTCCTATGGTACAGAGGTTAGGATCAGAGGGTAGAGAATAATCAGAACTATAATCCAGGGTAGGAGTAGATATAATACTGGAAGGTGGTTACCACTTTCCCTTTCTAAGTTTCTCCAGTCCCCAACAGTTCTCACTACCAAGATACTCAACATATTTTCACTACAATAGGTAAAACCTTAGTATCTACTTACTCTTGGCTGAAAGGTCTAAGGATTACTCTCCTCTCCAGTAGGCTATTCTATCAGCCAAATAGCGGAGAGTAGTTTTTTGGTAATAATTAGAAGTGAATCAAGATACTCAGACAGTCCAACACCCGCACCAAATTAGAAGTGTTTCGGTAGACAAAAACAAATCCATAATCCTCCTCCTCCTCATTATTGCTATTAGTTCTTTATAAACACATGCATTCTACATACCATGTAATGGGCGGTGGAAAGAAGGAGTAAAACATGGCTCTGTCTTTCGAGCTTTCTACTATATGGGGAGCAAAAACAACAAAGAAAAGCATATACTGTAACGTAACTAAAGTTACATAAGCTCAGAGAAGTGAAAAGTTGGGGGAAAGGGAGGTCTTTTATAGATCTTGAAAGATAGAGCTCAGTTAACAGAAAAGGTATGAGGAGAATGAAAGACTGATAGAAAGCAGACTAGTGAGTAGCCGTACCAGAATACAAGGAATTAAATACATAAGAGCTAAATTTCATTTTTTAGGAAATTATGAGCCACTGAAGGTTTTTAGAGAAGGGGAAAATATATTCAGGCAATATTTTTAAAAATTAGCCTGGCTGCGATAAGTGTAAAGATAGTAGTACAAGTAACCAACTATGCCCTCATAAATTATTTCATGAACATTTTAAATACAAATTTCTTTGTAAATCTTTCTCATATTCTATCCTAAACAGTCACAGAATTACTCTAGGCAAACAATGACAGCTCCATTATTATAAACTATAGGACCCAAAGGTCAGAGAAAATTTTGAAATCAAAACAGTAATAATCAGGGCTGGGGTTGTGGCTCAGCAGTACAGTGCTTGCCTAGCGCGGGTGAGGCACTGGGTTCGATCCTCAGCACCACATACAAATTAATAAATAAAAATAAAGTTATAATAAAAAAGTCGACCTTTAAAAAAATAGTAATAATCACCTTTCCATAATTCCAATATTCCAAATAAAAGGTTGTGTCTGGCCCAAGAAAGGTCATGTCATAGAAGACTCACTCTAACAAAAGCCCATTTTAAGAAGAAAAACTTGGTTGATTTAAAAATCTCCCTGTCTCTCCCACCTCCACCTGTAACAAATAGTAGAAGTATAGGAGATTGGGGGGTTGGAACTTTTTTTTTTTTTTTTTTTTTTTAAATATTTATTTTTTAGTTGTAGGTGGACAGAATATCTTTATTTTATTTTTATGTGGTGCTGAGGATCGAACCCAGTGCCTCCCGCGTGCTAGGCGAGCACGCTACCACTGCACCATAACCCCAGCCCCGGGGGGTTGGAACTTTGATAGAAGGAATGACAAGACTCAGAGACCTAAGGGAAAAGACAATATTCAAAGGAAGTTATAAGTGACACATTAAAAATATTACAAACTGAATAAGAATTTCACATCATTACTAGCTGGAGTATTGATCCTTTACAAAGAAAATATCAGTTGAGTTAGTTTTGAAGTTTTGCAAAGTTCTGTCAGATTGAGATGAGGTGAAGCATTCCAGGTAGAAATGTATAAGCAACAGTAAAAGTGGTGACATTTGCAGAGTTTTCAGTACATTGCTAAAATCTAACATCCATAACTTCAGGCTTTTACTTGAATTATGACATGCTTGTTGATCTGATCATGGTGTATTGATTAGATAACTTGTTTTTCTTCCTTTCACTGAACACTGTCTCCAAGAAACTTCTAAGCACTTGAAGGGTTCTGTCAACCAGAAATCCCTGACTTCTACACAGTGTTATTGCATAGGAAATCTGGATTAACTGTAGATGTAGAGTCTAAAAGAGTATGAAGGAACATTTGGTTTAATCTCCCAAACAATGGAGAAGTCCCTATTGAAGATAAGAAAACTGCAATAGCATTACTTAAATTTCAAATAATTTTAATTTGTAAATAGACAGCATGTCTACAAACAGGGTGGTATAATAAGAAAAGCAGATCTCAAACAATTGACTTTGCCTTCTTTATTTATTTCTCCAGACACAAAAGTAGATTAATAACTGTTCTGATGACCTCATCTGAAACTATAAGGATTATATGATATGTGAAAATACTTGAACCTTAAGGCACTATACAATATATATTCTACCACCATTTAGGTTGGCTTATATATGCAACATAACAGTAAAAACTAATTTTTAATAGATTCGTACCTAGAGAAATAAATTGGGAAACAAGTTTTGATTTCTTATGACAATGTGGTATTCCTCAGGCCTATGATTTGACTTATTGCTAAGTGAGGGGGTGAAGAGAAAAAAAAATATCTTCTGTCTCCAACTCATTTTTTATTAGAATTGAGCCAATGGCTTTTAAGTCTTATTGCTCTTCTTAACTGCTATCTTGGAAATTGTTTTCAGAAACAACACATTAGCACTGATGTTACTGCACTCAGAACAGAGTTAGGTACATAAAAGGCATCAAATATTTTAAAAAGTGAATAAGTTTTTAAATGGTTTAGGGCTGGAGACATAGCTCAGTGATAAAGCACCTCTGGGTTCAATCCTCAGTACAGAAAAAATGAAAGTTTTATTTCCTGTATAAGAACATTTAAATGCAATAATGTCATCTACCACTCACTGGCATGATTTTGCACTCCTTTCTTTCTACCCAGGAGCCTCTTCAAAAAGTTTTAATTTGAAACACACTAGTGAACAATGAGACTTTAGGATTACCTGATGTCACTAGTTTTCTTAAGAAAACAAGAAGTGTTTTTTTTTTCTTAAAACACTTGGTGTGAAGAACTAAATGAGCTAAAGAATATAAAATACATAAAGTATATTTATAATCTCTTGTATGTAGAATCTTAAAGAATTAAACGTCACAGAAGTAGAGAGTTGAACAATGGTGGTTATCAGAAGATGACTGGGGTAGGACTTGGGAAAATGTTGATCAAAGGATACAGAATTTCAGGAATAAGTTCACTATGTACAACACGGTGACTGTAGTTAATAACAATATACTCCTCAATATATACTCCTCAAAATTGCTAAGGTTTTACTAAATTGCCCAGGCTGGACTCCAACTTATAATTCTCCTGCCTCAGACTCCAAAGCAGCTGGGATTATAGATCTATGCCACTACTAAATCTTTTTTCTTTTTTTTTCACTAAGAGTAAACCTTAGGTGTTCTCATAACAAAAATAAATAAGTACAGTATGTAATTATACATAAGACAATACATACATTAATTAGCTTGACTTAGCCATTCCACAATATGCATATTTCAAAACATCATACTGTATACAACACACGCACACACAAATTTTCTGTCTATTTAGGTAAATAATGAAAAAATACACACAAAAATACATATAAAATAGTGTCTTGCACAGAAAAGATAGGTTTCTTTCCTTCCTTGTTATTTTATTCTTAAATCACTAACAAAGGAAATAGGTCAAGTTTGACCTAAAAAAATACTACTGTAGCCAGGTGTGGTAGCACACGCCTGTAATCCCAGCAATTTGGGAGGCTCAGGTAGGATTATAAGTTCAAAGCAAGCCTCAGCAACTTAGTGAAACCCTGTCTCAAAATAAAAAATAAAAAGGGTTGGGGATGTGGCTCAGTTGGTAAGCATGCCTGGGTTAAATCCGTGGTAGCAAAAAAAAAAGAAAGGAAGAAAAGAAAGAAAAAAAAAAAGGAAAAAGAACAAGAAAAAGAAAGAAAAAAATACCATTTAGAAAAAATACTTGTTCTAACAAATTATTTTCCTGCCCCAAATGATGGTCCATGGTTTCCTATACCAGATTTATAGTGCCATTGCAATATGTGTAGGAAATGTACTTCCCACTGCATTACATGATATCTTATATTTGTATAGTACATTAAATATTTCATAATATGTTCATATCTGTTTTCTATATGGCCACAGAAATATAACAAACTGAGCAACCAGAGTATCACGTTGATGATAAAAATGTAGATCCCTAAAGACTCCGGATTTCTGTGGCTTCAGTTAACATTTTTATGCTGATTTACTCCCACATCTATGCATCTAGCCAGACTGGTTCCCTCTTGTGCTTGGTCAACTCCTTTTTGGACAGCTCTAATTAGATAGCCTACAGGCACTTCAAATTAAATGTTAAAAACTAAACTCATATTTCCCCCTTTCCTAAGCTTGATCATTCTCTAGTATTCACCATATATAGCAACCTCTTATCTCTTTTCAAAAGCAATCAGTCTCTTTGTTTCATTTTATCCTTACCTATCCAATCCCTCTACGTTCCATTCTTCTGCCAAACTGACTTCTAAAATTATAAATCTGATCATGTCACTATCCTACTAAAAATCTCTTTAAGAAACTCTTGAATTTTCTGAGTGTTCTACAAAGCCCTAGATAATCTGACCTCAGTTTACTACTCCAGATTAATCTTCCATTATTTTCCCTCACCTTTACACCCTATGCTCCAGCTGCACCTAATTTTACATAAATCTTTAAACAAACCAATAGCAGTTGGGCTATATACATACCTTCTTTTCCCCGAACTGCAACACTCTCTTTCTTCTATATCCACTTCTGTTATTATTTTTACTTATTCAACAAGACTTGCTTTAGTTTTCCTCCAGGAGTTTTCCTTGATCTTCTAAAACTGAATTAGGAGTTCTTCCCATAATGTCCTATATTTGTATCTATCAAGTTACTTGCCTGTTTGTATTGTAAATATCCATTCATGTGCCTGACTCCCTATTAAGCTATGAACTAGCTACTTGAAGGCAATACCATGTGTATCTTATCCTTTTTACCCCCCTGTACTGGGGATTAAGTCCAGGGGCATTTTATTTATTTTTTTATTTTGAGACAAGGTCTCACTAAATTGCTGAGGCTGGCCTTGAACTTGTAATTCTCCTGCCTAAGCTTCCCAAGCATGCCTGTGTTAAATCCTTGGTAGCAAAAAGAAAGAGAAAAAAGAAAAAAAAGAAAGAAAAGGAAAAAGAACAAGAAGAAGAAAGAAAAAATACCATTTAGAAAAAATATTTGTTCTAACAAATTATTTTCCTGCCCCAAATGATGGTCCATGGTTTCCTATACCAGATGTATAATGCCATCGCAATATGTGTCGGAAATGTACTTCCCACTGCATTACATGATATCTTATATCCCAAGTTTCTGGGATTACAGGTGTGCAACATTGAGCCTAGCTAATACCACATGCTTTCCATTTAATAATTTCCCACTGTATTTTTAAATTGCAATGTCAACTGTTTCCATGTTGAATGCTTTCTTCTGCTTATTTGAATCTGCTAATTTTTTGTGGTATTGAGGATTGAACCCATGGTACACCCCAGCTCTTGATCTGCTAATGTTTTAAAATAGTAACTAAACAGTAGAAGAACGAATATTCAGCATTAAAGAAGAACTATATATTCTAGGATATTTCAAGCACAGGATGAGAATTTGAAAACCACTGACTTTTTTAGCTATACTGTATATTTAAGTTACTGGGACAAATATATAAACAGTTTATATTGTATTCAGAATCTCACATACAATTCTATCTAAAAATAAATCTTTTCTTCTAAAATATTAATGTATTTTGTAGAAGAATGCATTTCAAATTTTGTACTGTAAAATCAGTGAGAAAACAGGATTTGATATACCCCAAACATATATAGGATTTGAACAGCTTTACAGATGACTTTTCTCCTAAGTGAGATATAACTATCATGTTTTGGTAGGCTTCTTATGGAGAAATTGGCCATTATAAATTATTCAATGGAACCAATGCTTACCTACATTCTTATGATGCTCATCAAAAGAAAAACATAAAAATCCAACTTTGGATTCTATCTCACAGTAAATATATATGGAAAGAACACAGTGGTCCTCATGGATCAATCATGGTGGAACCCTTACAACAATGCCACAGCTAATAAGCAAAGCAAGACATCCACTGCCCTTTAAAAAGGGGGGGCAGGGAGTGAAAATGATAGGATTACTTGAGTTTTAGAATGAAAAAAAAAATCTTGACAAAAATAATTCACTTTTATTCATTTCCCTCTTAATACGTTAAGATTAAAGGTCTCCCTCACTCCCCAAGTTTATTATAAATCAAATCTTATTTAAAACACTAAAAGTTTTCTTGCAAAGAACTCATTTTGTATGGTATTTAAAAGTAACCTTTTTATTAAATAAACATTCATTTACATAATAAATTGAGCTATTTTAAAAAACATTCTGCTTAAATAAAATATAACTGTTATTACAGTATGGCAAATCTTATAGAAAATTCAAGTTGTTCTAAATAAGAGATGTTTCAATTGGAAAAGCAAGAGTTTGGGCAGCTTGTTCTTTTATTTTGTTTTTGTTTTTGAAGACATTCCAGCACAATCAAAGTTCATTTCTTTATACTTCACTCCACAAGTACTTGACCTGTATCACAAAGAGGCTCAGGCTATCTTTGTAAAATGGCTAGTATAAGTAGTGAAAAGACTTAAGATTATAAATCAAGCTGAGGAGCAACCATATGGCGTACAAAGCACAACTGGGAGACAATAGGCATACCTAAAAATACTTAATTTAAGGTAAATCCTTATCAGTTAAAGGAATACAAGATGAATAAAATGAGAGTCAAGATGTGCAGAACAGAAAATCTGGAGACACTACAGACAAACCCTGTGTTAATGTCCCCATACCACACAATTTTACAGCAAACTGCTAATACTAGGCAAAAATCCAGGGTATTGTATGATTCTCTCTGTGAATTAACTAATGAAAACAATGGAAGCCAAGCTAGGCTAGTTAATGTTTCCATTTCCATTTGAACTTTGATAAACATTTTGCAAATATAGTTGTATATAAGGATTGAAAAGGGTTTCAGGAGCCTGTCTAGATAATTTTGTTGTTGTTTTCAAATCAACCATGTCTGCAAAGAAAGCATGCTAACTCCTTTAGCATACTGCAGTTTGAATAGCTGTTCTACAAATTAGTAAGTATGTGTGTAGATAAATTCAGATTTAATCCTGGATGCATGTATCTTGACCAGTGTTTCTGTGGCATCTTTAATTTACTAATAAACTACAAATTGGTAGTTTTAAAAACAAAGCAAAGGATGAAGAAATGTTGATGTCCCCTAAAACAAGCTCTTTTCAAAAGGCAAGTGATGTTTTGTAAAAAAGAATAGCTGCATTAAAGAGTTCCCGAAGCAATTGTTGGCAGCAATATACAATGCTAATATAATTTCATAGTATTAGACTGATCAGATGCCCTATTGACAATTTTAAAACAATGATTTAGAAACTTCCATGGCAGGTCTTACTAAATACTTAAAATATGTTTTCATAATATGTTTAAATTTTATAAAGTAGATCTATGACATTAAGATAAAGTAAATATATACATAAATTTGAAATGGATTACTCATCACTTCCTTTAAAAGCTGATTTGCATGTCATGAACTTTGCTAAGAAATCATTCTAAATTTTCCACAATTTTTCCCTGTATTTAGACTTAAAAGCTTAAATGTTAATCATCATAATTTGAGCATTTTGGTTCTCTAAATGAAGAAAATATGCTTTTTAATAATAGATAAGTATACATATATGATTTCCACAAATGCTTTTCCTTTGTGGTATTTCCAAACGTGAGGGTCAAACTTGTCATCAAATCTGGCATTCCTTAATGTAAAACCATTTGGTGTGCTGATACAATGAATTGGTTTCTAGAGTTCAAATGTAATTTTATGCTTGTGTTTAAGCATATGTAAATCTTTTAATTTGAAAGCAATTCTTAATAGATAAAATTAATATGTAAATATAAACTGTAAATATAAAATACACAATTTGAAATAACTTGAGGCAGCAAGTTCTAGATTTCCATTAATATCTCTGCAACAATTATAACATGGTTTTAATAAGAGTTTCACTTTGTCATCCTGTCATCTTGGTTTTGTTGCATTAATGCAAGAATATATGCCATCAGGAAGTAGTTTAAAAGCATTATCTGCATAGAATACAACATTTGATATCATAGAGCATTAACAGTCCAAATAGCAAGAGAAATACATACAGTATCCAGGACTACATAAGCATACATTTGCTCATTTGAGAGCACTGTTCCAAGTACTGTGGAAAGCAAGGAAGCACCCCGTACAGACAGCATAGAAATTACAAAATTGAAATACAATGGGTCTGTTTGTAATTCTGTAGTCAAAGCTAAACATCACATATATATTTCCATTTATCATAGATGCCCAAGAAAAACTCAATTTGCTTTAGAGCACCATCTGGCAGAAATCCAAGCAATACAGAATTTGACTTTTGTTTGGAATTTTTAATAGACTGCATGTAGATCACACCAAAACATATTTCTCAAATACTAATAATTTTAGTACTAATTTAAATAAGTAAGCAGTTATGCTTTCTGCATTTGGCAGCCAAATATTTGGAATACAACTGGATGCCCTATATTCCTACTCTATAACAAAAGCAAGTTCATTATTCAAATTTTAAGAAAAAATATCTTTATATGTGGAAAGAAAACAATATTAATGAAAAATCTATGAAAATATCACAATCAGTAAGATAATCCCACACCTATTTTAACAGAAAAAACCAGAGCAGTGTTTCAAGAATTACAATTATACATTCTGAATGATTCTAAGCTGATGAGCCACTGGCTTAGGGGAGAACTCTATTGAATTAGCCACCTTCATTAGATAGTCAGCATCTTATTTATCTAACCCTGGGGTTAAACATTTTATTGCAATAGTCAATTTGGAAGTTATAAAATTCTTCTGTTGGGGGTTGTTATTCAGGGAGTTGGGGTAGGAATGCAGCTAAGAAAATCAGTGAAATCTCCAGAATGAACAGCCTGGCACTTTAGTATCTCACTGGGCACTCAGGAAAGCAATACTATAGAAAGCAGGTTACCGTTTATGATAGTTGTATTTTCTGTGTTATCTAGAGAAAAACAGGTTCATCCATGCAAAATGGACTGTTTTAGAAGATACTGCTGCTAAAATGAAAGACTTTTCAAAAGGAAAAAGTGATTATTCCATATGAAATGAGAGGCTCCAATGTCAACTTTACTTCCTGAATCAGCAAAAATCAAAGCTGTACTCAGAATAGGAAATTGGAGATTTTCTTTTAATTTACATATCTTTTTTGCTGAGTATGTTTTAGCTGAAATATGAGAGAACTTCTAAGAGACAGCACTTCTCATTTCCAACTATGCTTTGCTGTGGCATTATAAAATACCACTACTTGGAACTAAGAATACATCAATTTTACTAGCACTAATGTAGAAGAATCAAGACTTTAAGCAAGAAATAGCTTTCCATTTACAGCATTTTGTTATATACTCATTAGCCAAGCCAATATCATACCAAAAGCCCAAATGCAAAGTAAAAATTTTAACTATCACTGGGACATATCTAAATAGCTAAAGGTTTAGCAAATTTAAAGCCAAATTCCTAAAAGAGCTTTAAAAAAAAAAAGAAAAAAAACTTTGATATATACACCTAATGGTCATAAACACATACTTATTGTATGTATGAATCCTTTGATAAAATGAATGAGAAGCCCAAGTATATTAGGAAGCTTAGATAAATTCTAAAAATTATTTTGTTACATGAATTGGTTATTTTTTAAATGTGAAATTTTATTTAATGCTTTATAACTCTAATATTTCTGTAATAGTATACTTACTAAAATCAGAAAATGTAGCTAAATTATTGGCAAATATACCTGGTAGCTATTTCCTTTGCGTAAACATTTTATTTTTTATTAAAATGTTTTTAATTCTAGTTGGGTGGCTTTTACTTAATAATAAACAAACAAAAAAGATACCTGTGAGCTACAAGAACAAATTTTGTTCAATTCTATTTTGGAAGAAATTATATGGTCTGACTATCCCAATCCCAACCTTTGCTACTACTATAACTTCTTCCCTCTGTTCTTAAGAAATGAAGTATGTAATGTGTTGGCTTTCCACATGTAAAGAATGTTTTAAATAAACTTATTCCGTAAATATAAAAAATTACCTTTTGGGTTATTCTTTAGTAAAATGAGAATAATTTTAAAGGACTTATTTTCATAAACTTTTAAAACATCTTTATATTTCTGTGGTCTTAATACTTTATGAGAATTTTGCCTGCCACCATTATTACTATGTATAAATAATATTTTATCTATATGCCTTCTAACACACAATTAATTAAATGTAGCAACCAGGTTATTATAGCTAGAATTTGGTAACTTTCTATTTTCAGCTTCTATAAAATTCTCTAACAATGCTTAAATGACAGATAAAACTTCAAAAACATTTAATATTATTGAAAACTGGATTAAATGTATACACTTTAAAGCAAAAAAATACACTGAATTATTTCACTATGGTAAAACAAACAGAACCTGTACTAGCCTTCAGAAACAAATCCCAATTATGGGAAAATGTTGGTAATAAGTACAGTTTTGAAAGATTTTTCTATATTTGTTATCTTTACATAATGAATCACAAGTAACATTCAGACTCAAATGTATAATGCAAGACATACTAATGATCTTTGGACCTCAAACCTCATGAACAACGTTATCTTCCAATGATTTATAAATTAAAACTCAGGTTTTATGTTAATCATTATTCTAATAATTGGCTTTTAATATATAATTCACTATATAATGCCCTGGGCTGCTTATATTTTTAAACAATTATTAGTTTAAACTCACTAGTTCCTGCAATATTAAAAAATAAATAAAATCCAATAGACTCTGGAAGAGGCCCATTTTAGGACCATAGGATTATTAACATTTGAATAACTTCCTGATATAAGGTTAATTTTTAATATTTTTATGATGATAAGCATTTAGTACTATCCTGGATTTTCTGTGACATTTCAAAACCTAGCTATGCAGGTATTTAGATATTGCTCATACAGAGTTAAAACCCTAGTAACAAAATGTTGTAAGCTAATATTAATTTGAATTGAGTGACCAACCATTACTTTTATTAATGATCTTCCTTAGATATTTTCTGTTTTCGTGGATCTATTAAACGTAGCACTTTATACAGTACAAAAGCCTACATTTGCTTCTATTTTAAAACAGCAAACTTATTGCTGGCCTTTTTTGGTTTATGTACTTATTAAATGGTCAAAACTTGAGAAGAATATGACTCAAAAGAGTATCTCCTTGGGCAATTCCAGACTTTTTGGCTTGTCTTGCTATCTTGGATCTCTCCCAATCTTTGGTGTTTGCTTTAATTTATTAAATGTATTTTATGTAATGAGATTGCCTTTTTTAGTTTCTATTTACTAATCTACATTGCATTTCAAAGTTATGGTGTAAAAATAATATAACTCAAGTAGGACAATACAGATGAAGTTGTGTTTAAAAAAACAAACAAACCTGAAAAATTCACTACTGCCATTTCAAAGTATTGAGAGTGCATTTAAATATGAGATTCTTTCTTACTACTTTGATATATAGGGAAATTGTAGAACATTTTTCTTTTTAATGTCTACTGACCATATCTGAATGGTTCCCATACATTTTCCTTCAATACCGATAATAAAAGAAAAAATAATAAAACTTAAAAAGTCTTTGTTAAAAGCTGTATAAACAAATCTCACCCTAAACTAAACATACAGATGAAGTACCATCCATTAGAAGGCAGGCTGCCCTAAAAATGCACATGCGTAATAGATAGATGGTTATGTGATGTAGAAAACTAACTTCCCCAACTTTAAAGGGTTGAACATGCTAAGATTTTCAAACCATTCTGTGATGAAACATAACTTTTTCAACAGTGTAGAGAGGCTAAAGGATGCAAATTACAAAATGAGAGTCAGTAGCCTAACTTTACAGAAGCTGGTTTTCATAAACTGAGCAAAAATAAATTTGCTGTTTTCTGTGGCAGTATCCCATGCTTAAAACCCTCCCTTCCTGCCTTTGTTCAGCTCTTTTGCTAGCAACCAAGTGCTTTCTTTTGGTTCAGCCTAGTAAAAAGTCAAAGGACTAGAACATGAGGGTCATCAAGGTCTACAAGGTAGATGAACAAGCCAACAAAGCAACATCACAGGGCGAAGAGCAAAGGCATTACAATAAGAACCTAATTCCAACAAAAGAGAAAAGTCTACAGAAAATACCCACAATTATGAGAAACAGTAAACAGTGGCAATGCCAAGAATGGCTGCTTTTGCTTTATGTAAATATTTAGATGACAGTTTTTTTAATAAGAATCAAAACAATGGCCACTAAATAATTATTTTCAAATTCAAGTGAAATACATTCTCCAAACACACAATAACACAATGAGCTATTAACTAGGAAATCTTATGCCTAAATCTATGTGTGAGTTAAGGCATACTGTAAGTTCCTGGGTCTTTTCTAATTAACAATAAATTTCATTTAATCTATGTTCAACACTGACTTCTCCAATTTATTTTGTTGTTCCTAAAATTTAAAAGCCACAACTACAAAGGGTCACCAGTCACACGGCAGAAACAATCAACATGAAAAATAACCACAGAATTTGCTTCCTTTTCAAACCTATGGGGGAAGAATGAAAATAATTTCGTAATTATTTATAAAATGCAGCTTTCCCTGCTTTTATTTTCCTTACTATCACCTCTTATTATTGATATAACTGTGGGTGAAGAAATGCTAGACATTAATGAAACTGCTATTTCTTTTTTAAGTTTTTACTGCAATCATTATATTAATTGCTGCCATTACATTCATTCTCATGCCAACCCTGCAATGGGGCAAATGGGATTTTGATGATTTGAAGCACAGAGAAATAGTTGGAATGATCAACTAGGTGAGACACATGCTTCTGAGTCATATAAAAAGAATAAATCTGATTTCAGCAAAATCAAAACCAAACTTTGTCTTCAATAAAGGTCATTTTTAAAACAGGTAGATACCAGATACATTGAGTAAAGATTATTATTAAGTAGTTTCCTGTAACATGTAAAAAACTTATTATTTCACTTAGGTTTCTTCTTTCATTTTCCCTTCTCCTCAAAGAGTATTTGAACACAATGAAAACAAAGAACCAAACAGTTAAAGTATAATTCTTTTAAAGGGGAGAAAAATTATTTGGCAAGATAGTACAATCTAAATGTGTTTGCACATTATAGTAGGTATACTGTCCAAAAACTTAGAAAAGAAAAATTAAGGCATACTTCTAATTAACAAAAATTCCTACTTCATTTCTCTTGGGGGGGAGGGGTGCCAAAGGAAGGCTGCAACAGTATTATAAGAAGGTCATTAACAAATCTGGTCAAGCAGGATAGGATCAGTTCTGACTTGTCAGAGCAGATGCTAGAAACAAGAAATCTCTCCTTTCTTCTAGAGTTAATCTCAATACAAAAGACTATGGCAGAGAAGTCAAGACTCTGATAATTCTGTTTTCTGATCATCAAGGCAATCAGAAAACAAAACTTAAAAAGCTACATAGGTGAGATTTTTACATGGCCATAATAAATACAGTCGCTATTGATTTGAAGGGTTAGAAAGCACAGATGAGATAAAAATGTTTAAGAGTTTTGTCAGTCACCAAAAATTAAACATGTGGGGGATTATGGTAACTACTGTTGCCTACAAATGCCTCTTTTATAATGCTGTGACTCAGCAAATTGGTGATTAAATAAAATATCCCAATAATCTAATGCTACTAAGGCCTTGTTCAAATACCATCTCCTTCATGGAGTCTACCCTGAGTGTTCTTCTGAGAAACTGACTATTCTGTCCTTAATGATCTTTTTATATTACACTTGCATGTCATCTCTCTTTTACAAAGTTAAGAGCTCTTTGAAGGCAGGAACTATGTCTTATTTTTCTTTGTGTCTGTCATAATACTTGGATGCTAAAAATTTATCAATTATTTCAACTATGTGCCATAATCCCAAATAACAACACTTAGTTTACTTTTAAGTGAAAATACAAAATAAATATAGAACGGAGTCCCTGAGTCTCAGAGGTTTATAGTATGGTTAAGGAAGTGGAACACATACATAAAAAGCAATATAAATTCTAAAGAACAGTAAGGGATATAGTCAAGGAGAGGGAACCTGGAGGGAAGGAAGAAAATATAGTCTGAAGATAGAACCCAAAACATGTGGACAGGTTCACTACCTCTTCATGATAACCTAAATCTCACCAGAAAAATAGTATGGAGAATAATTCCAACAAGGGCTTGTGATTGGAAAGAAATATGACTACCTGACCTATTTATGAGAATTATTTTCATGTAGAACCTAAAGTATTATTTCATTCTCATGAAATACATTCACTCAATACATGAAAGGAGCATCTTAAGGAGCAAGATACTCTTCATTTTTGAAGAGTATCTTGAGCCCTATTGGGTTGTACTGTTGGGTTTTTTATAGAACTCCAGGTTGGGTGCTCAGTCTTCATAAAGTGGCCATTACTGCTTGACTAGTACTGGTTTCCTATTAGAAATGCCTTTGGTTAGAGGACCTTCAACAAGTTAGGGTGGGAGGAGCTGAAATAAGAGCTATAAAATAGTCCCTAGAGGCAACTTCTGGGAAATAGGCACCCCTCTTGAAGAAGTTCAAATTGAAAGCATTTGAGTGAAAGTGTGTCTATGAAACAACCTCAAAGGCAAGAGATTATGAGACTCAGGAGATGAAGGATGTTTCTGAAGCAAAAATGTAACAACTGAAGTGGAACTGATAAATGATTTTTCAACTTAGCCTTTCATCCTTCCAAGGTAGATAAACTGAGTAGCTTGCACTGTGCTGTGCATGGGTCTTCCAGATGAGGCTTACTGTATGTTTTGCGTAGGCATTTAAAAATCCCATAGCACTTTCTATAAATAAAAGTGGGAATACCCTATGAGCCTTGGTTAAAATGTTTTAAAATATAATTTGGTGTTTCTTGGCTTGCATAAATCCTTGAGACTGGTTATCTGACATATTGAGACAAAATTTTTAAAAAAATCTCTTTGAAAATGTCCTGAAATTGGGTTCTACACATAAAAGTTATTTTAAAAACTATCAACCTTTGAAAAGATTAAATGATACTGCAGAGAAAATAGTGTCTAACAGACATTCAATAAATTGTTGAAGTCTAAAATATTCCCATACAATTAAACCAAGAAACTTAAATGAGAAATAAAAGAGCCTGAAAAAAATCTCCCAAGCTTTCAAAAAGATTAAACATACTTTTCCAGTTTTACTTTTTTTAAATAAAGGATTCTGTATTAAGATACCACACGTACTAGGTTTTGACCTTATAACAGAAAATGATTTTAGCTCCTTAGCATTCATTCTCTTTCTTCTAGTAACAAAACTGTTTCTTACTGGAAAATCATCCCATAGGGTTTTGATAGTATGTGTGATGATTACTCATCCCTATCCACACTCACACTCCATTGCACCTCCATTAAAGGGGTGGGCACATGATTCAAATATGGCCAATACAATCTCAGATTCCACTGACTGGATAGGAACAACCCCAGCTGAGCCAATGAAAGAACTTTTGAGAGCTTTCACCAGAATTATCAAAAAAGAGATACTGCCTGTCTGACATGTAGGTATTAAGGACCACGTAAAGTCTGAAGCTGCCAAAGCCAAATTCTTCCAACTAGAGCCAGTCTGAGAATAAAGCCAGCCACCACTGAGAAAATTAGAATTGAGAAATGGGGTGAGTTAATGCTTGAGCTTCTTGGATGACCTGGAATGACCCAGCCACATTGAAGCCACACAACTACCTGTATTTCCTAATTACATATAAGCTAACAAATTCCTCATTCTCACTTTTTTTCTTCTCCATTTACTTTGGGTCAGATTGCTGTTATTTGCCCCAAGGGTACAAATTACTAAAGGCCTCTACCACGTTCACTTTATCTTATCAGTGTTCTGTCATTCCTTCATGTGGTGCCATTCTCTGCTACTCCCAGTAATTCCCTGCCTCCATTGTAGTACTGAAGATGGTGGACAAATGTCTGAGTTAGGTCTGTTTTATTTGTTACCTGACCCTGTCACTAAAAATATATGAGGTAGGACTTAAGAGACTACACGATCAGTCCTTAAGGAGATAATTGCTAAAAGTCAAAATGTAGTTGATTCCCCCATTTTTTATTAGTGCATTAGAGTTGTACATATTGATGAAATTTGCTGTTACATATCTGTACATGTACACAATACACAATATAACAACATAATTTGGCCAATATCATTCCTTAGCACTTACCTCCTTCTCTCCCATTTCACACCCCTTAGCATAGTTGATTTTATATTTAACACTGGTCTACAATTTGAAAAAAAAACTTTTTGTTTTGTAGAAAGTCCCCTTTTTAAGCAGTGCAATCATAATTAATAAAAAATTCATATCATGTCAAATCCAATAGGAAATCCACAAGCCAAATCCAATAGGAAATCCACAAACCAAAAGAGAAAGTACTGGCAGGGTCCACATATATCTCAGATCAGTTGCTCATAATTTTCTGTGGAAAATGACAGCACTTGTAATTATTTTGTGATAATGATGATGACAACTTTGGTACTGAGGACCAAACCCAGGGGCACTTTACCACTGAGCTACAGTCCTTTTAATTTTCTGAGACAGGATCTGGTTAAGCTGCTGAAGCTGGCTTCGAACTTGTGATCTTTTTGCCTCAGCTTCCTGAGTCTCTGGGATTATAGGTGTATACCACCACAGATAGAATTATATTAATTGCTATCCTTAGAACTTGGAGGAAAATGAGACAATCCATTTGTGTCATAAGACATAAGTTTAAAGAGTTTTAGTACTGTGTTTGAGGGGAAATCTAGCACTTGCAATAAATACATAGATGCAATTACATGTATCCTCATTAGAGGCAGGCAGAGGAAATTTTGAGAAACAAAAGAGAAGGCAATATGTGAAGACAGAACAGAGAGATCTGATGAGGTCAGGCTCAAGGATTGAAGTGATGTGGTCACAAGCTAAAAAAATACTGGCAGCTCCTAGCACTCAAAGAAGCAAGGAACAGACTTTCCCCAAGAGCCTCCTAAGGGAGTGCAACTGTGTTAACACCTTCATTTTTGTCTAGTGATAATGATTTTGGGCTTCTGGTCTCCAGAACTATGAAAGCAACCAAGTTTGTGCTGATTTGTTATGGTAGGCACAGGAACCTAACACAAGTACTATGCTGTAAGATGTTTTATTTATTTATTTATTTATTTATTTATTTATTTATTATTAGTTTATTTAATTGCATTTCAAGTCATAGTACATATATAGAGTTCAATTTTTCCATTTCTCTGGTTGCAAACCAGATAAAGTCACACCAATTGTGTCTTCATACATGCACCAAGGGTAGTGATGACGATCTCAATCAACCATCTTTACTATACCCATTCCCCTTTCCCAGCCCCCACCTCCCTGTATTTATATGTGCACATACAAGTCCCTAACTGTGAATGCAACATTTGGTGAATTAAATCACAATATTATTATCTAATTCAAACAAGAATCATCCATTGATTTCAAAATCATAAAGTTAGTTGGAAAACAGGATCTTTATACCATTTCAAAGTTTCTCTCCACAGATTGCTAAAGGGGTGATGCGCCTTTATCATGAAGGCATCTGGTTAAAAAGAACCTATATTAAATTCTCATTTCTAAAAACATGAAATATATTAATTACATGCACAATGACAAAAATAGAACATTTGATCAAATAAGTAATCAAGTTACTTATGTGTCAATTGTTTTTCTATAATATAAATTTGTGTATTGCCTAATATCAAAATTTTTCATGGCAGTAATTTACCTTAAATAGGTGAACATATTACTCTCGAGTGGCTTTTTCTCACTTTACTACAAACAGCAAGACGGAAGCAGCAAAATGAAATAAAACAAGGACTGCAAGGAAATATTTGAAAAAAACACTTCAAAAATATGCAATAATTTAAATACATGCACAAATTATATAAACACTTCTGAAAGGTCCACATATATGTCCTAAACATTAAGATGCAGTGATAAAAAAGCTATGCCTTTACAAATTTAACAAAATACATAATACAATATTTTAAAGAATGGATTTCATTTAAATCAAATAAACCTGATTTCTTAGTTATCTCCATGTTAAAAATGTTGAAACATTTGTAACTAAAACTAAGAACACTTCTACAAAATCTTATTAAAACTTTAGAACAATATAGATATTTATACACCTAAGTAAATTGCTTCCTAAGTACCATCAAGTTAAGTTGGTCTCTGAAGACTGGCTATGCTGGATTAGATATGCTTTTTGGTCAGTTCAAGTCTGTCAGATCTCAAAATCAAGTATTCTGAACTAAATACAATTTGGCAGTATGGGCAGCATGGGATCATAAGCAAACTGTAAAGCTCTTAAGACAAGATAGTCTTCTTAGGTAGATTTTAGATCTCCTACCACATATGGAGAAATCCTATACACACAGTTTAAACTTCACTGTCTTACTAATAGATAGTAGTCTTGATGACAGAAGTAAAAATCTTCCCTGAATGCTTTATGAAAGAAAAATTTTAAAACATTCAATTCAGAAACAATTTGCATACACACACACTTTAACATCTGAGATGACAAACTTTAAAGGCAGGCATTTCTTGAGAGAACTTAGAGCAACCATATACATTTGATTTGGAAATGAAAGAGAAATGTTACTTTAAATCCCTAAACCAACATCACCAAATTGAAAATACTATATTGTGTGAATACAGGACATTTTAAAACATGAAGGCAAAACCAAAAGGAGCTCCTTGCACTCTCAAATGATTATGGAACTTGATCTAGCAATTTCCCCTCTCCAATCTTAAGAGTTAAAGCAACAAAAAGGATATATTTAAACATTGATCAAAAGAGTAGATGAAAAGGGAAGAAATGATTTGAAACTGGAGGTCACTGAGACTAGAAGTTTTTATTTCCTTTTATGTGTAATTTTATGAGATATATCTATATATCTATATCCATAGCTATATCTATATCTGCTAGGAAGCCAGGGCATGCAAGGCAAGTGCTCAACCACAAACAACTCCTTTCCTATGCTGCAATGTAAATAATAATTGCTTAGTGTGGATATGATTAAGAGAATTTTTCACAAAACACACTCCTCTCAAAGAACTTATAATTTGAACAAAACTGACTAGATTGTTATATTATTGTGTCCATGTACAAATATGTAACAATATATCCTACTATTACATATAATGATAATTCACCAATAAAAAATAAAGAACTTAGAATTTAAGAAGGACAGGGAACAAACTGTACAATAGAAATGTACATAACAAAATAACAATGAACATGATACATAGCTGTTCTCAGAAATGTGACTACCAAAAATAAAAAGAAAGGACTCCAGGATTATATTCTAGATAGCAGAAATGAAATAACAATGAAAAGATGCTAAGAATAATTTACCTACCTGTCTGTATGGTAAGAGGTCCAAAACACTGTGACCATCTCCCTCATCTACAAATTACGACTCAACAATCACTTGCTAACCAAAAATCATAGCATTGATCCTTTAAGATTCTCCAGGATTTCTGCTGTGATGCCTTAGGGTAGTTGAAATGCCTCCCCCCACCAAAATATTACTATAATAGCTACTTAACTTCAGAATCTGGCTTTAAATAACAAACACTTGACCACTGTACAGGAAGCTCTCAACAGTAAGAGTGAGAATGGAGAAAAACACCTACTTTTAAAGTAGTATAACAGAAGTTTAAAATAACTTGAATAACAAAAAGGAATTGTCTCACTAGACAGAAAAATATACCATAAAGTTCTAGTCATCACAAGCAAGCAACTGAAACAAAAAAAAAAAATCAGTGGAAAAAAATCTTATCTGAGATGCAAGTACCAATAAGAGTCACAGTTCATTCATTCATTCAGCAAATATTTATGGAACACTGTTCTAGTCTCTGGGAATATAACCATGGGGCAGTAAAGAAACATTTCTGGTTGCTTGGTACTTATATTCTAATGGGGAGGAAAATAACTTAGTATAACATTTTAGAATATATTTTAATTACTATTAAGGGAAAAAAAAGAAAGATGGGTACAGTGGTGCATGCTTGTAATACAGTTACTCAGGAATCTGAAGCAAGATGATTACAAGGTCAAGGTCAGCCTCAACAACTTAGTCAGACTCCAACTCACAATAAAAAAAATGAAAAGGGCTGGGAATGTGGTTCAGTGGTACGTTAAATCCATAATACCACAAAAGAAAAGAAAAACTACCATTATCCTAACACTCAGAGATAACCACAGTTGATATCTGATGTTTTCTTTCTACACATACATTCATAAAATAATGCCTCAAACCCCTATTTCTGTCAAAAAACAACAAAAACCCCAGATCTTGCTGTGTGTCCTACTTTCCCCATTCAATATATTGTGAACAGTCTCCTTTTTGTTGTATATCCTGCTAGAATTTGGTATGTTTTATTGTTTGAATGTACCTTAATTAACATTGCCCCATTGTTGCCTGTTTAGGCCATTTAGATAAAAGAGTTTTGAGTCATTAATATGTAATATTAAATTAAATGTTGCCACTTTTTCATTTGTACTAACTGGGTATCATGAAAGTGGTTTTAAGTATACAGAAATATATTTTTAATATATTTTCTTATCTGCCTCTAAAAATCAGCATTATAGTTTACAGAAAATAAAAAACAACAAATGATTTACAATTAAGTAAGTTTTGAAAATTTAAGTGTTTAAAATTCTGCAATACCCACCCCAATTAAGACAGCATTTTCATGCCTCTAAAAGACTCCCTTCATGCTTCTTCACAATAAATCTCTTCTTTTTATACCTGGCAGCCACTGGTCTAATTTTTTTGTCATTAGTTTTGCCTTTTACCAAATGTCATAGGAATAGATTCATAGAGTATATGGTCTCATTGGGTCTGATTTCAATGACTTAAAGCTTTATAGACTCTTCCATGTTGTGGAATGTACTGGTACTTCGTTCCATTGAATGAATATATCACAATTTATCTGTCAATCTATTAGATGATAGACTTTCAGTTTATTTTACATTTTTTGTTTATTATAAATATAGCTAATACGAACATTTAAGTCATTTTGTAGACATATTTTTTTCATTTCTCTTGGGTCAATACCTGAGAGTAAAATGATAAAGTGTATATTTAACCTGAAAAGACTTTTCCAACCAAACTCTTCCAAACAACACTGTTCACTGGGCACGTGGTGCACACCTGTAATACCAGCGACTTGGGAGGCTGAGGCAGCAGGATTGCAAGTTCAAGGCCAATCTCAGTAACTTAGTGAGACCGTGTCTTAAAATTAAAAATTAAAAAGAGCTAGGGATGTGGCTCAGTGGGTTCAATGCCCAGTACAAACAAAACAAAACAAAACAACACTATACATTTTTTACTGTGAATAGCAATGTATGTGAGTTGTTACTTCATATCTTCTATATATTTGGAATTTCAGTTATAGTCTATTCTGGGGGATGATAGTGGTATTTCATGTTCCTAATGACTGATGATTTTGATCTTTTCATGAGCTTATCTTCCATGTCCATATCTTCTTTGGTAAATAACTATAAACCTTTTGCCCAATTTTATTTGGATCGCTCGTATTGAGTCCTCTGTATAATCTGGATATGCATCCTTTAAAATATTTGCTCCAGGTCTGTGGCTTGTATTTTCAGTTTATTATAGTATCTTCTGAAGCTTAAATATTTTACATTTTGTTTCTAGGTTGTATTTTTTGCATTTTATTTTAAAAAATACATTACTAACCTAAGGTTATTCAGATCATCTCCTGTTTTTTTGGAGGCCTTTCACATTTAATTCTTATATTTAAACTTACAGCATATTACAAGTCAACTGTTATGTCACATGACAGACTTATCATTCACTTTTGGCATACTAGCTATCCAGCTGGTTCCATATGGATGTGTTAAAAAGCCTATTCTTTCCTGATTGAAATGTTTGGAGTTTTTTGGTACCAGGGATTGAACTCAGGGGCACTCAACCACTGAGCCACATCCCCAGCCCTATTTTGTGTTTTATTTAGAGACAGGGTCTCACTGAGCTGCTTAGCACCTCACCGTTGCTGAGGCTGGCTTCAAACTCGCGATTCTCCTGTCTTAGCCTCCCAAAGTGCTGGGATTACAGGCATGTGCCACTACACCCAGCTAAAAGTTTGGCACTTTTATGAATCCATGTCTTTATTTTTCTGCCCCATAATATCTATGTCTCTGTTTACAACAATATCTCACTGTCTTGGTCATTGTATTCCTGATTTTTTGCATTTCTAAATACATTTTATCAATTTTGAAAATTCTACCTAATTAGAAAAAGTCTGCTTTTGACTAGTATTACACTGAATATAAAGATAAGTCTGAAAAAAACTGACATCTTTAAAAGAATAAATCTACTCTGTCAATATAATATAGTTCTCATCTAGATCCTTTAATTTTTCTCTGCATTGCTCTATAATTTGCAGTGTAAAGGTTTTATGCATTTTTTTGTTTTATGTATTTTTGTTAACAATGTATCTCAAATTTTTTTGATACTATGGTAAAGGGCATTTTTAAAAATTCCAGTTTCAATGTTTGCTGCAAGTACAAAGAAAAAGAATTGGTTTTCCTAAAAAAAACTTTGCAAACCTTACTTATTAGCTCTAGTACCTTTTAAAAATAAGATTGTCTAAGTAGATTATTATGTCAACTGTAATTAAAGACTATCTTATCTTTCTTTCTATTTGTATGCCTTCTATTTCTTTTTCTTGCCTTATTGCTCTGGTAGCATGTCTTCCAGTAAAATATGGGAATTACTAAAAAGGAACAGTCTTGTCTTTTCACTAATTGTAGAGTAAAAGTCTTCAGTCTTTAGCTGTAGGTTTTTAAGAGATCCTTCACTTCCAAGTGCAGTGGCGCACACCTGTAATCCCAGCAGTCTGGGAGGCTGAGGCAGGAGGATTGCTAGTTCAAAGCTAGCATCAGCAACAGTGAGGCACTAAGCAACTCAGTGAGACCCTGTCTCTAAATAAAATATTAAAAAGGGCTGGAGATGTGGCTCAGTGGTCAAGTGTCCCCTGAGTTCAATCCTCTGAACACCCACCACCACCACCACCAAAAAGTTCCTTCACTCCTCATCTGCCAGGTTTTTGTTTTCATCTATTATGGAGTTGAATTTTGTAAAATGCTTATTTTCATCTATTGAAATCATATGGTTTTTCCTTATCAGCCTGTTAATTTAGTGAATAACTGATTATTCTTCACAGGTTGAACTAATCTATTCCTGGAGTAAACTTCACCTACACTACAAATTTTGTTAATGATTTTTGTGCCTATATTCATGAAGGATAGTGGTCTGTAGCTTTCTTGCAAAGTCTTGCCTTGTTTTTGTGTTGTGGTACTAACAAGCCTTAAAAAATGAGTAGCTGAGTGTTAGCCTTACCTTCTATATTCTGGAAGAGTTTTTATAGAATTGCTATTATTCCTTCTTTAAAATTTGGTGTAATGTACTATCAATACTACCCAAACCTATAGGTTTCTCTGTGGAAAAGTCTTTATCTACCAATTCAACTTCAGGATTTCTACTTCTTCTTAACTTTGTGTCTTTCAAGGATTTGTCATTTTCATCTAAGTTGTTGAAATCAGTGATTTAAGGTAGTTCATAATATTCACATAAAAATAAATAAAGGCATTCTGTCTGTTTACAACTACAAAAAAATTTTTTTTAAAGTAATATTCCCTTAAACTTTTAACATCTGTAAGACTGGTATATGACATCCCTTCTTTCATTATTGATAATAATAATGTATATGTCTTCATTTTGTTATGTTTCCTGATCAGTTTGGCTAGATTTTTTTCCCAATTTTATTTACCATATTTATGGCATACAGCAAAAGTAGTAGAAATTTACAGTGGTAAATGCTTTGCATGAGTTCCATGAATTGTTACATCTATTCCTTTCTAGTTAACATTTCTATAGCTTTGGGTAATTTCCTCTCACAACACACACATGTCAGTACTCAGCCAAAAATTTAACAGCATTGTTCTGTATGTCACAGTTCTTTCTTAGCGCATCTTCCTTCTCCCCAGTAATTTTATCCACAAATTCAAGATATCTTAACTTCCCCATACTCTGAACCGTATCTTTTCAATGTAGTGTAATCCCTTCTCTTTTATCTAAACATATCCCCTTTCTGATACTATAGTGTGGAAACTCTCTAGGCAATATGCTGACGGCAGCTGTAGACTACATTTCATTTTTTTTCCCTCTAAGGTAAATGCCCTATACAGCTTGTTATCCGATAAACAGCTATTTCATATTTGTTTAAACAACTATTTCTATAAACAGCTATTTCATATTTGTAGACTGATTTCCTTCTAGTGGTTTAAAGTAAATTCAGTCCCTGGTTCTCTGTTATGACCACAAGTCAAAGTCCACATTACTCTTCTTTCATTAAAAACAAAAACAAGGGCTGGGGATATAGCTTAGTTGGTAGAGTGCTTGCCTTGCATGCATAAAGCCCCGGGTTCAATCCCCAGTACCACGGGAAAAAAAACAAAACAAAACTGTAAGCAGTGTGTGGTTTCACATGCTTGTAATCCCTCCCAGTGGCCTCGTGAGGCTGAGGCAGGAGGATGGCAAGTTCAAAGCCAGCATCAGCAACTTAACAAGACTCTAAATTAAAAAAAAAAAAAAAATTTCAAATGGCTGAGGATGTCGCTCAGTGGCTAAGACCCCTAGGTTCAATCCCTGATATAAAAAAAAAAAATCTAGAACCTAAATTTTACATGTTCATGGTACAAGAATTAAAGAAACCTCTTGGTAATCATTCTAGCTTTTATTTTTCTTATTTATTTTAAAAATATTTTTAGTTGTAGATGGACACAATATCTTTATTTATTTTTATGTGGTCCTGGGGATTGAATCCAGTGTCTCACATATGTGAGGCAAGTGCTCTACCACTGAGCCACAACCGCAGCCCCCCATTCCAGCTTTTAATAATATGAATGTTTAGTCCTTTGTTTCATGTGTAAATATTTTTTTAGAAAATGAAAATTAGGTGCATGCTGTATTGCTGTATTTTCACTTATTAACAATATTCTATTAAATATTTGTTCTATTAATCATTGTCAATGGTTATAGAATATACCATGATAGAGTGAGTATCCCTTATAATCCAACAATAACATGATTCACAAATATCTTCCATAGGAAACTCTGTCATCTAGTAATCTGCTCTTTCCTTCCTCATTAAGGCTCTTTTATTTTCATTGCTCCAATGAGCCCAATAATCTTTGTTCCCTCTAAGTTCATTCTTTCTCTATACCTTCTTCACCCAAGGAAAGTCTTTTTGACTTTCTTGAATCTATTCAAATTCCACTTAGCCTTCACAGAGTAGTTTGTCACATTTCTTCAAAAAACAAAATATAACCAAAAAACCCTTAACAGGCTATTCCTGCCACAGTGACTTTCTCTGAACTCCTACTAAACTTACTTTTAGATTCATATAATCTGAAAATATATCACAATATGTATTTAAAATGTCCTATAATCATCTCAGATGTGTTAATCTTGCCTGCCCAAATTAACTAGGGGCTGTGAAGCAATATGAACAATATTTCCTTTTATGTTCTTTAGGATAATAATGATCACCAAATAACTATTCTTTAAAATGTGCTAGGGAATATAGAGGGTGAATGGTCAGAGTTTCATAAAGATTCATCCTTAATAATGCTTTAAAACAAATGTAATTAACCAAGAATTAGTGTGCAGTCTGAGAAGAACTGCATACCACACAGTTTAAGCCATCTCTAGGAACTAATTTTCAAGTATAAGATTAGTAAGTACCTAGTCCAGGAATCAGCAAACTTTTTATAAAATATCAGATAAATATTTTGAACTCTGCTTGCCATACACTCTGTCACAATTGCTAATTATGCCACACAAGCAGCCATGACCAATAGGTAAACCAATGAACATGGCTTTCTACCAATAAAACACTGTTCACACAAATGAATGCTAGGACAGATGTGGCCTGTGGGACAATTTGCCAGTTCTTGATGCAATATAGAAGTAGTTTTAAAACTTTGCTTTTTGTTTTCTATTGCTTTTAAAGAAGTACTTTTTATCAATCAAACCTTAAGCCAAGTCACAAATAAACAAAATAAAAAATAGAGTTGTTCTGGTTAAGCAGGAAAGGGGGAAAAATATGATAAAGAGGAAATCTAGATCTTCCTCTTGCTAACACTGTTTCCTTTCCTAAAGCTCTGTAGAATGCAATTTAAATGTAACCAAATCCTTTATTTTTACAGGTAACAATACATAAAGAAGCCAGTTGTGGTGGCATTATGTATATTCTAAGAGATATCCATTATAATAAATTTAATTTTTTAAGAAAAAAAAGTTTTACTCAGGTGAAGTGGCACAAGTCTGTTACTCCAACAACTTGGGAGGTTGAGACAGGAGGATCACAAGTTCACAGCCCGCCTCAACAATTTAGCAAAACCCTGTCTCAAAATGAAAATAAAGAAGGGTTGTGGATGTAGTTCAGTGGTAAAAGTGCTGCTAGGTTCAATCCCCAGTGCCAAAACAATAAGAAAAAAAGGGGAAAATGCTCTATATTGTATCTGCATACATATTTTAGCATGTTTTTTAAATCTCTTTGTATTTTTCCCCCTTTCCTGCCAAAATATTGTAGTTTCTATCATTATATTATAGTACTATATCATTCTGCCTGATTAACAATTGCCTAGATTCCTAAAAATTTTTATCATTTTTTAAAAACTGAGAATAAATAAAATCTTCCCCAAAATCAGTGGGAAATAACAGGTTTATAGAACACAGTTAAAAATGGATTTAGAGAACAATGAGGAATTAATTGAAATTTTTCTCATAAGTACAAAATACACATATTTCTTTTACAGGTATTCTTATTAGAAATTAGAAAGAATAATATTACATGAACAAATTATTCCAATATTAAGAAAGATGACTCATTTTTATTTTCACATTGGGATTACTAGACTGTAAATCATAACCATAAGAATTCTGATCAGTTTCTCTCAAGTCACTATAAGACAAACACACCTGTAGAAAATAAAGAATAAATAAAGCCTGGTAGGGGATACTGTTGGAAACTTTTTTTTAAATAGTTTTTTAGCTGTAGATGGACACAATATCTTTATGTTTTTTTTATTTTTATTTTTATGTGGTGTTGAGTATCGAACCCAGTGCCTCATGCATGCAAGTCAAGCGCTCTACCGCTGAGCCACAATCCCAGCCCGGAAACTTAAATAATAATATTTTAAGTACCAATACTAAGAATGATGAGTTAGCGGGTGGTGGGTGTAGTTCAGTGCTAGAGCAGTAGAGCATTTTTCTCACATGCACAAGGCCCTGGGTTCAGGCCCAAGGACTGCAAAACAAAAAACAAAAACAAACAAAAAATCAGTGAGATAGAATTTAACACAAAGTATGTGTTATAATACTATTTAATTTTCAGTAAATATGGCTATCTGATTTCAGATTCAATAATATAAAATCATTTTATTAGAAATTACCCCTAACTTTAACAAACTGACAAAATTATACTATTCTGTTGTGTACACGTACAAATATGAACAATGAATCTTAGTATTATGTATAATTATAATGCACTAGGAGAAAAAAATTACCCTTAACTACAGAATCAAAACTACTTCAGTAAGAACATTTTAAAAAATAGAGGTTTTCATAACAGTTGACATAAAATAAAATCATACTGCCATTATAATTACAAATAATTCCATTCTTGACTATTCTAAGAAATGTCTTAACAGAAAATTTCACATCAAAACTATGCTGGGGGCAATCAGTAAATACACTGCTGTCCCTATGAGATAAAACATGTGTTGTTGTTGTTTTTAACTATTTAGAGCAAATAAAATTGCAAAGAGGAAAAATAATTTTTTACAATAATATGAAGCTATTTCTGTCCAATGCAAGAAACAGTTATTTCTAACATTATGTTGGTCACAAACATTTTTCTGAAGTGCAGAAATATGATCAACACAGGCAAATCATGTGTTATTTAATAGACAAGAATGAAAATTACACAAAATGCTGCAAAACCTCATTAAGTAAAGAAATAATAATTATCTTACTAGGGCAAAAGACAGGAGTTTAGATGTCAGGAACAGTGTAAAGCCTCTATGATCAAGTAATATTATCTGAGTCACTATTTTGTTACTTGTATGGGAGTGTAGTAAAAGGATTATTGCTAATCCTTTAACTGTGAATAATGATTTATTGAACAATTCCTAAACAAATTCCAACTGTGACCATATAATCACACCCTCATAAGCCTAGATATTTTTTGAGGTAACAAAATTAAAATGTATAAAAAATATACATATACACACATAATTGCATTAGCTTACAAAGCGATTTATATATATATCCAATAAAGGCATGAAGCATTTAGTTTTCATTTTTATTTTAATCTTAATTAAACAAGTCCAAGTGCGGTCCTTCCACTTAGGTCATCAATTACAGTGGCAACAAAATTGCAAAATACTTTTTCAAATAGTTGAGTTTCATTCAGAAAAATAAAGAAGCAAAGATATTAGAAAGAGGTTAAGTGCATCTTTTGTCAGTAACGTATGTTGCTCCCTCTGGCCTCATAAACAAGCTGCTCCTTTTTGAATACAGCAGACCTTCAATTTAAATTTATGGAAAGACTAAAGCAGGAGAGCCTGCACTCACAATTTTAATAACCTATTAAGTTGCAACTTCAGATTCATTTTATAACCATGCTCCTCAGGGAGCTATGCTATCTGGATAAAGATAAAATTTTTTTCTTTTAAAGATAAATAGCATCATTAATCTGCAACATTTCTTTTCTATTATCTTTCGAAATGAGGAGTTATTTTGTTCTGATCTTGAGGTAATTAGCCTTCATTCACTAGCCTGAAAATGTCTGTGTTCTGAAAATTAAAAATGTGTCATTAAGTGGAATTTACCATAATGTCATTTATCTTTATATAGTTCATCAGTGACAGCAATGGGCCTGGGAATCCATCAGCTTTTACCAAGGAAGCATTAAAACAAATTGAAAAACAGAATAATCCCAGGCACTCTTTAACACAGTCAAAGCCATTTGGGTAATTAAATAGTGGTATTTAAAGTTTTAATTTAGATTTTCCCCTCTGTTCATCAGTAGTCAAATGAGATGTTCATATTCATAACTGTTTGTAATAAAAGGTTTCATAAAGCAAGCAGCATATCAATGTTATTAAAATTTAATATATGGGGAGCTTTGAAGTTTTTATTTTCCTTAACCCTAATTTCTAAGATTACATCAGAAATATACCCTTCTTCAACTGCCTATGTTGCAATACTACAATTGGGTTGCAATACTACAATACTAAAATTCAACCCAAAAAATAGCTACAAAAAAACTGTATGCCTTGAAATTCAACTTCATTATTACTAATGTTGGGAAAGGATATCTTCCACACCTTAAATTTGTTTTCACTAACTACATCTCTCCAACAATTATAGTATGGAATTATCACAAATAATTATGGAGGGAAAAAAACTCTAGAATAACACCAGAGGTCAAAATAAGAATTTTGCGGTGGTAGGAGAGCACAGAGACCTTCTTTTATTAGCTAAGCAACTGCATTCCTATATTGGTCAGGGAAACAGTACATGCTTTAGAAACCAGGATCAAAAATTACATTCTCTAGTTAATACATTAATAATACATTGAATAGATTCATGAAAAAACACAATGAAATCAAGGAAAAAGATTTGAGTATCAGAACAATGTTTCAAAGGTGTAACAGTTTCAAATTGCAGAGCTCATTCAACATAATAAAAACACACCCTAGTTCCTTTTTTGTATATCTGAAAATAACATACTCTTTGAAAATGTTTTCTTAACAATCCAACCAAAGGATTAACTTAATGTAGCATTGCTCACTACTAGATTATACATATTCTGAACTTATATAGTATACTCAAATGTGTTAATGAGTGTTGCAGTATGATTTTATGTTAAACTACTGGATAATTGAAGTTTAGGGCTTTGCCACTTAGATATGCAAATTGGGGTTTCAAAAGTCTTTTGGGGGAACAAAACAGAATAAATGATTCTTTATAAAATGTCTATGATAGAAAGTAATTTTCTTGGCTGACGAATTATGAGATACACGCGTGCGCGCACATACACACAAACACACACACATACCACTGAGCAAATCTCATACCAAATGTTGGTTAAGGATCTAAAAACTTAAGTGAAAATGTTTTTCATCTCTAGTTCCCACCTGGCTTTTCAATGCTACTGATCTACTCTGCACTGACTCTGGGAAATATAAATATGAAGACAGCATTAAAAAAAGAATGTGCCTGATAATAACTCAGAACATTTTAGAAATGAAAAATTTTAGAAACAATCAAGTTTATAATAAAGAAAGAAAAGGAGATCCCAAGAGGTGAGAACTTGGTGCATCTGTGTCAACAATAGCACAGCCAGGACTAGAATCCACACATCTAACCTCTTACACTATCTGCCTTACAGAATAATGAATCTAACATTTACTCAGTGTTTAGAGGAGCAATATCATTAGATGAACAAACATTAACAACCATAAAAAGCATATGCTAAATTGGATAGCTTATTTAAAGTTTTCAGACATCATTGGGATCCTTGTATTAATACAACTAACAAACTCTTTTGTTTTACTTTGAATCATCTGCTTCCAAAATTTTAACTAATACTTCTAAGATAATTTCTAAGCATTTTTCTATATCCTATAAGCCTATTGGTTTTTTTTTTAAAGTTTTGTCATTTTAGCTGAAATAGCTACTTACCTCCTTTTAAACAAGGAAAAGACATTGGTCCAGACAGAACGAGCAATAATAACCATTTACCTTCAAAATTATGTAGAGGCAGGATCTTTTGTGGTATAACTAAAGTCATCATAGTTCAGAATTAATTAGTCAAATTCCAGGAAAAATTCAAGCTCAAATAAACAATTTGTGATTATCCTCATTCTTTCTTGGCACTAAACATTACTAAACCAATTTTGTTGTTAGAAAAAAAATACAGCACAAAAGAATATATGTACTTGTAAAATTGTTTGAAGTGGTTAAAAAAACTGAAACCAACTAAGTATCAAGTGGAATAGTTCAATAAACTGAAATAGCCACTGTATATATTCCATAGAATATTATATAGCTATTAAAAAGAGAAGCCAAGGTCTATATTAACCAAGGAATATTATAGAATAAAAGTGAAAGGTATGTCTCAGGTGTCCATAGAAACAATGGTTCACAAACTCCATGTATGTGTTCTTTATATAATTACAGAGAACACTACAGAAAGATACAGAAGATGTTAACAATGGTATACTGCAAAGGTATAGAAGCTGTCAATACTGTATTTGGGGGCAAGGATGCAAGGGGGGAGAGAGTGTTTAACACTTTTAAAATTTTTATTAATCCTTAGGGGGAGGCAATTCTTCCACTAAGTAACTGCTCTATTCTGTCAGATGGGGACGCTGAAGACTGAGCTGCCTGCCTTAAGCTGATCTTAGAGCCTTAGAGTTCCACTGCTGGCAGGAATATTTACTAAGATTTTCTAATTGTTCTTTCATCCAATGATATAGATAGCACACAAACAAAAATACTTAGTTCATAATTACAACTTTCTTGTAAGAAAAATAGTTTTAAAGATCTGTTCTTTTCTAAGGTAAGAAAATTTTTTTCAAAAAAATTTTAGGGAATCATTGGGAAAATGGCTAAATTTGTATGCCTATATGAAAGATATATCTAAGTAAAATACATATTTTTAAGGTAAGGTAGAAGAACATGTGTTTCTCAATCTTGGTACTATTGACATTTGAGTCAGAAAAATTATTTGTTGAGCTGGGTGTGGAGGCACACGCCTGAAATCCCAGCAACTTGGGAGACTAAGGCAGGAGGACTGCAAGTTGGAGGCCACCTCAGTAACTTACTGTGGTCTTAGGCAACTGAAATCCTGTCTCAAAATAAAACATAAGAATGGCTGGTGACGTCCTATGTGGTAAAGTGCCCCTGGGCTAAATCCCAAGTACAAAAGAGAGAGAGAGAGTAAGACAGAGAGAGAGAGAGAGAGAGAGAGAGAGAGAGAGAGACAGAAAAGGAGAGAGGAAGAGAAGGAGAGGGAAAGGGAGAGAAGAGAAAGAAAGTTATTTTTTTGTAGCCAACTATTTTATACAATGTAGGATTTTTAGTAGCATCCCTGGCCTCTACCCAAAAGAGGCCAGTAATGCGTTTGTCACCTCAGTTGTAACAACCAAAAAATGTGTCCAGACATTACCAAGATGGTCCTAGGAGGTGAAGGGTTACCAAACCATCCCCAACTTAGAACCACTGCTTCAGCCACAGGTTTTCTGAGAAAACAACTTTGAATGTTTTATACTAGCAACAATTATCCTTTATATACTGCTGGGCAATATTTACATATTAATGTTCTACAGGGGGAAATGTTAAATATAAACAGCATTACATCAATAACATTCCACTGCCAAGACATGAAAACTAAAGCTTAAAAAGTATTGGGAAGTAAAAGAACTACATTATGAAATATACTTCTTATCTACTATGTAAATTCAAGGAAAATATTTCTAATGTGAATCAAACCTCCCTTAGGGAACTCAGTATTTATGACTAAGAAAGGAAAATAATGTGTATTCTTCTAAACTGTATTATAATTACAAAAGTTTTCAGCATTTGTCACAAAATTTCTAGGTCACCATTTTATCAAGGGCCTAGAGAGGAAAAGAGCAGCACTGAAACAGATAAAAGTTTTCTATAAAATTTAGAATAATGAAACTCACAAAAAATGTAATCCATATTGGCTTAATATGCAGCTTACATTATTTTTTAAAACTCCATAACAAAATCAATTCTATGGGTTGAACAATTACAGATATGCTGAATTCTACCCTCCTACTTCATCAGTAGAAGCACCCACTCTTTGAAATAATTGTGGCCCCAACTTAAGACTTAATATTTCTAATATTTAGAAGTAGCTCTGTCTTTGTTCATCATGCATACAAGGTCATAAGTTAACAAAACACAACTATTTTATTACATAAGATAGTTAATTCCCAAGTTTACTGGAAGTTCCTTAGAAACAAAATTTTTAGAATTCTCACATTATTCCAAGTAATCAGAAATGTTCACTATGTGAATGATCAACTGGAGAAATCAACATTCTCTTGATAGAGAGGAACTACACCAAAAAGCAAAGCCACAAGAAAGTCTAAGTATAGCTGGGCATGGTGGTACATGCCTGTAGTCACAGCAGCCGGAAAGGCTGAGACAGAAGGATTGTGAGTTCAAAGCCAGCCTCAGCAATTTAGTGAGGCCCTATGCAACTTAGCAAGACCCTGTCTCTAAATAAAATATAGAAAGGGCTGGGGATGTGGCTCTGTGGTTAAGTGCCCCTGGTACAAAAAAAAAAGTCTAAGGTCTTAGGGAATGTGTGTGAACAGGTGAGCATGTAAGAGAAAGAGATGGACAGAGATAAAGGGGGACACACACTAATAATTTGACCAGACAAATGGAGTGTCTTTCAAATATTATTCTGGCTATGGAATCCTATTATTTCAAAATAAGACAAATGTTCAAGAGATTTGAAAACCTAAAGGCTCTGGATAAAAAAAAAAGAGGAGAGAAAAAGTCCTGGCTACTTGATTCTCACCTCTTTAAAGGAATCCCAGAGAGGTTACACAGAACTGCTTGAAAACCCAAACACTAGGGGAGAGGGAATATAAGAGGGAAATAAGAACCAGGATTAGAAAAGGTAGACTAGGAGGAGGGGGAATATGTAATGAATTTCCTTAAATGCTAGCTTTAGTTATATTTAATGAATATTAGGGAAACACTGCAGGTGTCAAAACAGAGGAAGGAGATCAATGATGTGGTATACAAAACAAATAAAATTAACCTTGTTCATTACTAGACAACTAGTTTTCAAAATTCTCACTTGTTTTCTATATTTTCTTATCATATGAAAAAGATACATAAAACTAGCATAGACAGTATGAGGGGGGAATATAATTTAGAGAAAGGACACATTTTAACAGAATACCAAATGTTCACCAATAACATTCTCTCTACTTGATAAATATTATCTGTTATAAGTCTCCTGAATACCCACGGCTGCAAATGCAGACTTTTAGGTGTCGTTTTCCATGTCAAGTGGCAACCAGTAGTCATACCAACTGTCAATTTGACGAGTACTCTCTTAGCATTCAGGGATAAAGTGCACATATATAACGCCCTTCCTGACAAAAATGAAGCCAGGGAGATGAGAGCCAGCCACCAGAGGGAACACAATCAAGTTGGCAGGAAAAGACTGGAAAATGGCCATGACAATAACCCAGGAAGCTAGGAAAGGGTAAAAGAAAGCTTCTCCAACTACCCCCCACAAAAAGAGATATTCATACAGCATGGAGTAAAATTGGGAAAATAAGAGGAAAAAAATTGTCCTTGAGGAATAAGAAAAGATCAATCATTCAGAAAGGCTCTGACTTCATGGGCTATCTGCCCAAACAATCAGATTACCAAGTAATCCTTAGCACCAGCATGTCCACTCCCAATACCTCTACCCTCAAAGACATTCCTACATTACCATGAAGCCTAATGTTGTTATAGGCCCAAAGGCCCGCCTTATTTACACAACTCTTTCTTGTCTTTTCCCACCTGCTTTATTCAATCATGCATTCAAAAAGCATTTATTCAGTGTCTAGTCAAGTTCAGTTCTAGGCCGTCAGGACACAACAATTAAACAAAAACATTTCTGAACTGGAAGGATGAATGAAACCATTAAACACATTCATACATACAGACACACACGTGTATGTACATACACATGTATATCTACACATAAATATAAAATATATAAGGTAGTGATGAATTCTATGGAGAAAAATAGAGAAACAGGTATAGAAAATGATGGGATTAAGAGATGTTATTTTATCTAGGCCAAAAAAGGAAATTTTCTGATGACATCTGAGCTGAAATCTGAAAGAATAGAGGAAGACAGCCATGTAAATATTGAGGGAAAAAACATTCCACAGAAAGCACAGCAAGTGTAAAAGCTCTAAGATAAGAATGTTCTTAGAATTTTTAAGAACTATCAGTCAGTGTGGCTGAAGCAAGTCCTAGTAGGTGATCATTAGAAGATAACAGAGATATAAAGAACCAGATTATACATAGCCTTTTACATCATGATGAACACCAAATGTTATTCAAAATGAACAAGCAAGACAGCTACCAAAGAGTTTTGTGCAAAGGAATGACATCATCTGATTTATGTTTCTAGTTGCTAGGCAGAGAAAGGCAAAACAATCTAGATGACAACTACAACAGTCCAGATTATGATATGGTGGATTGGAGCAAAGTGGTAGCAATGTAAATGGATAAGAAGTAAATCAGATTCTGGTTCTAAGTACACTTCAAAGGCTTAGACCAACAGGATTTCTTATTGATTTGGATATGGGATATAAGGATCAAAAGTAGTTCAAGATGACAGACAGAATCACAACTTACTATAACAGAAACCCACCAGCAGAAATCTCCAAAGAAACAATACCAGAGTAGGAAAACCTAAGCTGTAATTGATAAATGACTACAGATTCCATGTAGACAAGTTCAAGAGTTAAAAAACTCCAGGGGGGATCCAATTGTAAGAGGGATGCCACACTTTGATGAGTTTTACCTACAGGAATTCTGTAAGGTCCTCTCAGTGAATATCAAATAAAAATCCTCTCTTGGTTTCCGTGGGGAGAGAAGAACAGAAACCATTTTTGAAATAAGCCAAAAACATTTTATTCTTAACAAAGCCTGCCCTTTGGAGAAACTATTTTACCACAGCCTGACCTTCTAAGATTTTATTAGAATTTAATCCACCTAGGGGAAAGGAAATGCCTGATTCTAGCCCATCTAGCCATCAGGTCTCACCTAAAGGTGCGTCAGGGGAGACTGAGAAGCACTTATAAAGTTCACAGCCAAGGGGCACAGGCTCACTAAAAGACTGAGATTGGACTAGCTGCAGTGGCACACACCTTGTAATCTCAGTTACTCAGGAGAGAGACTGAGGCAGGAGGATCTCAAGTTTGAGGCTAGCATCAGCATTAGTGAGACCCTTTCTCAAAAATAAAAAATTAAAAAATGGATAGGAAATGTAGCTTAGTGGGAAACATACTACTAGATTCAATCCCTAGTACCAGGAAAAATAAAACTGGATTCATGCCACAGTATGGATAAACCCCAAAGACATTATGCTAAGTGAAATAAACTAGATACAAAAAGAGAAATATTGTATGCTTCCACTCATATGAGGTATCCAGAATAGTCAAATAAAACAGAACAGGGGTTGCTGGGGGTAATAGGCAGTTACTGTTTAATGGGTACAGAGATACAGTATGAGATGACAGAAAAGTTCTGGAGATGGATAATAGAGATGGGTGTACAATAATTAATGTACTTAATTAAATGTACTTAATTAAGTAATTAAATGTACTTAATGCCAATGAACTATGTGTGCAAAAATGATTATGTGGTCAATTATATGAAATGTATATTTTACCAAAATAAAAAGTAAAAGTAGTACATAATGATCAGAAAAATTAAAGAGATATTAACAATCCAGTTTAGAAAGCTCTTCACTAAAATTATCCTAAATATTTTACTTTGAAGTTTAAAGCATATGCATCAACAAAGGAATGATTGAATAAGCTATAATACATCTAAGTTTTGGAATACTATGTCACTTAAAGTTGTGAAAGTATACTGGTCAAGTTGTAATTTAACTATTATCATATGATCTCATTTTTAAGCAACGTGATCCCCTAAAGCACATGTCACAAATAAATGTTTAGGTATGAATATGCGATGGAAGAAAACAACAGGATACACATAAGCATTATTATAAAAGTTATTTTGGAGCTGGGCACAATAGTACACACCTGTAATCCCAGCACTTTGGGAGGCTGAGACAGGAGAATCACAAGTTCAAAGCCAGCCTCAGCAATGGTGAGGCACTAAGAAACTCAGTGAGACCCTGTTTCTACATAAAACACAAAATCAGGCTGAGGATGTGGTTCAGTGGTCCAGTACCTGAGTTCAATTCCCAGTACCAAAAAAAAAAAGTTATTTCAGAATATGTGAGTTCTGGAAGTAGAAGGTAGCAAAAATAAACAAACATAAAGAAAATAAGACCATACTAGTATAAAGAAACATAACAGATATGGTTTCATGAATGTATGTGTACTGGCATTTGAAAATAGAGCTGGGAGTGGCGGTGCACACCTCTAATACCAGCAACTTAGAGGTTGTGGCAGGAGAATCCAAGTTTAAGGCTAGCCTCAGCAACTTTCCAAGATCCTGTCTCAAAATAAAAAATATCTGGGGATGTAGTTCAGTGATAAAGCACCCCTCTGGGTTCAATTTCAGTACAAAACACAAACGAACCACCAAAACAAACAGACAGACAGACAAAAAAAAAAAAAAAACCCAGTAGATTTTAATTGGTGGAGTTAACTGGGGATTGAACACATGGGCTCTACCTCTGAGGTACACCCCAGCCCATGATTATGATTTTATAAGAGATGAAATACCATCAGAAATATCACCAATCTGGGTACTTATCTAGAGCTTTATCTCCCCCCACCCACGTTCGGCCCCACTGCTGACAAATATACCAAAATTCAACATTCCATTCAATGCATCTAGGCCAAACTGAAACAGTTCTCAATGAAAATATTTTATTACAGTGTCACTAATAATAACTATTGAATACTTAGTAATAATTAAGTGCTCTACCTCAGGTTTTAATACTTGTTCCATTATTATTATTATTTTTTATTATTATTATTTTACAAGTAAAGAAACAAAGATTAGATGTGTTAAGTAACTGCCCATAGTCATAAAGCAAAACCAAGATATATTTAACTGGAAAAATCATGCTTAGCTCAGAAAATTATATTGTCTAGAAATAAACTAACCGTTGGATAGCTACCTAGATTACTTCATTTAGCCAAATCAAAATCAGTGTGAGAAAAGTATTATTAGTCCTATTTTCAAACAAAGAAACTAAAGCTCAAGTAAGATTATACAGCGTCCAAGATCATAGAGCCCAAAGCAGATCTGGAATTACACCTGGGTCCATCTGGCTCTAAAGCACATGACTTGTTCAAGATACCACCCTTTCTTTCCCACTTATCCTCTGTGGGTTTTGTGGGTTCAATGAAAGCTAGGGCTATAAAAGAACTATTTTTGCATCATTTATAAAACCTTGGCTGAAATAGTTGTCTATAATTTATATTACTCAGTGTTTCTTTCATAAAAATTCAAATGATAAATTTTCTCTTAGATTCCAATGCCAAAAGAAGTTCCTTTCCTCAACATAAATCATACCTAACCATTTGTTCACTTGTGCTAATTTCTATGATGTTGACAAGCATGGAACCACGGGTCCTTCCTCTGGACAAGTTTATAGACATAATAGGTAAATAACCATAATATAAGGAAAAAGTAATATACATCTCTAATTAAAATAACAAAATATACAAACCATTACATTTACTTTTGCTTTAGTTGCTGAAGTTGAGAGCTAAATATAATGTTTAAGTATAGCAATCATTTCACCTCAGGTTCTTAGAGGAGAGAATTTTATCTGATTTTTCAACCATACAGCTTTGTAAATGTCCTATTGTATATGCATCCTATCTCAAGCTATCTCAAATCCTTTTGTGGAAACAGGTAGAGTACATAAACTAAACAAGTAAAGACTTGTTTTTACAATACTAGACTAATAATACAAACTGAATCCACAGAATGCAACTTCTATGGCATACTGAGCTAATTTTATCTTTATACAACACACCAGAGACTTTCAGGGTTTGCTGGAGGGTCAAATGAAACAATGTTAAAAGTACGCTGAAATCTGGGATTCTAGAAATGCCTATAAATGGAAACTTTATTCTACTCTCTATTTTCCACAGACACTACACAAATTCTTAAAACCACACTGGATTTATATTTAGAATGTATAAGTTGGGAAAATGACAAGGGAAAATGGGATATGGCTGGGTAAATGGTGTTTTGAAAGGCCAATGCAATGCAAATAATGTGAGTTTTGTATAGTGTCTTTGTTTCTATAGCTTTAGGGGGAGGTGGTGAAGAGCACTAGGCTAACAAAAGTGGTGGCTTAGAAGCACTACCATTACTCTGTCTTTTTCACATCCTGTGCATGGTAATTTGCTAGTGCCTCAGCAATGATATCTGCCAAATCTTTAAGTGCCCTATGATGCATGTCATTGGGCCCTGCTGATTTGAACACATTCAACTTTTTAAAGTAATGCTGGACCCTGATTCTCTAGTCAGTTTTGGCTTCCCTCTCGCCCATTCAAATTTTCTAGACAAAAAGGGATTCTGTTATCTCAGAAGTAGTGGTTTCAATGAACATAAAACAGCACAGAAAGACTTTTAAAAATACCTATTACTACCTTTCCTCTTTAATAAAGATCTAACTTTTTTGTTTTCTTCCACCGGCAATACAACAGATCCTTAGGCATTCAAATGGGATCTGTTCTTCAAATATGGAAATTTGGAATAAAGTGACAATAAAGGGAGAAAGGAATGAGGAAGTGGAAGGACACATAAACATATTACCTTTTGTCCCTTTTTCTCTTTGATCCTTTTCCTTCCACTTTAAGTCAAGGAATGGCTAGGGAGCCAATGTAATACAAAAATAATATGGTGTTATAAAGAGAATAATGGATAGAATTGACCCTTTTTAATCACGAAAAAGCTGTAAAACCTGAACAAATCAATCACTGAATCATTTTTTCATTCATGAAATGAAGAAATTAATCTAGATCTTTACCTCTTTCAGATAAAAAAATTCAATGAATTCAAAATAAAAGTTACAAATAATGCAACGATATCCTAGTTTCCCACAGTCCCTCCTACCCAATGGAAACTGCCCTCCTTGAATTGCCTTTCTCTCACACCCCAAATTAAAATTTTAATTCCTATTCACAATCTGATTAAGATTAATTCACACAGGTCTGAATGAGACTTAGTATCACAGGGCATTTGCATTTTCTAAAGAGCTGGTTAAACCATATGCATTTATAATGAACAGAACTTGATGATAGGTGTGAGTCAGGGGGAGGGAAGAAAGGATAGATATCTAAGCACAGTCACCCAATAGCCCCACTTATGACCTACTTCTCCTATCTTCTTGTTCTTCAATTACACTTCCAACTTTATTTCCCACAAAGCATAACCATATGAACAGTGAGTGATACATGCCCTCCAATTTCTTATTTGGCTTTTCATTCTCTCCTTTTGAACTGGCTCCTATTTCTACCTTCACCTTCAAAGAGGTAGGTAGTATTGCAGGACTTAGCTGTACATCAGCCATACCTTCACCATCTTAGAGCCTTAACACACACACACACACACACACACACACACACACACACACACAAAAATCACTGAGAGGATAGAGGAAGAAGGAAGCACATGAAATGGAAAATGGAAATAAAAGAAAATACTTAGGATTATTACTTTTTAAGATTTATTATGAGGAAGATATAACGAAAGGAACATAAAGTAATAAATAAAGTGGAAAGCATAAACTCAGCTCTAATTTTTAGAGACTATAAAAATAAAATACAAAATGAAGCCTGGAAATAGATGGGGAATTTTGTGTTGTTTTGGACCTTGTTTTCATTCTTAATGATATACAATGAAGAATGGAAAAAGGAGCAGAGCTGGAGGATAATAAAGGCAGAAGTGGACATGGCAAAGAAAATAAAACAGAAAAAAATGGGACTGGAAATATAGATCCCCAGTGTTTTCCTAGTACGTCTGAGGCCTAGGTTTGACTCCAGCACTGTTTTTTAAAAAATCATGGGCAGTAAGGGAATTACAAAAACAGAAGACTGAGAAAAAGAATTAAGAATATGGAGCAATAAGAGAATGTATAATCCAGTCAAGAGAAAATATAAAGAATTTCATGAAGATGGTGCAGAAATGGGAGTGGATTTATATAAAAGAAGATACAGAGAAGAAATCAAGAATGAGAGAGAACAGCAAAGATAAGAATAAGAGGAATCAGAGCCAGCTGGGTTACAAACCAGCAGCATGTGTCTTTTTGTTTTCCTTTTTGTTCTTTTAAATAGGAACACAAAGTGGTCAGAGATCTTGATAAAGAACACCACCATCTGGGGCATGTTTTGTTTGGCCTTTTAATGTACTACAGGAAACAGAACCCCAAAAAAGGGAACGTGGGTGGTGAGGGGTGTGTGGCAAATATGACAGAAACAGGAAGCAATAGAAAAATGAGTTCAGCAGGTAGCCAGCAAAAGGACATAGGTGGCTACTGTGTCCCCTGCAGGCTACTCTAGCATGCAGCAGGCAAAAGAATTTCATAAAGCAAAGAAAATGTGACAAACACACCAAAGGTCAGTCATCAATTATTTCAATGTATAAAACTTAAACTGAATACAGACCTTTGGTACCTCTTCTTTCACCCCATCATGTATCCTATCTAACACAAGTCCAGGTTTTAACTCAATCGTTTCATTAATCTTTCCAATGTATCTCCTTCTCTACCTCCTCCCTGAAATACTGTGCTAGGCACTGCAGAGGATACAAAGTTTGAGTGAGCTAGCTCTATCATCAGGAGCTCCCAACTGAAAAAGGAGGCAAACACAGTTAATTACAATATGCCTTCCTTCATACGTTTGCCAAGTACAGGTAATCTCTTCTGGAAATGAATTCTTTTTCTTTCATGGCACCTAACATTTTCCACTTTGTATTATAGTCACCCTATCTAGACCATAAATCTTTAAGGATCAGGATATTTTTTTCTGAGTCATTTTTGTATTCAATAGAATCTAGTATAATGTCTTATATAAAATATGTATGCAATGGTGCTATGAGAAGGGAGCAACACGCTGTGATTTCTGAGTAACTAGGAACTTGGGTATCTTGTGGAGAAGCCATGATTTGGCAAAGATCTTAAACAAGAAAGACTAAAATGAACAGAATAGAGGCACCCTAGAGAAAAGAATGAAATAAAACAGATTCAGTAAAGAAATAATAGCAAGTCACTCAGTAACAGGACAATAGCTGAAAAGACACAGGAGATGAGATTGGCCACACTGTGGAACCAAAAGAAGACAAACTAGGCTGAAACACTGGGTTTAATATGAAATGTAATTAGTTAAATATTATCTGCATATATATATGTAAATATTGAGGCACAAGCAAATCTATAGTTTAGAAAAGTTCTCTGGCTATAGCACTCTGTGAGAAAAGAAGATGAAATGATGAAGTCTGAGGAAAACTTCAAAGAAGTGATATTTGAGCTGGGTCTCATAGGGTGACAAGAAACTTGAGAAAGGGCTTCATAGAAGATGAAATAAAATGAAAAATGGTATGAAAAAAATGTACACCTTAGATTCTGGAACTAGTGGGAAGTCTGGAGTGAATGGAGAACAGGGTATTTAGAGGAAAGAGAATATCTGAAAGACAGACTTTCGCTTTATTATGAGGGATATTACTGTTTGTTTGGTTACAAATTTTATAATAAGGAGGGCAAAATTCCCCTTATTGCCTATACAGAATCACATCATCAAGGAATGTGTGATTCACCAATCATTCATGATGATAGTATCAATGTCCCTGCTCACATGTTCAGTGAAACACTGCCTTCAAGTACTCTATAGCTCCACTTCAGAACATATGGCTGCTATGCTAAAGAGAAACCATTTATAGTTGTCACTGACCAGATCTCACAGATCAGATTCCCAGAATTGTTTTTTAACAAAACATTAAATCCAGAATAGCAAAACTGTTGTTCTGACTTTCCAGAGAGGACTACTAAGCAGGAAATAAAAGACAGAACATGTATTGACAAGGTGGATTATTTTAAATTGTTAAACTGGAACAAACCACATAACAATAAATTATTCTGGGTATTGCACATTAATGACAAATCTACATCTCTGAACTCATGATACTGGAAGGAGTATTCCTGTTTCAAAAAAATTATCATTGTGCCTTTCCTCCCAACTACACATCATCACTCATCACAAGCTTGAATCAAGTGCCTTAAATAACACTTTGAATAATGTGAACTACGTTCTTGTTATACTTTGCTATAACTTCCTGTGTCTTTGACATATTCAAGAAGTGAAACTCATGCATAGCATGTTTATATTATTCCCTCCTTAGCGAAAGCTCACAGACAATGTCAGGTCTGGAGAGATAAGAGCTGCTTCCAGGACATGAATTCTCATGAGGATTAGGCAACCACCATCTGGGGCTCCAGAGTTTATCTGCAGCAGCTGCCTTCGAAGTATCACAGGAGAAGTGGGGTGGGGGTGGGGGGGGTGTCTAATTCTACATTGTTTAACAAGTTGCTCTACCTTGGCTTTGATCATTGTTCTGGACTGTTTTTTCCTCCTTATAAATAAGAATAAAATATAACATAGTGACCGCTTCTTTATAAAATACAACCAATTTAAAACAGTGTTTTGTATTTAAATAATAAACTCATCATGCACTCAAATGTTTAACATGTTCCAAAAGTAAAAATTTTAATCATTTTAATAATTATCCAATAATTATCTAATATTTCTCAATAAAGATTTTATTGGATACTCCAATTGTAAAAACATCTACTTAAAAAAAAAGAGACTTTGGTTTTAATCATGTAACAATATCCTAGATATATGAAGATTTTTAAATGTTCTCAAAAGACATTAAAACAAGCCTAACACTAAATTTTTTAAGCTGAAAGATTTTAACCAAATATTTATGTAAAAGAACAATGGAGCTCAAAAATGAATATGGTAGAGAAATAAATTTAAATTCTCAGTTTTAAATTATAATCTGTTAAAACTGATTTTTTAATATTTATACTTAACTTTTATAGTGCTAAAAATGATCATAATAAAATAAAGAGCTAGATATTAAAGAAAAACAATAGGAATAAGGTATATTCCTATATGGTATGAATCTCAATATCACTATACAACTAAAAACATGCCTGTTTCTTTAAATTAGGTTCCCTTTAATTTCAAATATTCTCTTTTATCTGTTACAGAACTATAAGTTATATTGGTTCATTTGAACAATCCTTGCAAAAGACATTATTAAAATTAAGTAGATAATACTATTATTAGTCCCATCAGAGATCTGGCAAAGTGGCTGCATCTACAGATAAAATTCCAATACAATAGTTCTGTAAAAAAGAATTGGCTCATTATTTCACTGTTCATTCCAAATGTGTGTCAAACCTATTTCTGTAGTGGGCAGTGTAATCTAGAAAAACAAAAGGCAGAGATCTGAGTGTTCCAAAAGCATAAAATTGGTAGATTATATGATTTCTGGCAATTTTCCATGTCTAAAAATCTACATATATTTATATTTCAAGACCTGACATACATTCTACTCTTATTTCTTAAAGTATTCTCATAATTCTTCACTAAAATCAGATAGTTCAAACTAAATACATCTAAAAGTAAACTGCCTTGTCTTTCAACTTCCCATTTTCTATCAGTGGTAGAATCATTTTTAAAATCACACAAATTACAATTTTAAAATTCTCTTTCATTTTCTCTTCATCAACCTTTTCATGAAGTCATCAAGTCCTAGTGATACCTAATTCAAAATTATTTTGGCAATATTTGTTTATTTTCAAAACTGCCATTACCAGCCTAGTATAAAGTACCTCCCCTAGACTTTGGACTAAATTAAAATTTTTGTAGGTACTGTCTAAAACTAGCCAATTCAGACTAACTCACATTCAGTCACCACCACATTAAATATTTCCACCAAAGCAATTTGCTCATACTGTTCCCTTATCGTTCTAGTTTAAAATGTCATTTGCTTCCCTCCACATAATCAAATTCTCCCAATACCAGGTTCTCTAGGATTGAAATTCAATTGTTTCTTTCCTCACATAATATGCCACATTTACACCAAAACTATCATCTTTTCCCTTGTTGAACTGCTACATTAAACACAAAACACATGGGTTTGTATGATCATGTGACAAATATGAGATCTGGGTGATAATTTTCATGTATATAAAGGACATAGGAAGTCAACAACAATAACAATAACAAAAACCCTCTTATTTTGTACTTTTTTCTGCAAGTGCCCATAGTGGCTTATAACATAATAGATATGTATTGACTGACTTTTTCAACAAAATCATTTAGGCATTTAGGTGTGTAATCGGTAGACTTATACAAGAGCTTTACCTTTAAAAAAAGATTCCAGAATCCAAGAAATCTGAGTGTCAGTTCTGCTATAATAAATACCTACATGAGAATAGGTAGTGACAAAACATACAAAGATGTCCTCTGGATACAGAATTTGTCTATATAATAACTGCTTGTAATAAATATTAGCTATTCTCTTATAAATGGGATTTTCTCTTAAATTCCTTGTGAGTATTTGTTAGAGATTCAATTTGTTACCCAAGCTGTGGATTTATGGGATTTACATCTTTAAAACCAATTCCAGCATAATTTCACACAGAAGCCTTTCAGAAGTTAACCAGGACAACACCCCAAATAAATCTTCCCTTTGAGAAGAATAAATGCTCCATGAAAATAATGAATACATCACTTAAACTTAAAGCATGATGTCTGTGCAACCACAAGCTCTGCTCCCACCACCCACGTGCCTCTACCCCATCCCATTCTCTGTTACCTATTCAGTTGCACTTTCCCAGTACCATTACTTTAATTCAATTCCCTACACCAAATCCTATTTCATACTGCTTGGTTCTCTACCTATATGACCTGAAATTCTTGATCTTGAGTTTTTTTTCCTGTTGAACTCTAAACTGCCCTGCCCATTTTCTAAATAGACCCTCAAATCTTTCACAGTATCTCTGAATTATCTCCTAGTCACAGTAGAATCAGGTAGCCAATCTGGACTCTCCAGTTTTCTATTAAAAGTAGTGTCCCAACAAAGCCACAGTAAGTAATACTTCTCAATATATTCAACTGCTACTATGACATAAGTGACAAATAATGATAAAGCAGCATTTGTCTAAAGTTTTAAAGCCTATGCTTAGTATATGCACATTCACATGAAGATTTAACACCAACTACAAGATGAGTTAGAGTACTAAATTGTGTAGTATATGCAAATCTGTGCCAGAGTAGTTCAAACAGCAATATCAATATGTTTGAGCCTGAGCCCTCTAGAGAATCAAAATGAACAGCAGAAAGGGACTAGGCAGTCAATTCAAATCTCCCATTTTAAAGAGGAGGAAATCAGGCTGGCACGGTGGCTCATGCCTATACTACCAGTTCTCAGGAGGCTGTGTTTACTACCAGTTCTCAGGAGGCTGAGGCAGGAGGATCACCATAGGTTCAAGGCCAGCCCGGGCAACTTAGTGAGACTCTGTCACAAAATGAAAATAAAAACAGCTGGGAAAGAAGCACAATGGTAGGGCACCCCTTGGTTCAATACCTAGTATGGTTAAGAGGTGGAAACTGGGTGACAAGAATCACAAAGGAAAAAATTTATGGAGATGAGAGTTTAGGTGGATTTTGAAGGATCTGGACCCATTAGGAAAGAGAGAGAAATCCCTGAGAGCAGAGAAAAAGCAAAGACATAGAGGCAATTTGATTTAATAAATATTCATGGAAAACAATTTTATATAGCTACCATGTACCAGTTCCTGTGCTAAGTCTCTTTGATAGATTTGCATTTGCTCCTGATAAACAGCCTTTCTATTATCGTCTCCACTTTGTATAGAAGATAAATTCCAAGGTTCACAGTGTCAAAAATGACACAAGAAACCTCTGGTTTATTTCGGTGCAAAGAGCATACTCTATGTTTTTTTCACTATTGCAGGTTTCCCCATCTATTACTTATATAATACTCTATCTTTTCCAGTCCTCTTTCCACCTTTTGTGTGGTGCTGGAGTCTTTTTCATCTTTAAAAATTTCTTGAGGTGCACTTGGCCCCTTAGAAAATATTTCAATTCTCATGCTCTATCACTATCATTTTTCTAAAATAGGGCTATGAAAAGATGAATATAAGCCAGGCACAATGATACATACCTGTGATCGCAGCAACCTGACAGGCCCAGCCAGGAGGATCACAAGTTCAAGGCCAGCCAGAGCAACTTAGAGAGACCCTGTCTCAAAATTAAAAATAAAAAGGGCCTGAGGATATAGCTCAGTGGAAGAGCACATGTGGATTCAATCCCTACTACAGGGAGGGATAGGAATATATAAGCTATCAACCCAAGATATGTTACATTTGTCACTTCTAACGTAGATTTACAAGAAACTACCAGTCTTCTTTTCAGAATAAATTAGTTTTAGTACCACACTGTCATCTATTTACTGGATTTGACTACCTAGTTAATACTGCCTCTATCGATATAAAATGAAATGTATTCTTAAACTGCAATAAATAAATATATGCCCTCCAGAAAAGTAGAAGTCCAATGTGACATGCCCAGGAAACATCTAGCACCAGAAGATTCCGAGTTACTAGTGCCTTTCTGGCAAACATATGGCTATGCAGATGACCACCTTCCATGAACCAACTCATTTATAGGACATCTTGAGCAAAGAATAAGGGGCTTAACCTGCTCTAATCTTGGCAGAAAAGTGGGGCATGCATCTAACAACAAGAACAAAAAAAATAAGAGCACCTTAACAAGAATTTTTAAAAGAGAATTATGGGGAAGAAGGGAGAAAGGAAAAATTGCTTAGACCTAAGGAGTTAGAGATAAAGGTTTTGGTGGGTGATTTTCACCAGTAATTTATAAAGTACACTTTGAAAAGGAGAGACTGCTTAAACATACTTACTATTACTTGGTCCAACCCTTAGAGAATAAGATAAACATATTAAATGGTTTCTAAAGCTTAGGCTGACTATAGGAACATAGATGAAAATTCTTAAATATCATTTAGGAATATATCTAATGGCCTGATCCACAAATGGCTTGAAGGGTAGAAATGCTATCAAAAGGCTGAGACAGGGTGGAAAGGAACATTTTGCACAGAAGAAAAGCAGGAAAAAAAAAATGAAGCTAGAAAGTGAGAAGAATCTAGCAAAATGAGTGCTTTGGTTTGCCTGGATCAAAACCATAAAGTCTTGAATGCCAGTTTAAGGAGCAGAAAAATGAGCAGGTGTAAGGTGCATTTATTTATATCACGGGGAAACTGAACAAGAAGACTTTAAAAGTTAGCCCAACAGGGCTGGGGATATAGTTCAATTGGTAGAGTGCTTACCTCCCATGCACAAGGCCCTGCACCACAAAAAAAAGGAAAAAAGAAAAGAAAAAGTTAATCCAACAAACCCTAACTGAGTGCTGTGTGTTAGGCCTTTTGCTATACAATAAAGCAATATGGATTCTTGGCAATACTTACATTCAAAAGAACTCAAAATCCAGTGAGACTACTATGCATGATTATATTATTTAACTACCATAAGATCTGATACAACAGAAATATGAATCAAGTGCTAAAAATCAATACAAAAATAATTATCTGGTGGTAAGGGCTGGCAAAGATCTTATAGAAGAGACAAAGTCAACCCATGCCTTGAAAGGTAAATAAAATTTCCTCAGTGAAAGCGGGATAATCAAGGAAGTAACTAAGCCTGATTTGGGGAGATCTAATGAGAATATAGGAGTGGAAAGAGTAATTAAGCAAACAATAAACTATATATTCTAAGAGAGAATGAGTAAGAGCTAGCAATTCTACTTCTAGATATATATCCAAGAAAATTAAATAAAAACATGTGTCCATGAAAAACTTGTACACAAGTTTTCACAGCAGCATTATTATTAACAACCAAAAAGTAAAAACAAATCAAATGCCTATCAACAGATGAATGGAAAAATAAACTGTGGTATGGTTATACAACTAAATATTATTCAGCCATTAGAAGGCATTAAGTTCTGATAGACACTATAACGTGGATGGACCTTAAGAACATAGTTAAGTAAAAGAAGCCAGTCATAAGGAACCACATACTATATGATTCTACTTCTATAAAATGTCCATAATAGGCAAATCTATAACTTGTTTTTCTGTCTTGCATATATCCATCTATCTCATTGAAGTTTACCCTTGTGCTAGTCATATAGGGAAGTCTATTTATAGCACATATAAAATGTATATGAAACAATGGAAAATCCAACAACATAAACAAGCTATGATAAGCACTAAATTTTTTTTTAAAAGTTACCATATTTTTTTCAGACTGTCAATACTGACAGATGGTATTACAGGGGCATATATGTAGCTTATATCACTTGAGAAATTCTCTTTTGTCCAATTATTTAAACAATTCAAAGGAATGTTTTATATAAAACACAGGATCATTGCTCTTCTGAGGAGGAAATAAGACTTTTCTGAATATCCTTTTTGGCCTGCTAGATGTGAAAATGCAGCAAATTCTTCTGTTTTAGGAGAATAATTACTGTTGATAAAAGTAATTTTACTGTAAAGTTTTAAGTTGCAATTCCTTCCTGAAGTCACCCCGATTAATTTTATTAAACCATTTAATCTGTTAGAAGGTATTTTCTAACTGAAAGTACTGATTTGTTTTTAAATTTGGGCAATACAAAGATGTAGCTTTCAGTTCATAGTTAAACATAAAATAAGAACTATGAATTGAAAACAATTTCACTGAAATTAAGTCACTAGATCATTATTAAAAAGCATATATGTTCATCAGTACAAATAAACTTTCATTTCTAAAAGTTTCTATTTGAGGATAAAATCCTAAAATAGCCCCTAAGTTGCACCACAATTCAGCTACTAAGAAAAAGCTAAGTAATGCTTCCCATGACTAAGTGGATTAATTCTTTAGCCCAAACACAATTACTGTTCTCCACACTGTTCCATTGAACATCTAAATAAGCATCCCAAAGCTTATTTCATTCAAAGAAAAGATCTAGACCAAAGAATAATCCCAATGTATGAAGTTTACATTTTGTGTAAAGTTTTTTTTTTTAAAGAGAAAAATCTATAAGTAGTAATCAGGAAAAGAAATGAGTTATTTTAGACAGGTGTTGGGGATGACATCTATTGACTAAAAGATATCTTTGTTGAAGGAGTGCCATGCAGATTTCAGTAGATGTCTTTTTCTCAAACCAATTAAATTTCCTTACTTAGTTCTTGAATCATACACACATCAATACTTAAAAGAATAGTTCTTTGAGAAATAACCTATTACATGGAAAGAAATGTTTCATCTAACTGTTCATTTTCTTCCTTTAAAATTATCCAATTTCAACCATGTATGAAGCATCTCTTTTGCACTGTTTACTAAACATTTTATTCTCCAATACATTTTTAAATTTCCAAAAAATTTGCTATAATAAAGATCTGCTCTGAGAAGAGATTATGGCAGGGCCAGGCAAAGGGGAATAAGGGAAATGTGGTGTACTTAAACAATTCTCTATGGCTCAAGGAGTAAAATTAAAGAAAAAATAGTTTATTATTTATTAATTTTGGATAAGAATTCTCTAACAATAACAAGTCATCTGATTATTGGATGTACTTCCTTTTTAATACTTTCTGTTACTGAGATGTTTCCACAGAAGCTAGGTAACCATATCCACTGTGTTGAAGACAGACCACCTATGTGAGGAAGTCTGAACTAGATAACCTGTAGGACTAATAACTGCTATGACTGGTCAGTTTCCACTCTCTATCTAAAAAGTTGTGAAATTATACTTGTTTTACCATCAGCATAGTGCCCCTTGTGAAACTGTTATTGTTGAATTACTGTTGCAACATTAGTTTGTTTTTTTTAAAATATGTTTTAGTTATACACGAACACAATGTCTTTATTTTGTTTGCTTATTTTTATGTGGTGCTGAGGACCGAACCCAGTGACTCATATGTGTGAGGCAAGCACTCTGCCACTGAGCCACAACCTCAGCCCACAACATCAGTTTTTACAAGAGAATTTTTAGCTCTGTTATTATAACACCTTTGCGTTTAACTAAAGGATTATTTACTGTTAGGTGGTTTTCTACATCTCTGTCTTAAAGGACTTGAACAAACAATGCAAACGTATTTTCACTAAATCAAGCTATTTAGCTTAGGTCTCCTAATGAAGGCAGGGTTTCCTTTTATTATTGGAAACTAGATTGCTTCAAGGAATCAAGCGAATGGTTTCTTTTTTTACTTTTGGGCAAAAATGAAAATAAAATGTAAAATTCCTACTCAGTTTTGATTCATGTTTGTGTTCATTAACAGGGGTTAAAAAGCCTGAACCTTACCTTTAGCAATTGCAGGTATAATCGGATTAATTTAAATGGTTATTAATGCTCTTTGGAATTCTAATTAGCGAGGGGACAGCTATGCAGACAGCCTTTGGGGAGGGGGCAGGATTATTCTATCAATCAGAGTTCAAACTACTCTCAGAGTAGCACCCCTACATAATTTCTATCCACTCATTTTAGAAGAAACACAGGGGGTGTGGGAAGGGGTTGTAATGTAAAGAACCTGAAGAAGTACAAAAGACAAAATGGTAAGAAGAAATCAGGGAAAGAAAAAAAAATTCAATATACTTTTAAAAAATGAACTGGTGATTTTCAAAAAAAAAAAAGAGAAAGAAAGAAAGAGAGAGGAAGAAAGAAAAAGAAAAGGAAATTCAATGTTCTTCCAACAAACAAAAATGACCTGCTAGAAAATAACTGTAAGATAGTGGACTGGAATTTTACTTATGACAAATTAGAAAGACAGAAAAATAAAAGTACTTTTCCCTTAGGAAAAGACTTCTTTACCCTGCTTAACTAAAAGTGTAAACACTTTCATAGCTCAAAATGTTTCTCTAAATTTACACATTAAACACACCAACAAATTGGCTAGTTTCCCTAGTATGAATTCTAACATATGTAACCTTAAACAATACGAGGCAGGAAATCAAAGAGTAAAGGAAAACTCATATCCTATAGTTAGAACAGCTTCACTTGTTTTAAGATTTTCTGTGATTTCAAAAATGTATCTGAAGTTCTAACTCCAGGTAAAATGGAATAAGCATACTCTATCCTGTCTTTTCCATGGAATACAAGTATAAAATTTGGATAGAATGCATAAAGCAACTAGCTAATTAAGACACACTGAGAAGATCAGAATTTGGACTATCGTCAAACTGGTAGCAAGTTTACCACTTTCCCCCTATAGATTCTTGGCCTGTACTCAACACAGTCAAATTCTGGAAGTGGTCACTTGGGTAGACAAAGAAAACTCCAGAAGAAGCCCTCTATTAATGCTCAGATAAAGTGGAGGAAATTCCTCAAACTTTTTTCTTCTCAATAGTCTCTTCTACCCAAGCCCCCAAGCAATTTTAGGATGGTGATAGTAGCAGCAATGATGCATGCAGGAGTCTACAACTCCCAAGGAGGAAACCTTCCTCTTCAAAAGGATGCCAGAAACTCCTGCTTGCTTTTTTTTTTTTTTGTCTTCCTAATCCTTGGCCTCAAATGTGGGCACAGTTGTGAGTGCATCAGAAATGGGTAATAAAAGTTTTACCTCTGTGGCTAGAAAACCAAAATGGAGAGGCCCAAGTAACATGCCATGGAGACCATGAAAAGAAAATGACTCCATGAAGTTGTTTATAAATTCCTGTGCTTACTCCCCAACCCAAGCTGTGCATGCTGAAGCTGGAAAACTGAACTCTATAATAGACAACTACTCAGTTACCAGGAAGACCAATATTTGGCACACATGCAGGACAGTTCAGATTGTAAAAGAAACTGACATTGAATCATAACCCACAGAAGGCTGGTTAGAACTTGCTACCTGAACCCAACGGCACTGACTGCTCACTAAAACTAAAATATGCACATTCACCATATGATTTGACGAAGAGTCTCATACTGCTTACACTGTCCAGAAAACAGTCCAAAATACTTGGACACATGAAGAATCAAGAAAAGCTCAACTTGCGAGGAACAACAAATTAACAGATAATAACACTGAAATAAGATGATGGATTTATCTGACAAAAAGATTTTTAAAGCCATTATCATGCAAACGTTCCAATAAGTGCTAACACTATTAGAATAAATAAAAAGATGGAAAATCTGAAAAAAAAAAACAAAGAAAATATAAAGAAAAACCAAATGGAAAATTCAGAGACTGAAAAATATAATAACCAAATGAAAATCTCATTATATAGGTTCAAGAACTGAATGGATATGACAGAAGAAATCATCAGTGAACTTGAAGATAAATCAATAGAAAGTATGCAATCTTAACAGATAAAAAAGATGAAGGGGGACCATGAGAAGGAAATTTAGGACATTAGGAATGAGGGAAGAAATGGTTATAGTCCTCTTGACATCTTTAAATTATATTCCATTTGAAAACAGAAAGCAAAAGGCATGAAGCTCTCAATGTAAATATAATACCTCAGGAAAAAATGTATCAAACAACTGAGGGATAACTCCACACATAATACAAAAGAGGGCAGAAAGACTTCATAACTGACACTTTCAACTTTTAAACAAGGGTAACTGTGTGAAAAATCAGATATCCATAGATCTTTAATAGCAAAGCCGTTTTTCCCATTTCTTTCTATTGATCCTCTCTTCTCCCTAAGTGGAAACAAGGACATCAAAGAGCTTGTGAGTACCTACTTGATACTGTCAAGGCCACAAACTGAAAAGATATATTCTTTGTCCTTTAGACGTTTAAAATCTAAAATATTCAAATCCAACTTAAATAAGTAATGGATTAAAATAAAGAAAATGAGTAATAAATTTAAAGACTCAAATAAAAGACATATTTTATACCACTAAAATCAGTGTATTTGCTGTGCACAAAGAAAAAGGGGGGAAAAAAGGAAAAAGAAAAAGCTTCATGAGGCCATTGTTTTTCTTCTCTTATTTTAGAACAACGAGGTATTCATATCAGAAAAATAAACTTACCTTCTGTTAAGTCAGAACTTTTGAATGCCAAATTGAAAAGAGACTGTTTCATTTTATACATCCTAAGTTACTAAATACGTGTAAATTCAGATATGTAGAAACAAACACTTTGAAGAAAAGTCAATACCTTCCCCCATGTATTAATTAAAACCTAACCTTAGAAATAAATCATTTCATCTTTAATTCATCCAGTTAGTTCTTAAAGATTTTATACTTGGTCTGCAGAAATAAATATCTTTGAATCTATAAACATTCAAACAGCATAAATTTTGTTTGCAGGCAAACCTCAGTTACTGCCAACTGCCCCAGATGTGTTTGTAACACCCTAAAGATTAAACAGTATAATGTCATAAATCCTATTATAGTATATAATCTCTAAATTACATTCAAGGGGACAAAAATATACAGCATATTAATGAACTTTACATTTTCATAACACTTTTTACACTGAAGGTGAGAACCTGTTACTTTGGATAAAAAGTTTATAAAAATCCATCTCTCGTAGCTATTAAATAAAATATATTCTGCTCATTCTTGGAGTCAGTTATTCTGAAAATGATGTCAGCCTTAGAAGTAGATTAACCTCTTCCATTTCTTCTCCCCTAAACTTCACAAGAGGTAGAACAGGATAAAGTAAAGAGGATAAAAATCTAGAAGCAAATAAATAACATTAACTTAAATATATATCATATACTCATGCTGGAAATTATTATTATTACTATTGGCAGTGCTGGAGGTCAAACACAGGGCTTTGTACATACTAGGTAGGCACTGACCCTTCATCCCTAGACTCAGAACATGTATTTTCTTGTTATTTTTTTGTACCAGGGACTGAACCCAGGGCGCTGACCCACATCCCCAGTCCTTTTTTCTATTTAATTTAAAGACAGGGTCTTGTCAAGTTGCTTAGGACCTTGCTAAGTTGCTGGCTTTGAACTTCCGATTCTCCTGTCTTGGCCTCCCAAACCACTGGAATTACAGGTGTGCACCACTGTGCCCAGCCATAGCAGGAAAAGGAAACCTACAGATATTAAGATATAATAGCCAACTGAAATGTATATTCTGTATTTGGATCATGATTTAGAATTATTATTTTAGTGATTTATCCATTAATTACTTTTATCCTACCTTATAATTTGTTAATTATCCTGATTTATTTACAAATGTCAGGTGTGAAACAGTAGTTTAATTCTTATCATTTAGATTAAGATTAAAATATTTATGAGGCTGAGGTTGTGGCTCAGTGGCAGAGCACTTGCCTCGCACGTGTGAGGCACTGGGTTCGATCCTCAGCACCACATAAAAATAAAAATAAAATAAAGACACTGTGTCCATGTATAACTAAAAAATATTTTTTTAAAAATTTATGGATGAAATAATTAATAACTGGAATTTGCTTTTTAAAAATTCCATAGGAAGACAAAAAAGTAAAGATGTAGATTAAACAAGACAGTCATAAGTTGTTAACTACTAATGACAAGTGACACAGAGGGAAATTTATTATTTTTTCCACTTTTATATGTTTAAAATTTCCTATAAAACTTAGAAATTCAGAACCATTTCATAATTAATTTATGTCTCTATTTTCAAATCAAAGATTTATTTAGCTATATGTAATAAGAACATTTAATAACAGTAAACAATAATAAAACCAACAGTCAACATATACAATAGCTGCTTCCTAAAACTTGTATACCAAAAACAACATGAGAACTCCAGTCCCCATCTATTACTATTTTAATGGATCTCTGAGACTATTGATAATCTAACACTAGACAAATAGTTTTATATGCTAAAAAATCATTAATGATATTAATTTAATATAGTATGATTTCACTCTCAAACTCAAAAACTACTCAAAGTACTTGGCCTAAGCATTTCTATGTTTTGAAATGAAACTTCAACTTTGGTTTCTTTCTTTAAGACAAAATTTCAGGTTACTTGGGTCTAAGAGGTCTACTGTCCAAGATCATTCTACCCAATATAAGAAACGCAGAGCATAACCTAGATGTTATCAGCCCAATAATCTGTTGCTTTTAATGCAGTGTATGTCAAATTTTCCCTTTAACATACCAGACTCATACACCATTGCAATAGACTACAATTTTAAACAAGTATGAAAACACCAAGGTGACTGAAATATAGAATTAAATTCAATCTCCTTCTTTAGAATATTAATACTATTTCCCTACTATTACTAAGTATGAAAAACAAGAATTCAGAAAGAAAGGTATCAGGGGCTTCAGGATGAATGACAGATCAGGAGAGCAAGAAGATTGTGTTAGGGCCCACCAGAAAAAGTAGAGCACTTCTTGCTCTCCGAGCTCTGGCATATTTTTATTAAATGCTTGTTCCCTGGAGCAAGCCCATAATGAAAATCAGAAAAACCTGCCACTAAGCACTAAATAAAACAAAAAATAACTTACTTTACCAGTGATACAAAGCACTTGCTCTGAATCTTCAAATGACACACTAAGTTGATTCTTGGCTCAATTTGATTAACATTATTATATATATTGAATTGCTACATAATAATGTCTAAAAAAATCATTCAAAAAGTGTTAGCTTAACAGATATGAAGAGAAGGCTTCTATAATTTACAAAATAACACACAAGGATGAAAATCAATGTAATAGATTCTGCCGAAAGACTGAGTATTCCCACAGTTAGAAACAACTGGAAAAATATATAATTACACTGCAAACATAATACAACTGCAGATCAACTCTTCACTAACACTGTAGGGTAAAAAGAAGGGCTCAAGTCAAAAAAAGGAATTGGGCTTGAATTTACAAAACTACCAAGAGGTTAAGAGAAGACTAGATGAAGAGTAGAAGGCAGGGGGCTAGGACTGTGGCTCAGTAGTAGAGTGCTTGCCTTGCATGCGTGAGGCACTGGGTTCGATCCTCAGCACCACATAAAAATAAATAAAATAAAGACATTAAAAGGGGAATGAGTATAGTAAAGATGGTTGATTGAGATCGTCATCACTACCCTTGGTGCATGTATGAAGACACAATTGGTGTGACTTTATCTGGTTTGCAACCAGAGAAATGGAAAAAGTGAGCTCTATATATGTGCTATGACTTGAAATGCAATTAAATAAACTAATTAAAAAAAAGACATTAAAAAAAAAGAGTAGAAGGCAGGACTGGGGACTTAGCTTGGTAGTAGAGAGTGCTTCCCTAGCAAGCATGAGGCCCTGGGTTCAATACTCCTCACTACAAAGGCAAAGCAGCATTGTCATTTTAAATGTCTGGGCTCTGAAGCAAGATGGCTTGGGTTCAAATTCCAAGTCTCTCACTTATTTGGGCACATGAATTTACCTCTTCACAGTTATTTCCTCATCTATAAATAAAAGATAATAGTATCACTTCATTGGGTTGTTGGGTGAATAAAATCACACAGCAAAGAACGAGTAAATATTTGCTCTACTACCATATTTGTCCAGTAAACTGAAGCAAATTACTATTTTTGTAGGTCAAAATACTTTGAATATAAACACTTCATAGTTCAAATGAATTAAAAGAAGAGGCAGTGGAAAAAAATTGCCAAAAATGCTTATGGAGGCCAAAAACTGCTAAAATTAACTTAGGGATACACTCAAGCAGCTTAAAATGTAACTAAAGATAAAGGATTTCTGCAGCATGTTGAAAACAAACTTCATCTCAAATAATAAAGCATACAATTCAGTATGACTGACCTCTAAGGCAACCAATATTTTACATTTTGAAAGCTGAACTAATATTTTATATTCAAGTATCTATCTTTTCCTGAATCACAAAATGAACATTCTCAATTTCAAATGGTACATACTGTACTATTACTAAGAGATGCCTAATTTTGACACATGAACATTTTACAGAACTAATGCTGATTTATAGTATTTTAATCCAGAAAATGCTAAAGTTTTTAGTCAAAATAATGTTAAAATATATTTACATTTCATAAATATTTACATTAATTTTTTTATATAAAATTACTTTTACTTTCCTATTTCCAGAAGGATAAGCTTCCCCAATTTAACAACCTATTTACAATCTGCTTTAAAGTCCATCAATCTCACAAACAGAAATGAATGCAATAAAATCTTTAAAAATGATAGCCAATTTCAGAACAGCCTGATTTCCTCAAAGTTGTCTTTTGCACAGCTTTTGAACTACAAGGTAACTGAGGTTTTTAAAAGATATGTAAAAACACATAAGCCATAATGTTAATAATAAAGAAATAATTGTATTTGTATAATCAAAAAAATTAAGATGTTACTCTTTAAATTTTATAAAAGGCTAATAAATGTAATTTTGTAACTTTTAAAAATTTTATAATCACCTGCAAGGTGGCACATGTCTGTAATCCCAGCATTTTGGGAGGGTGAGACAGGAGAATTTTGAGTTCAAAGCCAGCCTCAGCAACGGCGAGGCGCTAAGCAACTCAATGAGACCCTGTCTCTAAATAAAACACAAAACTAAGGCTGGGAATGTGGCTCAGTCGCTGAGTGCCCCTGAGTTCAATCCCCAATACCAAAAAAAAAAGGTCCCTCAAAAAGTTTCAGTTCTCTCAGCATCAGATTAAAGCCTTAAATGTCAAGAAAAATAAACAAAATAAACAATGACAAACTCTCCAGATAATAATCTCTCTATAAACCAACAATTTATGTATTCCCCCTTTTTAATGAATGTAATTCATCTACTATAAAAATAACCTTCGTGAAGTGTAAATTCATTGGTTTTTAGTATACTCACAAAGCTGCTGCAACCTGATGACCACTATCTAATTCCAAAAAATCTTGTACATACCCTATACTCAGAGTCACTCTTCATTCCACCTCCTGCCAGTCCCTGGCAACCATTAATCTACTGTTATCTCTATGATTATGTCTATCTGGGACATTTCACATAAATGAAATCACAGAATATGTGACCTTTTGTGTGTAGTTTCTTTCACTTGGCATGTTTTCAAAGTTATCCATATTTTAACATTTATTCATACTTCATTACTTTTTTTGTGTTTGTGGTACTATGGATCAAACCCAGTGCCTGTACAAGTTAAGTAAGCAACCTACCTCTGAACTACATCTCCAGGAAATGCTCCATTACTTATTATGAGTAAATAATATTCCACTGGAAGAATATACCACATTTTCCAATTATATTGTTATATCATGTACATGTGTAAATATGTAAAAATGAATACCACCATTATGTATAATTACAATGTACTAACAAAATTTTGAAAAAAGTCTGTATCACATTTTGTTTATCCATTCATCAAATAACTGACATCTGGGTTATTTCCAAGTCTTGATTATTAGAAATAATACCATTATGAACATTCTTCACCCCCTTTGAAAATACATGACAAACATCTGAAGTTCAAAGTAAATCATAGAGGAACTAGCAGAAGTCTCATAAGCCCCCAAAGTCAAACTAAATAATAATATAAATTTCAAGTAATACATGTTGAATTTCTCTTAACTGAAATTTTGGGAACAAAACTGTTTCAGATTTCAGATTTTTCATGTATATTTGCATATACATAAGATATCTTGGGATTGGGAAATAAGTCTAAAAATGAAAATCATTTGTTTCATGTATACTTTGTATTCATAGCCTAAAGACAGTTTTATACAATATTTTGGTATACTTGCTTTTTGGCTGCAACTCTTGTTATATGAGATCAAGTGTGAAATTTTCCACTTATAGCACTATGTTGAACTCAAAGCTTCATATTGTAGAATATTTCAGACTTAGTTATTTTGGAATTTCAGGGTAGGAGTATTTTTGATATTTAGATATTTTGGATAGTTTAGATATTTTAGATATTTTGGATAGTTTAGATATTTTAGATATAGTTTAGATATTTTGGATTTTCAACTTGTATACCTTCTTCTTTAGCTATCAACTCTGCTCTTCTGAGTTCATTCATTCTACAAATTAAATATCATCTGGACAAATAAAACAAAAAATTCCATCTACTTTTGCAAAACATGAATAAACACGAAGGACAAGAAACAAAGAAAGCTAACAAATATAATATTCTCAGTTTCTTACATTGATCTTAAAAAAATAAAAAGCCTGCACATCTTACATTTAAGTATTTAAATAAGATTAAATCAATTTGTTGCAATAAGATTACAAATTTGTAATTGATGAAAATAACATACCAAATATATTTATATATGTTTATTTTTTACAGGTTGTGCTGTTTTCTCAAAATACTATGGCAAAATGTTCCTGCTAAATATTCAAGATTAACCTGATGGATTTGAAAAGATTCAACCCCTAAATTTTACATTTTGTAAATAAAACATCCAAACCATCCAAAATATCCAAATCAACAAAACTGATTAGAGGTTAAATATTTTACATATTTGGGGAACCAATTTTCTTGATTATTGACTAAAAACAACTTAATAAAATCCCTTCTCATATCTGCCTCAAAAATATAATTTCAATTCAAATTATACATTATGTGGCCAAGAACCATTTAATTTCACAACTCGAACTAGAGCTTGCAATTTCCCAATTCAGTGACTTTCAAACCAATGATACTTTTATTTGCTTTATGACAAAGGACAAGAAAATTATTATCAAAAGAATGTTATTCCTGTACAACTAAGTGGTATGTCCAAAATAGTCTACCAAAATAAATAAGGCATTAAAAAAATGACCACCTAGAAGTTCACTGGATTAGGGGAACAGGGGAGGGGAGGAGAATGGGAATAAGAAAGACAGTAGAATGAATTGGACACACTTTCTTGTTTTTATATGAATGCACAACCAGTGTAACTCCACATCATGTACAACCACAAAAACGGGAAGTGATACTCAATGTACATATGACATATCTAAAAATTAAAAATTCTACTGTCATGTATAACTAAAAATAAAAAATTTTTTTAAAAATGACCACCATTTATTTGTATGTATAATTCTATGTTTTTCATATCAATCAAAAATAGACTTTAAAAAAATAAAATGTGTTGAGAATGTGGCTCAGTGGTAGAGTGTTTGCCTGACATGTGTGAGGCCATTGGTTCAAGCTCCGCAAAAGTAAAAAATAAAAATACATAAATAAAATTTTAGAAAGACTAGCTTTTGGTCTAGTTGAGAACTACATCAGTTTTCAAAAAACAAATATTATGTTATTCTAGACCCAATATACTAGAAACCACTGAACTGTACTACTACCTTACTAGAGTTAAAAATTTTAACATTTATTTTTTTTCAACTGTTTTACTTAGCAATCAGGAAAATTAATGGTAAACAATGCCTTTCCCCACTCCCACAGGAAATTTGTTACAAAATTCTGTATTTAAAACTATATTTTCAATAAGCTCCTAAAGGAAAATGTTCATTTAAAAAAAGGGGGACAAACCAGTATTCCATAATTTCTTTTTGTTATAGTTTTTAAACTACATGTTTAAACAATTAAATCTTGTTTGTTATATTTTTAGAATATCGAACATACTCTGGGCCTAATTTTTAATTCAAATTCAATAAATATTTATTGAGTGGTCTACTACATGCCTAACACTATCCTAATCGCTGAGGAAAAAAATAACCATTTTGGTTTTCCCTACCTTTCTCCTTTCTTGTCGGTGTGGCCTACAAACATAATCACTTGATGAAAGATGCCAGCAGGGGAATACTACCCTCATTTTCTACACACTTGACTTAAATTTATACTCATGAACTCTAAATTCAGAATTCAAATAAATACCAACTATGAAAAGGAATTCACAAGAATCTGTTTTTCTACTATAGGGCACTCATCACTGAGGGGTAAAATTTTTCTCGTATGCATCATGAAGGAAGATCCTTTTTCCATGTTGTTGGCAAAACTGTCAATCATCTTGATGAGCAGCAAATAAATGAATGCCCAATGATGGGATTCTGTATTATCCTTAAAAAAGAAATCCATCAACTAAACATCAACAGGTAAATGTTTATACTCGACAGCCATCAATTTCAACTATCCATGCAAAGAGACAGGTGAGCTGGACTGGTAAACCTCGAAATTAGAGAGGTATTAATCGTCTGCTTCCAGCCAATATAAACAGATGTTATTTTTAAACAGGCAAAATCATCTCTTCCACTGAAATTTATTTGCAGCAGATAATGTTCTGTTACATTTTTAATCAAGCAGATGAAGTTACATTTAAATTGAAAATCTGCTTCACTCAACTAATCAGGCAAGTAAAATTCAGAGATGATTGAATGGCATTACACAGCACACTATTACAGCAGGTAAATTGGGAAATTTACCTGTCACACCACACAGCGTATTGTTCAGTCACTGCATCTGCAACTTAGAAGCAAAGCACTAAGACAAAAAGGGAAAGGCATGTTAAACAGACTTATAAATCGATCATATTTTATGAAAACATTATTAAGGCTGCCAGAAAAAAATAAAAATTTTTAAAGAAAAAGGGGGCGGGGGACACACTCTCAAGGACTCAACGAAGATTTACATGGGTCATGCTTATCTGCTTTGTGTAAATACCATGCCTGGTTATTTTGAAGATCAAGATAAAACTCAGGCTAACAAAAAGAACTAAATGACAAAAAGCAAAAAATCAATGACCACATACTATCAAGAATACAAGAGTAACACAAGAAAATTAAACACATCAAAAACATTGTCTCGATTTACAAAATAAATGATTCTCAATCATTACAGATCAATAATTTAAAATATAATAATACCACATGTAAAAACTTGTCACATCCCCTATTAAAAGCCCTTTCCATTTTACTCATTTTGTAGTTTCCTGTATAGTTGATATGTTAATGTTTCAAAAATGTTTTCAAAATTTATTTTCACAAATATCCAAAGAGATCTAATGGCTATTTAATTTTTTCAATAGAGATCCCAAATTTACTTTTACTGCTTGCTATTTCTAAAATACTCTCCTGCAACAGCTGAACTTCACACCATTGTTCATATTAAAGATGAATTATTCCAACATCATGTACCAAAGCTGCTACTTTTATTACATTCTAATTGTAATTGAGTTTTATCATCTCAACCACATAATTTGAAATAAATGGGCTTATGTGCCAATCACTGTTTTTGTCTTTTTCTTTTCTTCCTCTTTTTGTTTTCCCTCTTCCCTTTTTTCCTTTCAATTTTACCTCATTTTTTTCCTGTTTTATTCCCTTTTTGCAGGGCACTGAAACAGTAAAACACTGAAATATGTTTTTTTTTATATAGATGGACACAATGTCTTTATTTTTTTATTGCTTTGTATGTGGTGCCGAGGATTGAACCCAGGGCCTCATGCATGCGAGGCAAGCGCTCTACCGCTGAGCTACAATCCCAGCCCCTGAAATATGTTCTAAATTGTATGAAATATGCTCTAAATTGTAAAGACAAATAATGTTAGTTTTCTAATCTACAGGTAGTAAACCTACCTTGATTTTCCAAAAAAAGTGACATATCCACACCCTGTCATGAAACAATTAACAAAGCTAGCTAGAAATCATACACTCACCAGCACTGTGTCTTAACTATCAAGCATCATTTTCTGTAAATTATTGGCTAGGATTAAGGTTATTGTCTTAGTCTGTTTAGTGGTACTATAACAGAATACCACAAACTGGGAAATTAATAAAGAAATTTATTTCTTAGAGGTCTGGAGGGCACGAGGTCACATCTGGTGAGAGCCTTCTTATTGCAACACTTTAGCAAGGAGGAAGAACTCAGTAGTACTGGTGATTCTCACTACATCTTACCAAGAATAAAATGCAATCAACAAGACATCTCTGATGATATTAGTCTTGATCACCTGTCTGATTTCGTTCTACCTTAATTAACCCTAGTATTCACAAAAAGTGCATTCATACTTTTTCTAAACTACAGAACTTCTATGATATACTGCTCTACTTCACTGTGGAAGATAACAATTTTAATGGCTTTTCTCTTTAGGTATGGCTCAATGGGGCAGGAGAAATCAAGAAACAATCCAGCTGCACTTCCCATACTACACAAAGATTAGTCTTTGTTTCACTGGGTGCAGTAATTATTCCAAGTCTGTAGCTATTTCTGACCTGGCTCCTCCTTTTCAAGTTAGTACAAAACTGAGCGTCTCAATTTTGGCTGACCATTAGAAGTGTATGTGGGAGCTTTTAAAAATACTGTTGTCCAGGCCCCAATGTAATCTGAATTCCCGGGGTAAGATTTGGGCACTAGAAGTTTTTTTACACTCTCTAGGCTATCTTAATATAGTCAATGTGTCCAAGGCCTTAGTTCCATATTGAGTGCTACAGTGCAGGCTGACCTCTGTCCGCCTTCCCATTTAGAGCATTCTTAACTATCTATCTTCCCATTAATAGCATTTATAACTATGATATATTATTTGGGGTTTATATTTCTTCTGTTTTTTTTTTTTTTTTATTTTAAATTTTTTTTTTTTTAGTTGTTTATGGATCTTTATTTTATTCATTTATTATTTATATGTGGTGCTGAGGATCGAACCCAGTGCCTCACGCATGCTAGGCAAGCGCTCTACCACTGAGCTACAGCCCCAGCCCCCTTCTGTTTCTTTGGTTCTTTCCTAAATAGCTTTGGCTTCAATAAATCCTATATGATTTAAACAGCAAGGACACTGCAATGCTATTAAGCATAGTCAGAATCTGGGGACAGTAACTAACATTTAGCAGTATTACTAATGATAAAATATACATATTCCAAGGAACAGATCCCAAAAGACTGGATACTAAACTACTACCAACAATGACAGAATGTTCTTTGAAACCTAGGGCTCTGTTTTGCACTGAAGCAACAATTTATGGTGTAGTTGACTTTCCACGCTAATTTAATAAAAGAATATTTAACCCATAAGGCTAAATAAATATTTATCTAAAGCACATAAAATTGCTGTATTCAAATATTACATCACTATTGGGTTCAACTTCATTCTTTTTTAAAAAAATATTATTTTAGTTGTTGATGGATCTTTATTTTATTCATTTATTATGTATATGTGGTACTGAGGATCGAACCCAGTGCCTCACGCATGCTAGGCAAGCGCTCTACCACTGAGCTACAGCCCCAGCCCATCAACTTCATTCTTTATATTTCAATAACAGACAGAAAAATAGCCTCTACAAAAATATTTAAACAAAACTAAGAAATTATTTTTAGATGCATTTAATTTTACTAGTTAGTATTTAAAATACTAGCTCCTGAGGGCTGATCAGATCATATTGTCTGAAAGATGAACAATTCTACCATAAGGAAAGAGATTAAACAGCTGTGTGGTGGATGGATGGGGACATAAGCTATAAAATGGGGAGAACAACTTCTAGAAAAGGGAATGAACAACAGAGGCAGAAGCAGTTAGAATTCATAGGAAATGAAAGCCTGAGCTGCCAGAATACAAAATAGGAGACCTTAATTTGGAGATGCAATTCCAACTGAAAAGACTAATACATATTTTACATGCTAAAGAATGAGAGCATTTATATATATTCTCATAGTAAGATGATAAGAAAACCAGGCTGGATCAGTACCTTAACTACATCCAGTAAAGCACAGGATCAGGTATTCTTAAGGTTATTATATCAACTTTCATAAAACACCTGGCACACAGCAAAACACTAAGCAAAAGTAATTTATTTTCCAAGTGAATATATCCCAAACCCTTCAAAAGTGCCATAAATAAGCTTTATATGGGGAAGAATATACTCTCTCCCTCCTCTTCTCAAAGGAGTCCATGAGCTGCTAGAAGTGACATAAGAATCAAGCTAAATAAAAATGTCCTTTGACATACACTTGTCATAAATATTCTTTAAATTACCAATTATGAACCACTTTTCTATTTTCTATGCTTTTATTACTTGAGATAACAATGTTTAGATTCTATTTTCTAACATAACCATTTCCCCATATTTTAAAAAAAATATATAAACATTTCCAATGACCCACACAATATATCACAATAGATGTACAATCAACAATTATTTCACTTTTGCTGGATTGTTATTTCCTTTGTAAATCTAAAAAACGCATCCTTTGAATTCATAGAATATTGATGGAAATATAAAATGGTATGCCCACTCCAGAGTAGTTTAGGAGTTTCTTAAACTAATCATAAAGTATCATCTAACTCAACTGCTGCATTCCTGGGCATTTATATTACAAAAGTGAAAACTTATGTACACACAAACCCATATGTGAATGTTTACAGCAGCTTTATTTACAATAGCCAAAAACTGGAAAGAATCTGCTTTTCTTCACCTGTACATCCACATCATAGGATACAACTCAGCAATAAAAAAGGAGCTAACTAATAGTGCACATACAACTAAGATCAATCTCCAGGGGATGGAAAAAGCCAATCTCAAAAGGTCACACACACTGATTCCATTTATATAACCTTCAAAATTATAGAAATGAAGAAGAGATTTGAGGTTGCTAGGGGTCATGGAAGGCAGGAGAAATGAGGCCTATAAAAGGTCAACATGAGGAAGGGTCCTTGTGGTGACAGAACTGTTTTCTGTTTGCTTTAGAGTTTTGTATGTGTGTGTGGTACTAGGGATTGAACCCAGAAGCCCTCTACCACTGAGCCACACCCCCAGCCCTTTTATTTTATTATGAGACAGGGTCTCTCTAAATTACTGAGGTTGGACTTGAACTTGTGATCCTCACTGAGATTATAGGCATGTGCCATCACACCTGGCTAACAGAACTGTTATCTTAACTGTAAAATGTCAATATCCTGTGATATCATATCATAGCTTTGTAAGATGTTACACCATTAGAGGAAACAGAGTAAAGGGTACAAAGGATCTCTATATCATTTCATAAAACTTCATGTGATGATAAATTTTAGGTGTCCATTTGATTGGATTAAGGAACACCTAAAAATCTGGAGAATTATTTGGAGTATGTCTGAGAAAGGATTTCCTGACAAAGTTAGCATGTGGGTCTGAGTGGACTGGGTGGAAAAGACCCATCCTCAATGTGGGCAGGCAACGTTCAATAGATTGCGGACCAGAAAGAACAAATAATAAGGCAAACATATCTGATCCATTGGCTGGAACACATTCACCTTCTGTCTTGGACATGGGAACTCCAGGTTGGCTGGCCTTTGGATTCTAAGACTTACACCAGTGGCCTCTCCATGAGTACTCAAACTTTTGGTCTCAAATTGAGAGTTATACCATTGGCAGCCAGGCATGGTGGCGCAAGCCTGTAATCTCAGCACTTAGGGAGGCTGAGACAGGCAAATCGAGAGTTCAAAGCCAGCCTCAGCAACGGCGAGGCGCTAAGCAACTCAGTGAGACCCTGTCTCTAAATAAAACACAAAATAGGGCTGGGGATGTGGCTCAATGGTCGAGTGCCCCTGAGTTCAATCTCCAGTACAAAAAAAAAAAAAAGAGTTATACTATTGGCTTACCTCATTCTGAGCCCCTCGGAGTTGGACTAAGCCATGCTATTAGCATCCCAGGTTCTCCAGCCTTCAGATGACTCATGAAATTTATCAACTAACCACTATTATCATGTAAGCCAATTCCCTAGTAAATCCTCTCCCAAATATCTACATACATATCCTAAGGGTTCTGTTTCTCTGGAGAACTCTAAACAGCATGTGAATCTCTAACAAAATCTCAAAATAAAAAGTTTAATTAAAAAACCATAGCTGGGTGCAGTGTATCACATGCAGGCTAAGGCAGGAGGATTGCAAGTTCAGGGTCAGCCCCAGCAACTTAGCAAGACCCAGTCTTAAAAATTAAAAGGGTTGGGGATATAGCTCAGTGGTAGAATGCCTCTGGATTCAACACCCAGTTGTGCAAAGAGAAAAATAAAGAAATATAAAAGAAAAATAAAGAGGGGCTGGAGCTCTAGCTCAGTGGTAGGCAGAGCGCTTGCCTAGCATGCGTGAAGCACTGAGTTCGATCCTCAGCACCACATATAAATAATAAGTAAATAAAATAAAGATCCATCAACAACTAAAAAAAAATAAAGAAAAATAAAGAAATCACACATCCTGGGCTAGGAGTACAATTCAATGTAAAGAAAGGATTTGCCTAGTGTGAGTGAAGCCTTAGGTTCAATCCCTAGCACCACAGAAAAAGGGAGAGGAAAAACCCATTCTTTATATTTTATTTCAGATAATTTCCTTAGATTGCTGGATAAAACAATTAACCATTCTCTAAATTTTCATATATTACCAAATTATTTCCTGAAAGTCATACTTTTCAACATTTCTCCAGAGCAGATGTTATTCCACTACTATGTGGGTTTCAAAAATCTAACACAAACTTCCCTTCTTTTCTTCTCTGAATCACCCCTCTAGAAAGGTATTGTGTTCCACTTGCATGTTGTACTTATTAACCATGATGTTTATTAATCAGATCCATTCATTTACCAGCAAATGCCATAATTTCATTCTTCTTTATGGCTAATACTCCGTTATGTATATATACCCTATTTTCTTTTTTTAAAATTGTTTTTGTAGTTGTAGATGGACAGCATGCCTTTGTTTATTTTTATGTGGTACTAAGGACTGAACCCAGTGTCTCACACATGCTAGGCAAGTGCTCTGCCACTGAGCTACAACCCCAGCCCATACCATATTCTCTTAATCCATTCATCTTTTTTTTAATATCTTTATTTTTTATTTTATTTTTTTATGTAGTGCTGAGGATCGAACCCAGTGCCTCATGCATGTGAGGCAAGTGCTCTACCACTGAGCCACAGTCCCAACCCCTATCTATTCATCTTTGAAGGACACCTAGGTTGGCTCCATAGCTTGGCTACTATGAATTGTGATGCTATAAACACTGATGTGGCTATATCACTGTAGTATGCTGATTTTAAATCTTTTAGATTATAATGAGGAGTAGAATACCTGGGTCATATGATGGTTTCATTCCAAGTTTCTTGAGGAATCTCCATACTACTTTGAAGAGTGGTTACACAAATTTGAAGTCCCCCCAACAATATATGAGTGTACTCTTTTCCCCATATCCTTACTAACATTTATATTCTTGAAAATTGCCATTCTGACTAGAATAATATGAAATCTCAGTGTTGTTTTAATTTGCATTTCTCTAATTGCTAGAGATGAACATTTTTTCATATATTTGTTGAGCATTTGTATTTTTTCTTTTGAGAATTGTCTCTAATTTAGCTCCTTTGCCCATTTATTGGGTTATTTGGGTTTTTTAATGTTAAGTTTTCAGAGTTCTTTGTATATCCTGAATATCAATAACCTATCTGAGGAGCAGGTGGCAAAGAATTTCTCCCAGTTGGCTTTTTTCATGCTCGTTTCCTTTGCTGTGAAGAAGCTTTTTAATTTGATGCTATCCCATTTATTGATTTTTAAAATTTTACTTCTTGTGCTTTAGAGGAGTCTTGTTAAGGAAGTCAGTTTCTGAGCTGACATGTTGGTGCACTGGACCTATATTTTCTTCTAGCAGGTATAGGGGTTCTGGTCTAATGCCTAGGTCTTTGATCTACTTTGAGCTGAGTTTTATGCAGGATGAGACATAAGATTAAATTTCATTCTACTACATATGGATTTCCAGTTTTCCCAGCATCATCTGTTAAAAAGGCTATCTTTTTTCCAATGTACGTTTTTGGCAACTTTGTCTCAAATAACTGTAGTTATGTGGGTTTGTCTCTGTTTCTTCTATTCCATTCCATTGGTCTTCATGCCTGTTTTGGTAACAGTACCACACTGTTCTTGTTGTTATAGCTCTGCAGTATAATTTGAGATCCAGTATTATGATGCCTCCTGCTTTGTTCTTTCTCACCAAGGATTGCTTTGGCTATTCTGGGTCTCTTATTTTCCCAAATGAATTTCATAACTGGTTTTTCTACTTCTATGAAGAACATCAATAAAATTTTGATGGGAACTGCATTCAATCTTTATATCACTTTTGATAGCATGGTCATTTTGATGATATTAGTTCTGTCTGTCCAAAAACATGGGAGGTCTTTCCATTTTCTAAGGTCTTCAATTTCTTTCTTTGGTGTTCTATAGTTTTCATTGTAGAGGTCATTCACCTGTTTTGTTAGATTGATTCCCAAATTTTTTTGTTTTCTTTTCTTTTTTTTTCTATTATTAATGAGATAGTTTTCCTACTTTCTATAAAAAGTAGATTTTAACTCTTTAAAATGAACAAGGAGACCAATCAAAATAATACTTATTACACTATTAGAATACTCATATTGCTTATTTAAGTTATTAGACACAAATTGTTGCTAAAACTAAAATCCCAATGCTGGCAGTACTTTATAAACCACTGAAACATGCCTACTCTGTACTTTGAATTTTTTTAAGTTGTTTTTTTTTTAGTTGTCAATGATCCTTTTTATTTTTTTTAATTTATTTATATGCGGTGCTGAGAATCAAACCCAGTGCCTCACACATGCTAGGCAAGCACTCTACCACTGAGCCACAACCCCAGTCATGTATTTTCAATTTTTAAAGAAGAAATGTCTTCAAAAATAACTTATTAATTATTCATAAATATTGGTATTACATATACTAATTCAAGTCAAACTTCTTTCTATAAGAACAAAAAACAAAGGAGGTAGCGAATGTTTAAGTCTCAAAATCAGTCTATAATGCAAAAAGAGCTGACAAAATTCAGAAAATTATCATAAGTCAAGCTATAAGCCGGGTGTGGTGGTGCACACCTGTAACCCCAGCAGCTTAGGAGGCTGAAGCAAGAGAATCACGACTTTGAAGCCACCCTCAGCAGCTCAGCAAGACCCTGTCTCTAAATAAAATATAAAAAGGGCTGGAGATGTGGTTCAGTGATTTGAGTGCCACTGAGTTCAATCCCCAATGCCTCCACAAAAAAGGCAAGCTATAAAAAGACACTAAAGACTAATTATTTTAAGAAAACAGAGAAATCATTGGATTTTAAAAAGTGTAATAAATTTACAACCTAATGGGTTTTCCTAGCTGTTGAAGCTGCCTAGCATATTTGAAAACTTAGTCAAAAAATAAAGAACCTAGGCTAAATAATACAACTATGTAATTGCAATTCTTTATGTTTTTTACCTTGAATCTTCATTTTGTTTTTAAAATGACAATTTGGTAGTTACAGAAGACCCACTAAAAATTTAAAAAGCATAAATCCCATAAAAATTCAAGCATCACTCATTACTAAGTAGCCCAGTGTACAAAGTCTTTTTTATTTAATGAATATGATAATCACCCAGGTCAAGATCACCCACAAACTGAGTATAGGACTACTTATCAGTATGATTTAAGAAATACTACAGGAAGACATCTACTCCAAAGTAATATTTTCCTCCTGAAGAAATTCATTCTTGTAAAACAAATGTAAGTATTACTGAAAAATCATAGCAACCTCTTAAGTCATTATAAGATAAGACCTCAGCAGAGATTACTGTAACTAGTCTGTAGAACTCAAGGTCCTCTGGAAACTATTGTTGAGGTGCTGAATAACATCATTAGGAAAGAAGAGTCACCAAAGAGAGATTCAAAAAGATGCCAAATAGACCTTTATTAACTTTATAATTTTGTCCAATACTAAATTAACAGCACTTAAAAGCAGCCTTTACTAATATGCTAACAACTCAGCTGTCATCTGGTTCTATTATCTACCAACAAAATCTACCTTTGCATCTAACAAGAACTACCTATAGAAAAGCCAATGAAAGAGAAAATAAGCAAAAAAAAAAAAATTATAAAATTCAGGTTTGCATGGTTCTTCAAAATGTTGCTTCCAATCTTTATTTAACCAAATAAAATCTTTTTAAAAAATCCTTAAAAACCACAGAAGTATATTTATAAACCTACTGTCCACCATCCTAGTATAACTGATTCAACCCAGAAAAAGCATAAATACTTATCTAGAGTTCCAGAATCTGAGTTTTTTCTCCAGAAGAGGAAAAAGAATTCCCTGCTTTCTTTATTTATGAATTTAAACCTTTTAGAATTTTGATCTATAAATTAGCAGACAGGTTCTTCTACAAGAGACTTCAAATTCTAGAAGAGAAACGCCACTCATCTCCACCCAAAGTGATTATAAATTCCCTAACAAAAGGGATATCTTCTTTATCTAGGTAGCATTTATCACTGTAGAAGTTAAGAAAGGTGCTACTACTAAAGTTGCGTTAAAAGGCTGGGACAGGAAAGAGCAAAAATGTCTAAATATTTACAGATTAGAAATAGAAATTGTGTGGCAATGAAATTGATCAAAAAGGCAGAGCAGGGATTAAATGCATCTGAATCCAACACATTAAAGAACATTTGGTTTCACTGATATGTTTTCAAGATGTATACAAACTATACCTAAACTCCTGTTATTAACCCCAGATAACAAAACATATGTGCCCATCTCACCAGTCTATTCCTCCTTTTCCAAAGGACACAGACAATAGTGGCTATGTATTAGTTTACTGAGCCCAAAAGTTCTAAGAACTCTTAACAGTTTTAACAAACTAGAACTGGTATGTTAAACGAAACCTTTCTGCTACTCTTAGCTTAGAAACAGAATTTAAAAAACTCCAAATACATGGCAATTTTAGGAAATTTTAAGTACAATTTTCTCATACTTTTTTTGGGGGGGGGGAAGGGGCGGTATTGGGGATTGAATCCAGGACTGCTATACCACTGAGGTACATCTTCAGCCCTTTCTATTTTTTTTTTTATCTTGAGACAGGGTCTCACTAAGTTGCTGAGGGTCTTGATAAATTGCCATGGTTGGCCTAGAACTTGCAACTTTCCTGCTTCAGTCTCTCTAGTCACTGGGATCACAGGCATGTGCCACCATATCCAGCCAATTTCTCAAACACCTTCATAGCCTCTGAAAGCCACAATTTATTTATGGCAGCAAACAATAATTAGTTTTAGAAAAACCACCCTAGGGGACAGGGATAAAGCTCAGTGATATCGAGTTCTCAACTCACATGCACAAGGCCCTGGGTTCAAACCCCAGCACTACCAAAAAGAATTAATTAATTTTAAAAAAAGAGAAATAACTCTTAAGACATGAAAAAAAATCCATATATCCTATTTACAATGGTATTTGGTAAAGATTCCAACAAAATCTATTAAACTATTCTAAAAATGAAGATACCTAAAACAACAAATTTCTTTAAATATAAAACAGTGAAGTTTAATTTTTTTCCCAACATTTTATGATAAAAATTTTTGGGCACGGTGGCACACACCTTTATTCCCGGCACTTTGGGAGGCTGAGACAGCCTCAGCAACTGTGAGGCACTAAGCAACTCAGTGAGACCCTGTTTCTACATAAAACACAAAACAGGGCTGGGGATGTGGCTCAGTGGTTCAATTCGTACTCCTGAATTCAATGCCCAGTACCAAAAAAAAAAAATCAGATGCATGGAAAATGCAAAGCACAGTACAATAATGGGGAGTAGAAGGTGGGAATAAGTCCCAGTCCAAAGCCAAAGGCTGCAAAACCAGAAGTTTCCACATGCACAAGGATGTCCCACTTGTACTCATCTCTGAAAGAAAGAGCAAATTCACCCTTACTCTATCTTTTTGTTGTATTTAGGCCCTCAAATAGTCTGGATGATACCCATCTGTACTGGGAGGGAGATCTTTACATTATACAAATTCAAACACTAATGTCTTGTGGAAATGCTCTCATAGACACATCCAAAAATAACATTCAGCAGCATTATTTCTTCACTTAGCCCAATCAAGTTGACACACAAAATTAAACATCAAAAGAGTCTTTTATTTGCTCAATAAGCACATTAAATTACTTTTTAATTTACCAACTGCCAGATATAACAAATGTGTACTAGGTTAACATGGAAACATCAGAGAATAAACCAATAAGCAGCTTGCTGAACATGGCATAAAAAGTAAACAGGACACGAAGAAGGCATACCAAGACAAATTAACAGGACATGTATGTGTGTATGTGTGTGCTCACGCATGTGTGTGTGTGTGGTGCTGGGATTGAACTCACAACAACTTCTGCTCTGTACCCCATTCCCTCAAACTTTTCCAAAAGGAATAGAGCAATAATTGAAATCAATGAGAAGTGGAATTCCAAAATTTAGACATTTTCTTTATGGTCTATTCAGTGTCCAAAGTAATTCTAATACATACACACAATAAAAATCCCATGTTACAAAAGTCATTAAAAGATGATAAAGAAAATAGCAAATTTCTCTTAAAGAATTTCTGAAGACTATTAAATTATAAAGCCAGCAATGTTGGATTACCAGGGAAAGTAGCATTAAGATCAAGCATCCACAGTGAAATCCCCCTGGAGCGACATCTAGGTCACAGGAGCTGGCAGACATTTGGTTGGCAAAAGAAGTATGAGTCTCACAGATCTTCCAGGTATCTCTCAGGATGACAACTGACCCCAAATGGATAGATCCCCTAGCAAAAAAGATGGTCCCATTCTCAATATAAAATATCTGTGGGTTTTTAAAAAGAACTACACCAGGGTTAACAGGATTTTATTCAATATTTACCTTCCTGAAATCAACGGAATGCTTCCCTTGAACTAATATCCAATCTCAAAAAGATTATATTCTAGAAGAGCCAGAAAATACTAAGATCCTAAAAATTCTAAGTATAATGTAGGCAGTATCCCAACTATGACCCTTGTATTTTGTTATGTGAACAGAGGAACTTATGAGTAGGAGTTCCAGTTTATTTAACACAACATCAATAATTACTTATCAAGATACATTTTAACAGTTCAAAGAACTGCTACATAAATTGCCCAGGATATGGATCTACTACTATATAAATTGTCCATGTTTCAGGGAATTATCCTGGCCCTTTAAAATCAACTTATTATTTATTCCTCAACTAAACACTGAATACTTCATTTATGTAATTTTAATAATAAATTTAAAAAATAAGAAATCAATAATAAATTCATTTATGTAATTTTATTTCACCAGGCATCATGGAGGGCATACTGGATATGGCATAATACAGTAAAGAAACCACAAATGTAAAATGAATTCCCATCTTCACAATAAGTAGTTTTAAAACAGCCTTTGAGCATACAAACATATAAACCTTTAGGGGTATAGATGATAGTATAATGTGTACCACAGTACAAAATCAAAACTCAGGAAATTATCACGCTCAAATCAAAAGTAAGTACTAGACCTCTGCTTCCAGCTAGGATATACATTTCCATCCCACCAGCAAGATGCACACACACACACACACACACACAAACACATACACAGAGACAGAGAGAGAGTGTGAGCACGCACAGCGCTTATAATTCTGGACATCAGTGACAAAGGACAATAGTCCCTGAAAGAGACCTAAAGGAGTACTTCTACCGCCCCAGTTTACAGTCTTCAGAGTTTCCATGGGGAGCAAGAATGCAGATGGACTCTGAAAAAGTCCTAGAGTTTAACAGAAAAAGATGAGAACCCAAGGAGGCTAAGACAAATAAATCTGAAAGATCCAATAACAGAGAGAGAACTACACAGAGAAACAATCCCACAGATCTCTAAGGGTTTCACTGAATATTCAGCAGAGTATTGAGCACATGTGGAAGAAAACCATCTGAGGCTGGGCACCTACACAAAGATGGGAATAGTGCCTGTTTCTACCAGCCAGACTGCAAAATCTCTCATAGGATACTATACACAGCCCTAGGAAGTGTCTTGCCTCAGCAGTGGGGAATAATTAGTACCAAACACTCCTCTGTTTCCACCTAACAAAGCAAGATCCAAAAGGATCAAACATTTTCTTAATAATTAAATTTTGTCCCAGAACAGAAGCCAAGAATATTTATAGGAATTTTTTAGAAACACCAAACAAGTTAAAATTAATAATGTCTGGGTTTTAATCAAAAGTTGTAAGGCATGCAAAAAAAGAGAAAAATAAAATTCATAATGAGGAAAAAAAATCAACCAATTAAAACTAACTTAGACTCAACACAGATGTTAAAATTAAGAGATAATAACAATAAAACAGTTGCTATAAGTGTATCCTTATATTTGAAAAATTAAAAACGGACATTGAAGATGTTAAAAATACTCAAATCAAACTTAGAGAAAAAAGTTTCAATACTGGACATTAAAAACACATCAGAGGGGCTGGGATTGTAGCTCAGGGGTAGAGCGCTTGCCTTGCATGCGTGAGGCCCTGGGTTCGATCCTCAGCACCACATACAAAGCAATAAAATAAAGACATTGTGTTCATCTACAACTAAAAAAAAAAAATCTTTAAAAAACAAAACAAAACACATCAGAGCTGGGCACAATGGCACATGCCTGTAATCCCAGTGACTCCAAAGGCTGAGACAGGAGGATCACTAGTTTAAGGCCAGCCTCAGCAATAGTGAGAGCCCTAAGGAATTTACTGAGACCTTGTCTCTTGGGAATGTAGCTCAGTGGTAAAGGGCCTCTGAGTTCAATCCCTAGCACCCAACAATAAACACCACCTTGGAAAAAATCAATGGCAGATAAGACACTGCAGAAGCAAAGACAAATGAACTTGAACACATAGAAACAAGATATTATATTACTTATAACAGCCAGGTAGAGTGGCATACACCTGTAATTCCAGTGGCTTGGGAAGCTGAGGCAGGAAGATTGCAGTTTCAAAGCCTGCCTCTGCAATTTAGTGAGGCCCTAAACAACTTAGCAAGACCCCGTCTCGAAATAAAAAATAATAAATTTTAAAAAATAATAAATCTAAAAAAGGACTGGGGATGTGGCTCAGTGGTAAAGGTTTTAATCCCTGGCACCAAAAAAAAAAATTACTTATAATAAAAAACAGAGAGAAACAAGAATAAAAAATAACGAAAGATCATCATTGAGCTATGGAACAACTTCAAGTAGCCTAATATACAGGTAATTCCAGCATTCAATCTCATTTTAACTTCATTTGTGTTTTTGTTTTTGTTTTTTGGGTTTTTTTTTTTTTTTTTTTTGGTGGTGCTGAGGATTGAACTCAGGGCCATGTGAATGCTAAGGAAAGTACTCTACCAACTGAGCTATATCCCCAGCCCCTCGTTTGTGATTTTTGGTTCACAAAACTTCACTTCCACCCGAAGAAAACAGAAAAACAAGAACAAATAAAATCCACTAAAAAGAAAAAAAAAAAAGAAAATAATAAAGATTAATAAAAACAAACCAATGAAACTAAAAGTTGTTCTTTGAGATCAATAAAATTTATTAATCTCAAGTCAGATAGATCAGAAAAAATTTAGGTGGTATCACTAGAGACTTTACGAACAATTTATATCGTTTTTTGTTTTTCCTTAGTGGTACTGGGGATTGAACCCAGGGGCTTGTACATGATAGGCAAGTGCTCTTACACTAAGCTATAACCCCTACCCTATTCTACACATATTGAATAAGGAATATTATGAACAACTTTGGGCCAATAAATTAAACTACTTAGATAAAATTTTTAAGAATCTTTGAAAAACATGAATCATTTAAGCTTCCTGAAGAAATTAATAACCTGAACAGCTCTATGTCTAGTAAAGAAATTGAACTTGTAGCTAAAAACCTTTCCACAAAGAAAACTCAAGACCCAAATGATTTTAAGGAGTAACTCTACCACATATTGAGAAAGACATAATATGAATCTTAGACAAAATCTTTCCAAAAGTAGAATGAAAAAGAATATTTCCCGGGCTGGGATTGTAGCTCAGTGGCAGAGCGCTTGCCTTGCATGGGTGATGCACTGGGTTCGATCCCCAGCACCACATAAAAGTAACTAAATAAAGATATTGTGTCCATCTACAACTAAAAAAAAAAAAAAAGAATATTTCCCAACTTCTTCTATAAGATCAGCATTACTTAGATACCAAGACCAAAGACATTAAAGAAAATCGCAAATATCCCTCATTCATATATATATATATATAAATAAATTCTAGGGACTGGGGATATAGCTCAGTTGGTAGAATGCTTGCCTTGCATGTACAAGGCCCTAGCTTCAATCCCTTGCACCACCAAAAAAAAAAAAAAAAAAAATTCTGAACAATGCTTTAGTAAAATGGCTTCATTAATATATTGAAAAGATAATATGGCATGACTAAGTGTGGTTTAACACAGGAATACAAGGTTGCTTTAATATTTGGAAAATCAATTAACATAGTTCACTATATATTTTTAAAAATCATCTCAACAGACATTTAAAAAGCATTTAACAAAACCCAAAATCCAGGGGCTGGGATTGTAGTTCAGTGGTAGAATGCTTGCCTAGCACACATGAGGCACTGGTTTTGATCCTCAGCATCACTTAAAAATTAATTTAAAAAAACATAAAAGGTGTTGTGTCCATCTACAACTAAAAAAAGTTTTTGAAAAACCCAAAATCCAGAGGCTGAAAGTGTAACTCATGGGATAGAGCACTTACCTAGCATTGCACGAGGCCCTGGGTTTGATACCCAGCATCAAAAAAGAGAAAGGGGGAAAAAATCAAATTCCTGATAAAAATGTAGCAACAATAACAGAAATCAAAATTTCTGAAGTCTGTTCTATTCCATTCATCTATTTGTCTTTTTTTTTGTTGTTGTTCCAGGGATTAAACTCAGAGGTACTTGACCACTGAGCCACATGCCCAGCCCTATTTTGTGTTCTATGAAGAGGAAGGGTCTCACTGAGTTGCTTAGTGCCTCGCCATTGCTGAGGCTGGCTTTGAACTCGTGATTCTCCTATCTCGGCCTCCCAAAGTGCTGGGATTACAGGCATGCGCCACCGCATCTGGCCCATTTGTCTATCTTGATGTCAATGTGATATTCTGTTGGTTCTATAGCTTTATAATAATTCTTCAAATTATACAATGTTTGTTCTCCAGCTTTGTTTTTTTTTCCCAAAGTTGTTCTGGCTAGTCTTGGTTCTTTGCATTTCTACATGAACTTTAATAATAATTAATTTCTTCCAAAAAATGTGGAGATTAATTTTGATTGTGTTGAAACTATTGAGAATTGACAAGTTAAAGATATTTGTTCTTCCAGCTCATAAACATGGTACATCTCCCTATTTAAGTCTTCTTTAATTTCTCTTAAAAATGTTTTGTAGTTTTAGTACAAAAATTTTATGTTAGATTTGTCCCTAAGCATTTCTGAGACTCAACACCAAAAACCTGAACCATAAAACAACAAATTAACAAATTGGGTTTCAAAAGTAATAACTTTTATTTCAAGAAATAAAACAAAGCAAAGTCTGGGCAGATGACAAACACATGAAAAGATTCTCAACATCAACAGTCATTAATAAGATACAATTAAAATCACAAAATAAAACCAGTGCATAAGGATTGGGATGATTAAAATAAAAAACTGACCATAGCAAGTGTTAGCAAGGAGGTGGAGGAACTTTATGTCTCATACACTGCTGTTTGAGAACAACTGTGAAAGAAATGTAATGGGGTAAAACCACTTGAGAAAACTAGAACTGACATTTTCTTTGAAATATAAACCATATATGTACTCATAAAATTTAGGTATTTACTCAAGATGAAAGTATATATCCACACAATTCAAATGTTCATTGACAGGTGAATAAACTGTAGTATATCTATCTATACAATAAATATAAGTCAATTAAAAACTACTGATACCTACTACTTTATGGATGAATCTCAAAGTAATTATTCTGACTGAAATAAACTAACCATATTCTACTCCCCAAAACAGTTTCTACTCTATGATTCCTCTTACATAAAATTTTCTAAAATGAGAAATTCATCTATCTATCACAACACAAAGCATAGTTCCCTGGGGATGGAAGAAGGTGCAGAGATGCAGGAAACAAGGATTATAAGGGACATGAGGAAGCTTCTGGAGGTTTTGGTTATATTCATTGTCTTGATTTATGGTGATGGCTTCCTCTGAATACACATATGTGAAAACTAATCAAACTATATATTTTAAATTTGTGAAATATGTCAATTATGTCTTTAAGTTGTCTACTAAAGTACCCCTACCAGTCATCTCCATATTTTTTGGCTGCTAACAGCCATCTTTCACTCAGGTTTTTATTCAGAGCTAATTTCTAAAGTCATCTCTACAACTTCCTGAAAAATATGACTGTTCCCACTCACAGGACATTAATATGAAGAAGATATCTGGATTGTTTTGTCCTTGATTCAATATCTGCCTGCTATATAGCTCAAGAAACTTTTTTGTGTGCTCAAATAATGTCTTGAATAGTCATATACTGAACAGCTAACTCTTCAGGGACATTTTAGCATAGTCTCATTAAGTAAAGTTCTATAACTATAATGACCTGAGCTCTAAGTACTCTATAAATTACAGTTAACATCAAGAGGACCAAACTGTCTATACACTATGAAGATACTGGGCCTGAAGATTTTCATCTAGAAAATAAGAGCACTGGTCTTGAAGCAGTAATTTCTAATCAATCTGTGCTAGCCTAATACTGAGAGACTTGTTAAAATACAGATTCTTGGGCTTCACCTGTAGATTCTAATTTATTAGGACTCAGGTGGGCCTAAAATTACATGGTTAAATCTGACATACAACCAGATTTAGAGAATTCTGGGCTATCACCTTTTAGGGCATTCTACTTGCAACATTCTTTTAGGCATTATTTCCATAGGTTGCAACGGATCTTTCAAGTGAGATATCTGAGAACCATAAGGGTCAAAGAAAGGTAGCACAGTGGTACTTTGCATAAGGCACACCACTGAAGATCCTAATGTTTAATGGAATCTCTTTAAACTTTACTGATCTGTCAAATATAATTTTAAATTCAGTTAAATAATAGTTTTGAGCCTAGTCCATATTATGACAGGTCACTTCTAATCACTGAATTCTTTAGTTTTACTCCATTTTGTACTTGCTGGAGACCCTAAGGATTGATCAGTTTTGCTGTTATATTTCCAATTACACTAAGGCAAGCCTCTTCTTCAAAATCTTGGGAGACTTTAAAGCATATGGTTCTACAGACATTCTATAAGTCAAAGACAATTCAGATTCTTTTTTTTTTTCTTTTTCTTTTAAACTGTGTGTGTGGTACTGGGGATTAAACCCAGGGTGCCCTACCACCAAGCTACATTCCCCAGCCCGTTTTTTTTTTTTTTTTGTAATATTTTTTAGATGTTAATGAACCTTTATTTTATTCATTTATTTATATGCAGTGCTGAGAATCTAACCCAATGACTCACACATGCTAGGCAAATGCTCTACCACTGAGCCACAGTTCAGCCCCAATCCAGATTCTTATAGCTTCAAAATGGGAAAGCAATAGCCATAGGAACATAAAGACAAAGAATTCTGCAAGGACTTCAGAACTTTGGAAAGAAAACAATTTTCCCAAAATCTCATAAGAATCACTGAGACATACTACTAATGTTAGCTGTAAGAGCTGACCAACTTCTACCCTAACAAAATTTAAATATTCTCATATTGTCATCTCATCTCTGCTTCTACCGCTTTGAGCACAAAAACATCAATTTTTTAAAATACTAAAGTTAAAATAAAATCATCATTTCTTCCACTATCAAACTAGTTTCTTACATTATTTGATATAGTAAGTGAATATTTAAATGTTTTATAACATATAGTTGTTAGATAACCACATATTTTAATATTTGCTTAAATATTTTAAAGATAGATTAAAATATGTTCATAGCCAGTAGCATCAACTTACTGTAGTTCAATTCTGAATTTAGTCTTTATCCTAAAATTTTATTAAAATTCTGCTCCTCTGGACATAACAGCAATTGAAAATCTGTTTCAAAAAGGATTATAAGAATCAGAGAGAAATAGAAAAATATACCTGGTTAAAGTATGAATAAATGTGAACAGTATGCAAATTAACTTTTATCTCTAAACTTTATTTCTGATTGTGCCCCAAACAGACATGCCAATGATTTAATACCTTGGACTTTTTTTGCCACCAGGCAAAGTAACCTAATTCTCTTAATTCCTGGAATTGGCTGCTGTTCCAAGACTAGGAAGATTGTATTGAAAATGGCTATGGCATACTATAACATAATTAATATGCTACAGAAAGAAAAATAAGCTTTAATTTTTTTATCCAGCAAACTATATATTTTGTTACTATTTGCAAACCAGGTTGTCAACATGGTTGCCTACCCCACATTCCTTGATCTTTCACAGTTTGTAGAAAATCTTTTTAAGAATGAATTCAAATAATTACATGACAAAATAGTTACCAGACATTTCATAATTTACATACCTTTTTAATAAACATGAGTCAACTTATCCCAGGAAGAGAAAATATTCGTTTCCACATTAGCTAAAATATGCATTATGTTCATTATTGTAAGTCAAAATAATAGGTATGAATCTTAATCTCTCAAACTGCGACACAATTACTCCCTTCCATGGTCCCTACAGATGATAGATACTCCTTACACATTTATTCCACATTCTCTGTCCGTTGACCACCACTACATGATCAAAATGCTGGCTTTGGTTTTTTTTACCCTTTTTGCCTCCTCATCAAATTTTTCCTGCCTGCAAGTTCTTGTTTAATGTGACACCAAGAGCTTAAAGCTGAATAGCAAACATTCTTGGGACTATGACACCCCTAAATATTTGAGGGCATAAAAAAAAAGAAAAAGAAGATATATAGATATAAGCCTCCATTCCTTGGAGCATTTGTCTCTATCCAGGAATACTGCTTATTCTCAAAATCTTACAAATGATCATTTAACAAAATCTTTATTTAATCCATTGATTTGAATGACTAATACTCTGATTTTGTTTTATAAAATATACTGATGCTACTGCATACTAAATGATCATGAATTGTAGGCCACTCTCAAATTTACCTACTCACCTCTAATTCAACCAGTTAAAGCACATGCTTACCAAGTATACACTGTACATATTCCAAAGAACATGGGAGTGCAACTATCTCTTCAAGATACTGATATCCTTTCCTCAGGACACACATCCAGTATTTTTAAAGAACTTCCATACTGTTTTCTGTAATGACTGTACTAATTTACAATCCCACCAATAGTAGGATTGTACAAGGATTTCCTTTTCTCCACATCTTTATCGACATTTATTATCCTCTCTCTTTTAGATAATAGCTATACTAACAGGCATAAGGTGCTACCTCATTGTGGTTTTGATTTGCATTTCCCTTAAGATTAGTGATAATTTGGGGCAACTATTCATATGCCTTTTAACCATTTGTATGTCTTCTATGGAAAAGTGTCTATTTAAGTTCTTTGCTCGTTTTTAGTTATTTGGGGATTTTGGTTATTGAGGTCTATATATTCTTTATATATAATTTTAGATAAAGGTGGCCTATCTGATAAATGGTTTACAAATATTTTCCCTGCTCCATAGGAGAACTTTTCATTTTGTTGATTGTTTCCTTCACTGTGTAGAAAATCTTTAGTCTAATATGGCCTCACTTGCTCATCTTTCATGCGTTTTTGATGTCATGTCTAAAAAACTCATTGTCAAGACCAATGTCAAAGAGCTTTTCTTGACATTTTTACTGTTTCACATTTTATACATAAGTCTTTAATCTACTTTGAATTGATTTTTGTGTGTGGGGTATGATAAGGGTTCAATTTCATTTTTTCACAGGTGGATAACCAGTTTTCCCAATGCCATTTGTTGAAGAGACTATCCTTTCCTCATTACATATTCTTGGTGCCTCTGTCAAATATTAGTTTGACCCTCCATGTGTGGGTTTATTTCTGTGCTCTTATTCCACTGGTCTATTTTATGCCAGTACCATCCTGTTTTGATTATTATAACTTTGTAATATACTTTTCAAATCAGTTAGTGTGATGCCTCCAACTTTGCTCTTCTTTCTCTACACTACTGTGGGATCTTTGTGGTTTCAAATGAATTCTAGGATTGTTTTTTTCAGTTTCCGTGAAAAAAAAAATCACTGCAATTTTGATAGGGATTGCATTTAATCTACACAGATTACTTTATGTAGTGTGGACATCTTAACAAGACTAATTCTTCCAATCTATGGATACAGGATATCTTTCCATTTATCTTTTTCCTTTTTATTGGTATATTATAATCATATACAACAGTGGGATTTATTGCTACATATTTGTACATACAGTAACTGTAACAGTATCATTTGGTCAATTTCATTGGTTAGCACCTCTTCTCTCCCTCCTGATGGTCCCGTCTCTCCACTTCAATTTTTATGAGATGTCCTCCCATATCCTTTCTCTCTCTCTAGCATCCACGAGACAAAACATATGACCCTTGACTTTCTGAGTTTGGCTTATTTCACTCAGCATGATGTTCTCCAGTTTCTTCCATTTACTAACACATGACATAATTTCATTTTTCTTTGTGGCTGAATAAAACTCCGTTATGTGTATATGCTATGTATTGTTTATCCATTCATCTGTTGACAGATACCTAAGCTGGTTCCACAATTCGGCTATTGTGAATTGTATTGCTATAAACATGGATATGCACGTATCACTACGGTATGCTGGCTTTAATTGTTTAGGATAAATACCAACGAATGGGTGGTGGCACACACCTATAATCCTAGCAGCTTAGAAGGCTGAGGCAGGAGGATCAAAAGTTCAAAGCCAGCCTCAGCAACATAGCAAGGCCCTTAAACAACTTAGTGAGATCATGTCTCTAAATAAAACACAAAAAAGGGCTAAGGATGTGGCTCAGTGGTTAAATGCCCCTGGGTTCAATCCTCAGTACAAAAAAAATGGTATAGCTGGGTCAAAATGGTGGTTCCATGCCTAATGCCTAATTTTTTGAGGAACTTCCATACTAATTTCCATAGTGGTTACACTAATTTACAATCCCATCAACAATGTAAAACTGTTCCTTTTTTCCCTACGTTCGCTCCAGTATTTGCTGATATTTGGACTCTTTATGGCTCTCAGTCTTAACTGGAGTGAAATGAAATCTCCATATGACATATGATCTCCATCTAATTTGGCTAAAGATGTTGAACATTATTTTATGTATTTGTTGGCCATTTGTACTTCTTTTGAGAGGGGTCTTTTAGTTTATTTGCCCTTTTATTGACTGGGTTGTTTTTCTTTCCATTTTTTTCTTTTGTGGGTCTTTTTTCATTTCTTTTATATTCCTATTTTTAGTGAAAGACCTTTCACACTTGCTTGACTAAATTTATTTATATGCATTTTATTCTTTTGATGATGTTGTAAATGGAACTGTTTTATTTCTTTTTCAAATAGTTAGTATATAGAAACTCAACTGAAACCAGGGATGGTGGCATATGCCTATAATCCCAGCAACTCAAAAGGCTGAGGCAGGAATATCACAAGTTCAAGGCCATCTCAGCAACATAGCAAGGCCCTCAGCAACTTAGTGAGACCCTATCTCATAATAAAAAATAAAAAGGGTTTGGAGTTGTAGCTCAGTGGTAAAGCACCCTTGGGTTAGAGCCCAGTATCAAAAAGAAAAAAGAAAAAAAACTATTAAAAATAATAAATGCATTACTAGTATAAACTAATAAAAATCAATTTGGTTAAGTTAGTTATTGCTAAGTGAGCTATATAAATGTCATCTTAGTTGCCATCATACACACACACACACACACACACACACACACACACACACACACACATATCTCCAGTGTGGCCACAACACTCAAAATGTGGAGCCACACTATATTAAGTGCCATCTAATTGTGTTTTAAAATTATATAGATTTCATTTTTTCAAAAGTCAGTTAAACGAATTATACTCATTTTTAAAAAAATCTAAACTCTTTAAGGAAAAAGTGAAGAAGTTAAACAGAACTCAATTGATTAAGAATTTATTAAACACTGGGCTGGGGGTGTGGCTTAGTGGTTGAGCGCTTGCCTTGCATGTGTAAGGCACTGCGATTGATCCTCAGCACCACATAAAATAAATAAAGGTATTGTGTTCATCTACAACTAAAAAAGTATTTAAAAAAATATTTTAATAAACATTGTAATCATTCACCTTGCCTTTTAAACACATCAAACTGAAATTTAAAAAATCTGTTACATAGCATGCAATTAATGACATAGTTATAGACAAGCTTATACTATGTTCTTGCTGACTGACACCCTCATTTTCAAATAGTTCATGTTTCAAAGAGAGTTAACGATACAGTTCACACAATAATTAATATTAAGATCTTACAGTGTTTTGAGGATGGTGACAGTAAATTCTTTACACACATTAGTTCATTTCCACAAAGGTAAGCACTATTATCTTCATTGCACATAAGGGAAAAGGAGGCTTACAAAAAGGAATTCATCCAAAATTAGAGGGTCAGTAGTAAGTAGCAAAATCAAACCTAGCTCTGTTTCAAAGCCTGTGCTCTCAACCACAGTGCATTCACTGCATATCCTACTGGACTGCCACAGTGAATGGCTGGAGAAGTGAAGAGAGAAATCTTAACCATTCATAAACTAGGAAAAAGTTCTGAGAAAGAAGCAGGGCAGAGGGAAGACTAGTATTAAAGAAGGAAAGAAGTGCCGGGTACAGTGGCACACACCTGTAATCCCAGAGGCTCAGGAGGCTGAAGCAGAAGGATGGTAAATTCAAAGCCAGCCTCAGCAATTTATTGAGGTCATAAGTAACTTGGCAAGACTCTATGTCAAAATAAAACATGCAAAAAGAGTTGGGGATGTGGCTCAGTGGTTAAATGCCCCTAGGTTCAATCCCTGGTACCAAAAGAAGGAGGAAAGAAGAAAGAGGTCCTTCCATCTTCAAGAGTAATCAAGACCCCCAAAGTCTCTTATGATGGATAAGTAATTACATGCAACTTATTTTTACCCCTCACTGTAAGGTACTTAATTATTAATAACAATTCTTTTTGTAGCAGTTTCCCTAAAAAAGTAAGTCAAATAAAATCCACTTATAAATTCCATATAATCTTAGTTCCCAGTGCATTTTGCATACAATTTCTTTAGTTTTTTAATTTTTTTTTTTTTTTTGGGTACTGGGGATTAAACTCAGGGGTATTCGACCACTGAGATACATAGCCAGCCCTATTTTGTGTTTTATGTAGAGACAGGGTCTCACTGAGTTGCTTAGTGCCTCATCATTGCTGAGGCTGGCTTTGAACTCACGATTCTCCTGTCTCAGCCTCCCAAAGTGCTGGGATTACAGGCGTGTACCACCGCACGCACAGAATTCTTTCAAACCTTGCTATAATTAAGGAAGGAAATCATTCCAAAGATTTGGGTAACTCCCCCATTAAAAACTATCCAATGGTGCAATGGCCCACTTCTGTAATATCAGAGACTAGGGAGGCTGAAGCAGGCGGATCACAAGTTCAAAGCCAACTTCAGCAACTTAGCGAGACCCTGTCTCAAAATAAAAACGAAAAGGACTAAGGATGTAGCTCAGTGGTTAAGTGCCACTGGGTTCAATCCCTGGTACAAAACAAAACAAAACAATCCAGAGTCCAAGAATTTCCAAATGAGAAAAACATACAGTTCAAGTCTTGAGAAGTTGATAATTAAATTAATAAAGGGTGTATACCCAAATATTAATATGAGTTTTATAAAAGTACAGAAGACTTAAGAAACTTACAAAAAATATATGGAGTTGAAAGAACTTTGGAAAGAAAGATACACCGAAGTGTATTAAATTGACATCAAGGCAAGGAAAGTATCTAAATCAACTAAAACTTCCCTCTAAATTGGGGAAATGACTACAGTCTGAATCAACGACTTAATTTTATATAATATCATCAAGAAGTAGATATTCAAATATATCAATAATTTGACTCAACTCAATATTGCCATATTAAAAGTAAAAACAAACATTGATGCCTAGATCTTGGATTCTAATATCATTTTTCAATTAAAAGAACTAAAGACTTCTTCCAAGAACCGTTGATTCCAGATCTAAGGGGGGAAAACACACATAATGAGGCGGTAACCAGGTATAATAGTGCACAACTATAATCCCAGTCACTTGGCAGGCAAAATTACAGATTTGGTGCCAGTCTGGGCAACTTAGTGAGACACTGTCTCAAAATAAAAATAAAAAAGACAGGGGGGCTGGGGCTATAGCTCAGTGGTAGAGCACTCACTTCGCATGCGTGAGTCACTGGGTTCGATCCTCAGCATCACATAAAAAATAAATCAATAAAATAAAGGTATTAGCATCCATCTACAACTAAAAAAATATTTAAAAAAAAAAAAAGACAGAGGATATAGCTCAGTAGTAGAGTACCCCTGGATTCAATCCTCTGTACCATAAAAAAAAAAATTAATATTACTATGTTTTAAAAGTATTCATAAAAGTTTTAATTGTTTGTGGCATATACAATGACAAAATAAAGAATTGTTACCGTGGCTGGGGTTGTGGCTCAGTGGTAGAGCGCTTGCCTAGCATGTGTGAGGCACTGGGTTCAGGCCTCAGCACCACATATAAATAGCAAATGAGTAAAGTAAAAATCCATCAACAAATGAGTAAAGTAAAAATCCATCAACAACTAAAAAAAAAAAACTGTTACCATAGCACTGAGCTATCAGCAAGTATACCAAGAAACAACACACAGGAACTAAATTGATATTCACAGTTTCAACATTATCTTAGAGTCTAAGGGAAAATTTTTTTAAAATAATATATTAAGATGATTTTGTTTTCATAAAATCTAAGTAACTTCAAAAAGTAAAATGAAAGCTACCTTTTCCATGTCACCTTTACCATTAAAAAAAAAAAAGTAATTTGAGGTATAAAATGATCATTTTACAGAGAAAAGGTCTGTTCTCACTGAGAAATAGATAAGGTGTTCAAGTAATTTCTTTACAATTTAAATTGGAAAAAGAAGTAAAGAAATATATTAGGTCATGTTTCTACAAATTGCAGGGCTACAAAGAGTCACAAGAATAAAAATATCTCCTCAGAAATGCTCTTATGACTTACTAAACAGGAAAAGTAACTTCTCATGCACTATATACACACACTGGAATTTCAAAAAACCATAAACAATTCATAGATCTTATATGTCATTCATTAAATAAGAGGTTTAAAGTGTTTATTATTAAGAAACTTAAAGGAGGAGCCAGTGTACACCTATAACCCTAATGACTCAGGAGGCTGAGGCAGGAGGATCACAAGTTTGAAAGTAGCCTCAGCAAGTCAGCAAGACCCTGTCCCAAAATAAAAAAAATAAATAAATAAAAAGGTCTGGAGATGTAGCTCAATGGTAGAGTGCCCCTGGGTCAATCCTCAATAAGGGAGGAAAAAAAAGAAAAGGAAAGGGAAACTTAAAGAAGTTATGAATAAATACTTTTAAACAATACCCACTAAAAGAGATCTGTTTTTTATGTGATCAGTGTATTTTGGGTCTTATTTCAGATTGATGCCAAAATATGCTTTTCTGTTCCTGTACTGAGATATACCTGTTTCTGGCAAACACTTGTTATATTTGCCCTCTTTTGTGACACAATCTAACTGACTTGCAGAATACACAAAGGGCAATTACTGTCACTATAAAAATAAACAATAGGTTAAAACAATATCCTTAGGGCAGAAGTGAAATTACAATTTAAATGAAATTTCAGATTTAATATATCCAAACAGTTTAAGTTAAATACAAAAAAGAATTATGTGTTTCTAAATGTAAATGCTTAGATGATCATTTGTTGGCCTTTAACACATTTAGAATTCAGTTCACCTTTCTATATTAGACCCTACAAATTCAACATCTAGGAGGATCAATGAGAAAGTAAAATACTCTGGTGTACAGGTGTCCCAAAGCCCTTGTCTATTTTCATTCCCTTCTTCTCCATCCCCCTTTGCCAACCTGATTAAAAACCTAAAAAGAGTCCAACTGAGAACCCCACGGCCACATACTGGGCATCATTGTAGTCCTAGTGATCCTCCTTTCCTCAGGAGCATTCATTTCTAAAACCTTAATGACACTCTGTCACATTCTCATGAAAAGAAGAGGAAAAACTGCCATTAAAGGCTGTGTTCATTATAATCAGTGACTTCTTAAAAATGTTTGCAGTCAAGCAGTGATGTATCTTGGGGACTTCTTTCAGGGCTTGACTCTTTTAGCAGCTTCTGAATGTTTCAGGGAATTTCTGTGCATAGGAAATTATGAGAAATGCTTGCAACTGCTCAGAGATTTTAAGAAAAAAGACAAAAGAAAACATGGCAATACTGAATTTTTGTGTTTCCCATTTGCTGTTTAAAGTGTCAAAGCAATTTAAATATATTTTTATATAAAGACAATCTGACACAAACTCTTAAGAATATCAGATGGTAATAATATCCTCAAAATGGCATATATTACATACAAAATAAGGTAAGAAAATGGCTCAGCGGTGGAGCATTTGCCTCAAACATGTAAGGCCCTGGGTTCAATCCTCAGCACCACATAAAAATAAATAAATAAAATTAAGGTATTGTGTCTATCTACAACTGAAAATATTTTTTTAAAAAAAAGATAATAAGAATACACATGAACAAAAATTATTCTATGTATGATATGAACAAATAATGTCACCTGACTTCCTCCTCTGGTTAAAATAGTCTTTTCTCCCAGGAAAGAACAGCAGTTTCTAGGAATTTCCCTGTTCTAAAAACCTGAACAGTTTGCAGAAAATATTGAGGAACTGAAAATCATCATCCATTTCTTCTTTTGGTCAGTTTTGTTTGTTTCTTGGGGAAAGAGGAGTTTTTTTCCCTTAAAAATATATTTTTAAGAGGGAAAGTAAAAGTATTTTTCAATATTTTTCCTCAAAATTGTGCACTGGGATATTCAGTGAAAATATTCTTAAACTGACAATATAAATATGGCATCACATTTACCCAATATGAAACTCAAATTTCTTCAATAGACAATGAACTAAATGAACTACTTCTTTATTCCTTTTGAGTTCTCCCTACCCCAATTACTAAAAGAAAATACCATACCATACTCTACAATGTAACTTTTGAGTTTCCTTTTTAATTTAACTTTAAAGGAATTAAAACTGTTAATTTACTGGAAAACTATAAGCAGAAGGTGAAACTGGGATTTCAAAAGTAGTAAATTACAGAAAGGTTTTGACTACCATATAGGACATAGCTACAAAAGAAACCATCTCTTTAAAAAATAAATTTTTTTAGGGGCTGGGATTGTAGCTCAGCGGTAGAGCGCTTGCCTCGCATGCGTGAGGCCCTGGGTTCGATCCTCAGCACCACATACAAAGCAATAAAATAAAGACATTAAAAAATAAATAAATAAAATAAAAAAATAAAAAATAAATTTTTTTAATTCTCAAAATGGCTCCCCTTTCTACTTGTATACTCCTGGCCACCTAATTTCCTTTCATCGATTTGAATGTCTTTTAGACAGTATAAACTCATTTTAAAAATTAGTTTAAGCCTTTGTTTCTTAAATTTAAGAAATGAGTACAGCCCTTTAAGAAAAAAAAGTTTTCTTGAACATCAATCAAATCTGTCCACAAGGACTAAGGATGTGGCTCCCTGATAGGGCACTAGGGCACTCGCCTACTATGCACGAGGCCCTGGGTTCAATTCTCAGTACCAAAAAAAAAAAAAATCTGCCCACAAATCCCAACTTGAGAAACACCACTTAAGAAACAAATCTCATTCTGTAATAAAAGACTTTCTACTGCAACTATCACAGCAGAGTTATCTTTACAACAGTTACAAAACCTTTACCACACAAAAATAAAAAATATCTATCTTGGGGCTGAGGCTGTAGCTCAGTGGTAGAGCGCTTGCCTAGCATGTGTGAGGCACTGGGTGCGATCCTCAGCACTGCATATAAATAATAAATGAATAAAATAAAAATACATCAACTAAAAAATTTTTTTTAAAAACATCTTAAATTTTTTTTTAGAACTGTAACTCCTTCCCCTCCAAATGAATACTTGGGAGTCTGCAAAACACTGCCCTACTCAAAAAAGAGTTGAAGAATATGTTCTCCCCCTAATTATACTTCCACCTCCGGTAGAAGACATATCGTTCCTCTCTTGCACTCCTATAACCCTCTTATGTCATTCATTCCTTATCTCTTCTATTAAACTATAGAGGGTCTATATCTGATTCATCTTTGGCTGTACCAGCACACCTTGCATAATGACACAGTAGGCCCTGATTATTTGTTGATTAAGTGAATGGATGTGAAATATATTGGGGGGCGGGGATGGCTATTATTTGCTATCTCAGATTATCTGTCTTTGTTCCCTATCAGTGTAACAGACAACCAAAAGTTTACAGACTTTTCAAATTAATGCCTACAACATACCCATATGGTAAAAACACAACCAACAAGACAGAGAAAAAAGTACAGTTTTCCTTCTTCTTCCACAATATGAAGCAAATACTGATAGTTTAAGATACCACCTAAAAGTCAGTAAAATATACAGATATAAACATCACTACCATCAATACTCTTACAGAGCATCTTTATAAAATGGAAGCAAAAATTTCTTTTAAATCAAACTCTAATATGTTACAAGAGATACAATAATACAATGCTAATAAAATGTAGCTGATAAATATTAGTGATTTTAAAACCTAAACATTTTTTAAATGGTCAATGGACCTATACTATGAACCAATAAAATCAGTACGTAAACAACTATTTTGTATATAGTACTTTTTTCAGGCAAAGTACAAAAAAAATCAAACTCATCAAATACAGTAAGTCAAAATAAAATCACACTTTGTTTTGTTCAAAAGCCAAAAATGTTTTGTCTTACTAAAAAGCTATTTTTAAAAACTCAATTCTGAGTTACTATATACTCAAAAACTGGTGGTTTATTTTATGCTAAAAAAAAGCACTATATGAGCTATTACATTCAACTGTCATGTCCTTTACCAAGGGAAGTCATGTGCTTTGTGGGAAATATAAAAGCCCAAAATGTTGAAGCTTTGGATATAAAATTTAGCTGGTAAATGAAATATTAGATCTCTATTTTCATCCTACTCATTCTTCACTCAATTTCCATTTAACTTCTCAGGACTTATATAGGTTTCCCTCCTTTTGTTTTAATTTTATGTAATAATTAAGATAACAAACCTATCTCCTTACATCACTCAATATAGAAATTTCCAAAAAGGCATTTTTTTTCTATATTTGTTAGGCCTCACCTGCTTAGACTGAAAAACAAAGTATCACATAAAAGTAGTTTTTATGTAACATCTGTCAATTGTATTACAATGTTTATTTTTCACAAAAGCTTTACTTTTAAAAGAAAGAATATTCCTTAGTGGTCTTAAAATGAAATACTATTACTTTAAATCCCCAAATGTCCATTGAACTGTTTTTTAAAGTAGCATAATTTGAGGGTGTTTGGATATCAGTTGTAATTATTTATAGGAAAATTATTTACTAAAGTGACAAATCATTACGATTACATTAGAGATGTTAAAGAAACAGAAACCCTAATAAATTATCTTTAGGAGAGCCTATCCTTTACCTTGTTACCTTATATTTTCTATAGTTATTTGAATGTGAATTTCTGGATCTACTGATTCAAAAACTAACAATGATTCAATTTTGAGAGAAGTTATAGCTGATGTTATATGTTACATTTTAAAAATATTAGATCAACAAAAGTATTCACTAATTTTAAATTTCTTATATTGTTATATGTGCATCTGATATTGAGTCACATTTTCAAATTAACATCTACTTTACTTCTTTTAGCTTCCTCTAAAGTTGAATATAAAATATAAAATGAGAAATGAATTTTTGTTTTAAAATAGTTCCTTTTCTATATTACAAGGCCATTACACTAAAGAATTTTCTCTTATTTTCCAAAGATCTTGAGGAAATGTTGAGTAGCAAAATAAGTGTGTTCTCTCAAAATAAGCTACTTTCCCATTCAATAAACAACAAATCACCAGAGGAAGTAACTACTGATTTACTTCCTGTTACTTGAAAATCTTCTGGCAACTTAATACAGCTACCACATATTTTTCGTTTTTAAAAAGAAGGTGGGGTTAAGTAATGGGAGACTGACTGCTAGACAGTAATAAAGAAGATATATTTATCATAAGGTCAAAACTAAGGTTTTTCATTTGGAGGATCTAAGTACATTTCATATTATAACTAAAAAGAAAAGAAAGAAAGATAACATATATAAACTTGGTAGAAATGTTTCTCGGAAAATTGGATACAAAAATACCAAAAAGTAAGGGCTATTCAAGCACTATGCCTGAAACCAATTGGGATTAGAGTGGAGGAACTATATGTTACAATCTTTAGATCATAAAATCTGTAATATTCAATTCCATAATAAAGAAATCTAGGTATGAAAAAACTTAGTAAGCGAAGTACTTAGTGAAAGGTACATCTAAATATGGTAGATCAAACAATCTGAAACAAATTAAGCAGCTTTTCTTGAAAAAGTAAATTAAAAATAGTAATGGTACTTGCCTAAATTAATGTATCATTTCTAAATGTCTAAAAAAATCCTCAGTGTCAAACTTGAATCTGTCCACAGGCATACTGACTTAAAGGTGAAAGCATGTGAAAATGTGTGTTGCACATGCTTCAACAAGATATAAGACCTACTGTCCCAGGTAATTACCTGCTAGCAAAATAACTTATCTTTATTTACTTTTGGGTTATAATCCTTGCTTTTAGCTGAAATCAGCATCTCCAATCCAATTAATAAGAATAAACTTTGTCCAAAATTTTACTGAGGTATCCCAAAATGTTAAATAAGGAATGCTACTCAATAAAACACTTATTTTAATATAAGAATTTTTAAAAGTCAAGGTTCTAAAGCAACCACCAATTTAATAAGTAATTAAAAAGCTGGGTATGCTCCTCGTTTCTAAACTCACAGAAATTGACATTTCTTCTTATTTATAACAGCATAAAGAATGACTTCTAGGTTCCTTCCTTTTAAATTAAGGCTTGTTTATACTTGACAACTATCCTTATTCTAAAAGTTTTGTGTTCTGCATTTCATAGCTCAAACTGTTGCTAACCTAGAAACTGGAAGGGTTAATTTTGGAGCTTTTTGGTGTTATGTCCCACCTGGACAACAACTACATATTCACAGCAAAATGAACATAATTTTTAGAAACATGTATGTAAGAATCTGAAATAGACTTCCAAAAACATAAATTATTTGATATATTAAAGGTAGCCTTATTTTACGACTAAAGAAAAATATGAGAGGAAAGGAAATTTTTAAATAATTAACTTTACTATTTTCCATGCCAACTTTCAATATGATCCATTTTTTGGTCAGGATCTACATATCTGAAAAGTTGACTGCTTATTAAAATTCTCAATGAATTTAAAAGCACTGTTATAAAACTTTTCCTTAGTCCATTCAGTCCCTTAACTAATCAAACAATGAAACAAATATTACAAGAACAAGGCTGACAAAAAATCATAATGAACCTCTCAGATGAGAAACTAATTGGTACTAAGTACACAATGGCTTACATTTAATCCTGTTAATAACCACACAAAAAAAGAAATAAAAGACTCACTTTTCAGTCATCTCTCTGGACCACTGGGCTAAAATAACAGCATGACTAAATCTGACATTGACCCCGTGGCCCTGCTAGGAGTTAAAAGAATTCCTTTGAGTCTTCTGAGGCCTGTTTTCAACTGTTCTAGAAGGGGTGAGCTAGTCATACACACTTGTTAGCCTCCTTTACAGAAACAGGTCAAATTAGAAATGGTCATATACACTGTAATATATACTAATTCTTACTTTAGTCTGTGCCTTATCATAAAAGCAACAGAAAATATGATAAAATAATTACAGCTGGATAGTAAAATGTCATAAAAGGAAGAAATGTAATTTAAACAATGAAGATTCATCCAAGCAACAACATATTATTAAAAATAAATTCTTAAAATGAAAAATAAGATTATACCCAAATTAATGAAAAAGTTTGAAATTGAGATACATCGTATCAAGATGAATCACTAAACTACAAAAAGAAAAACATAATTTTTTTCTATATTGAGCACAATAAAATTTTCAGCAAGCCTATTGAATTAAATAATTATTCTGTGAAGTTTTACTGGCTTTTGTGACACGAACCCACAAATAACAGCGTTAAGATGATACTAACCTGACTGAAAGCAATGACTTTTTCTTTCTCATCCCTGTTCAAAATACAGATTTACGTCTTTCAACAAAGAACAACTCACAATTTCCTTCCTGGTGATTCAAAATAATTATGGCTACAAATATGCTACACTTGGTAACGTATTTCTAGTTCTAATACTAAGACTTTTAATAAAATGTGTTTTCTAAAATGAAATTCCAGGATATATTTCTATTTCACAGTCTAATCACTAAAAATTTTAAAAAGCTAACCACTACTATATTACGTACCTGCTTCAAGTTACTGCAATTTAAAAAAATACAGCCCTAATTTACATCAGTATTTAAAATTAACAAGTCAAAATTTTCTGAATACGAAAGCCAATAGATGTCCTTTTATAACACTAAGAAATAAAATTATTACACATCAAGGCATACGTGAAATCTATGCTATCTCTGTGGCAAAATATTCTTTTTCTGCACTGTTACAGACCTTTTATAATTTTAGCTTTTCATATTAATAAAATAGACAAATACAATAGTCAAATAAATATTACCTAACGAAACATATAACTGAAGAATAGTGACTAGTCTCAAGGCATTGTTTTGTTATTTGTAAAGGCTCAAATTAATTTAGGATAAAGATTGGAGGTAGAATTTTAATACTTATCACAAGCTTTGTGACATGTTAAAGTTTAAATAAACTCTTTAAAAAAGAGAGAATTCAACTACATTGTTTTGAAAATCTATAATGGCATAGGTACTGTACCTGTCAGGTGACAACATTTTAGTGGTGAGATTTTCTTTTCCCCCAATTCTTACTCTGTCCTCACCTTCTTTTTGCTCATTCACGGAATATTATTTTTCAGGAAATTTCAATAATCAACTAGAACACTAACACATAAAAACACCAAAGGATAAGAGAACTGCAAAATACTATACAACTCCAATTTAAAGTTTAACTCAGAACCTACTTTTCTGAACAGAAAACTCTCAAGCTAAACAATTTCAGTACCACAGGGCTTTATACTCATTGGCTGACCTTCACAGCATTTTTGTGCCTAAAAATCATGAATAAAAGTTTTTCCATTATACTTTAATAGTTACTAGATATGTTTAGTCATTCAGCTTTAAAAGAAACTTCTACCTACTGCCAAAAGAAAGAGAAAACAAAAAAAATTTCATAAAGTGAAAATTTCAAATAAAGAATAGAAAAGGCATCAAGCAATCATAACCTTTAAAAAAACAATTGCCTTACAACTGTCTGTGAAGTTTTGTAATAGTACAAAAGCACTTCACAAGTTTCTATCCTTAACAAATTTCAAGTTTGGATTTACAGTGCTCTCCTAATAAGAGCATACAAAACAAAATCTGTGCAATAAGCTTACTAGGAACATTTTCCACAAATACTTCCTAGTAAAATATGCTAACAGAATGTCTTGTTATTTTTAAAGCTGCATACTTTTACAGTTATATCACTTTTCATATAACAAATTATACCGATTTGATGTGAATATTAGAAATAAATATATTTTAGACATTTTTGTGTTTCCTAATAATTATACATGAACATCAAGTGTAAACTTATAAAATGCTTTTAAAATGCTAATCAGAATTAAAGGGAATAATCTTAAAAATTTTTGAAGACTACGATCAAAGAGTAGAAATTCAAAAGATTATTTTAATTGCCATGAACAACAACAGCTAATTATACACCAGGATATATTTTTTCTTATTTTGAAACTCTGATTTTAAAAGAAATTGTCTCTTGAGAAGTCATCTCATAGAAATCAAACTGTGAAACAAAATAATGAAGAAAAATAGTAAAAATAAACAAAAAACTGCTAATTATTTCTTGGTAATCACAAACTCTGTAATCCAACTGCATACTATAGGAGTACTAAAATCTACAAAGAAAAAAAACCCTATAAAATAGATACAAAAGGCAGCTTACCCTTACTTACTCCAATTCCCAACATACTCATACATTCTAAAGTGTTCATACAAAAGCATTTTAGATTCCTCACTGCCATGATGTATAATCAATAAAATTAAAGAACCTAAAGTTATAAATTATCAAAACTTACCCATTTCCCTTCTACTTATCATCATTTGAAAGTTTTTTCACACTATTAATATAGCACATCAGTTTTTTCTGGTAGATTAGGAATTAGAATTCTTTAAATGATAAAAAGGATCTTTTTATTATTTTATATTCATTTATGCAATACAAAACTCAGTTAAATATGCTACTGCATTATGCTACCCTCACAAAACTTTTAAAATATAAGTAGTTTTGATCACATTAATTCGATATTGAAGCCTTTAGATACTAATAAACAGTTATTTTGGAGAGCAATTAGGACTAGAGGCCTGTAGTTTTCCTTTATAACAATGATTAATTACTCAATATTTAAATTGCCACACACTTCTCCAAGGACTTAACACTTAACAGCATAAAGTTGTGTTTCATAAAAACAAAATTCTTTCTATTTGAGAAATAAGCATGTTTTGTAACAAGAGGCAAACTTTTAGGATCTGGTCAAGGTAAAAATGTTACATCCCCAATCAAATATATATTCACGTCTATCTGTATATACCATAAATAATAAAAAATCAATAGAAGCATTTATATATATCAGATTATAACTGATTCCTTATTAATATATTTTAATACACAATAGTTACACTAAAAATTTTTAACAATAATACTTAACAATAATACTTACTGCTAATTAGTATTTTTAGTATTAACTTAGTTCAACTATAAAATTATCCCAACAGTTAAATGACCATGAATAAAAATTTTCAGGATTAATAATTTTCCATCAATTTCATGCATAAAGCTAACATCTTTTGAGCTTCTCAATGGCTCAAGAATTAAATTGGTACTGTTATTAAGAAAACAAAACCAAAACCAAAATTAGTTTTTCTCTGCTGGTCCCCATGGATCTAAGTACCACACAATAATTCCTCTCAATCTGCAAAACAAAATAAAACAACTAACAAATAGATGGGCTAAGGAAGAAAGATCAAAACAAAGAAACAAGTTGTTGTTTTTTTTTTTAAATCCTCTTTCCCTTCAGCAATCAACAAAATAACAAAAAAGAAAAAGTGGAAAAGTCACCCAGAATATATGACCATGTAAGCATGGGCACTCTTGCAGAAAACCAAGTCTGCAACCCAAAGCCATGGGAAATTTAAATTAGAGCAAACGGCCACAATAGGCAGGAAAATCTGTATAGATAAAAAGGGACTGCTGAAATTGCAGGTATACTACTAAAGATCTTTTGAGATTTCTAAACAAACTTTATTAGTTTTATTAATTTTTAAAAATAAGAAATAATTATTATATCCATGTTATACTAGAAAAATTGTTTTCCCCTTTTAATCTGTATATACATATATATGCATGTTAAGTAATATATCTAAAGGAGAAGAAAAGATTCCCATTGATTAATATTGCTTTAGAAACTTGCTTCACAAATGTATGTTCTTCTATGTTTAAACAATTTTAAATGAATAAAAATTTAACAAAATGAAGAAAATACTCTTTGCTGCTATGTTAATCTAAGTGGTGGCACAATCATACAGCTGAACACTACTGGCTGCCCCATAAAGAACTGTATGCCAGAATTAGTTTAACTAACCAACACTGTTTGAAAATTGGATGAACTGTGCTACAACTATTACATTTTTTTCTGTTAAATCTAACAATAATGGAGATTTCCCAAACTAGAACATCTCAAACAGAAGAAAATGGGCACGGGTACAATATTTTAAAGTTCTTTATGATATTAAGAATATATACAAGTATTCCACAATTCAGTATCTGAAGGATTTTTACCAGTAACTCATCAATCCAAAAACATTTAAATTGAATGTTATGAACCTCTTTAAGGAAGTTTTTCATACACATAAAACTAATAATGCCAGTTAAATGATTATTACACAGCATTAACAGCAATATTTAAGTTATATTTATTCTCCCACAAAATTTATATCACTTTTAAATTAAACCAAAAAAGCTCAAGTAGCTATAAGGAGGTTATGTGATGAGCAAAATACTCAATTATATGGTAGTGAGGTAATTTTTCAAGTTCTTATTGGAACAATGAAATTTTATTGGAAATTAAAATCCTCCTTAAATGTGGAAAGTAATGCTATTTCTAAAAACCACTGATAAAAATTTATCTATGTTTAAATCAGACCATTTAAAACTAAAAAGTGGCAAGTGCAGCATAAGGACTTAATGATTAATGTGGTTGTACATCTTCTCTTTAAATAAAATCTCCTTTTTCAGTTAAATTTATTTTCCATGTTCCTGAATCCCTCACCTGACTTTTTAAGATCATAATTTGTATTACTTTAGCAATCTCATTTATCAGCCATAAACATATTTCCTACATCTTTAGAATTATTCATTAACTATAAATATGGAAAGAGTATTGAAAAGTTTTCTAGAGTTGAAGCTTTTTCTGCCTACAATAGATACTTCTGTTACAAGTGCTATTTAGTCACAAAGGAAAATCAAACGTGACCTACTCACTTCCAGGGAACTGCCAATAAAAACACTTTCCCTTAATATGTCATTTTTTCACCTTGAGGCAGTAGTAAGTTGCCTACATATTTAAATTAAAAAAAAAAAAGTGTGGGAGAGTAAAAATGATTTTCACCATCATAGACTTATGCTACCTTCTCTCAAACTGTGTTTGCAAAAGACATGAATAAGAATAGATGTTTGTCAAGTCCACTATGAACTAATTTTCAAAACTGACAAAAGCTGAAATTCTAAGGTAAAAATTTGTCATAAAAATCAAAATTACACATTAGCAGGTAAGAGCCACTTTTAAATAATTTATTTCACATTTATATTTTGAATCCAAATCTATATGACAAAAATAAATTTTATGACTAGAATTATACCTCTATTCAAAGCCAATGCTGTCAGATAAAGACTCAAACAAAAAAGCAGGTCAAATCTATTCCTTTAGGTATTCTTAAGTATGTCTGTATAATTTAAAAAGAAAATGTGACCTTACACATTGTGGATACTCAAATTAAATAAATTAAATAATTATCTCTTCTAGCAGAATTAACAACAATCAGGCACGTAGCTCAAAATGGCAAAAACTTAACCATGGCAATACCTTTAATTTAAAACAAAACAAAGATAAACAATGAGATTAAAAAATTTAGACTGAAAAATCTCCCATTAACTCAACACTTTTACTTCATTATTGTTAACCACTAAGTATCTAGCAAATTAATAAATTACTTTAAATTAAATATAAATTTAGTGAAGTCTTAAAATCAGTATCTTCTACTTAGAGATGAAAGAATTATCTGAATAGCCTTTACTCTTAAGGAAAAAAAGGATTAAATGTTCCCCTGAACTTCTTTTGAAAAGAGTTACAACCTAGTCATATGTCATTCATATCATATTTACCTTCTGACCATAAAAGTACATTATTTATAAATTATATTTAATTTAGACATTTAGACACATGATCATTATATGCAAAAGATGCAAACAGTTATATGAAAATTACATTTAAATACTCTCCACCCCGACAGACATCAGGATTCAAGTTCTTCTGACAAGAATGAAAATATTTGCCATCTAATTTTATGCTTGTCCATTCCAAAAAAAATATGCAAACCTGTAGATAAAGTAACATTTAAATGGTAACTATACTAAGTCATTAGTTCAATAAATACACATCATAGTATTTTCTTATTAGCAGTTTCTAATGAATTCAGTAAATCTTACATGAAAATCAAATCAGTTACGAAAAGAAATGTTTTTTAAAAAATAAAATTTAACTCTCTCCTTAGGGACTTCACATTGTTAAAAGGAAAAATTACTATAAATGAATTTAGATTAAAAGTCATTAATTGACTTTGGAAGAATGTACACCTAAGTTGCTGATCTACAGTGAAATCACAAAAATTAGCAACACATATCAACATTCCAAAATGTTATTAAAATCCAACCCACAGCTGCCTTGGCATTTCTGGAGTTTCTAATAAGATTTTCAGTCAGCTGAACAGTGGCCATAAAAAGGTTTTCAAACTTCACTCCATTCACAAGTAAAGTTGAAAATGAACATTTTTATTTCTTCTTGCCCTATGACAACTTCACCATGGAATGGTGAATAACACTGTTCAAGTCATTATGCTAATTAGAAATTAAATAAAAAGATGCCCTTACAATAGATGTGTAAGGTGACATGCTACAACTAGAGACACAGTTCAAAAGCAGCTTTAAGAATTATGTAGTACAGGCTTACAAAAGCTAAAAACATCAGAGAGAGAACTCCTTGATGCTCTTGGTCCCTGGAACTCCAGTATGTGTCCATTTTAAAATTGTAAGACAGATGTTAAACTATACGTCAATGAGAAGCATATAAAATGGCAACCCACTCTTATGACCTATTAGGACTAAGATGTCTCAAGAACTATATTTATTGAAAGTAAGCTGATGAATGCAAAAAGGGGAAAAAGCACCACCTCACCAATTTCTGCAGTAGTACTAAAAGTAAATGTTAATTTACTAATGCTACCAAACTGACAAAATGGACTCCTTTCCTATGTTAAAAGATTATAAGAACCCAAGCTATGAGGAACCAAAGTTGTATTTTAAAACATGCTCTACTTTAAATAACCCTGCATAAAATGTTTTAAATAGCTAGTCATTTCCTTTGACTAACTTATAGAGCTACTCCAATTGAGAACGGTTTTATCTTCCATAAAACTATATAAAATATTCGATTGTGTTTTAAAAGAAAATAAAGAGAAGATATAGAAGCAAGAAAACAACAGAAGAAAATTATGACCTAGAAATCTTCCAAAATCATTCTGGACTAATATAGAACATAAATATCCTCTCCCATTTACGTTGATGTGGCTTCTGAAAATATATGCTATGAAAATGTCTAATCCTATCTAGCCACCTGTAAACATCAATGGTACCATACAGTCTGAAGTTTCTAGTAAGAGTTTCAGCTTCCATTCTTCTTCCCTGCATTTAACCTAAACTTTAAATCCTATCCATTCTTCAAGACAAAGCTCAAAGAGCTCCTTTTCAATTCAATCTTATACTGTGCCTCCCCACAGCAATCTTTTTAAAAAAGCCTATTACATTCATCTGGAATAATAATGTATTGTGCTGGGGCATCTCTTATATTTGTAGAAATGTATTTAACTCTGGTATTATAGTAACTTTCCATGTTGTCATGCATTTTAAGGTTTCTAAAGACAAGGACTACATGGCAATTCTTGAATCCCAATGTCTCAATGGTACAGTGGCTTGTAACTTGTTGGACTCATTTTAAGTCTTCAGAACTAAGATTAATGACATAAGCTAGCATATCATAAAATGTAACCAAATCAAATAAAATGTATCTAAGGAAAGTACCAAACTATAGATATGTTCAAAAACAACTTGAGTTTAAAAAAAAAAAAAAAAGTTGAGAACTTTTAACTCAAGAAACCAAGTGGAAGCTATAATCCTGTTTGCCACAATGATCATGAACCTATCTGGTAGTTGTGAGTTGTCAAAATATTTTCCTATTATATCAAATCTACCTGATACTTCACTTCAGCTATATAACCTTAACAAAATAAAATGCATGATTTAACCAATAAAAAATTAAGTTACCCAAAGTCACAGCTAGCCAATTACAGAGTTGTAACACCTAATATACCACTAATTGAGAACCTATAACCATTACCTCATTGAGAACTGAACTTTAAACTGACACCTGAGATGACTAGGTTATCAGCCAGGTAAGGTAGAAACTGATCCAAGCAGAAAAAAACAGCATATGTTAAGACCTAGATCAAAAAAAATGTTGACATATTTGAAAAACTAAAATTCAAACAGGTAACAACTCTACTCACATTTTAATTAGTTTTCATTATCCTTGATTGAGTGCCTAATAAACACCAGAGACTCAGCAAATACCCCTAAATGAGTTCTCCATCTGATAAAATTGTACCTAAAACTTTTGTTTTTATATTTTAGGGGCTGGAGCTGAGGATATAGCTCAGTAGTAGAGCACTTACCTCCCATGTCCAAGACCCTGGGTTCAATTCCCAGTATTTAAAAAAATAATTTTTTTAAGTATATTTTAGGGAGAAATGGAATTTGACACAAAAATAAGACTTACTGTCCTAAGCTAAAAGCCATAATTTTACTTCAATTTTAAAAGCCATGATTTCACTTCAAATAATACTATGGAAAGAACACTACTCTATACACAAAGGTGGACTGCAATTAAATTCACTTAAGATTTATAGAGTCTGACGTGGCAAATTAACACAGACTAAAAGAACTATGTCCAAAATGTACATACTGAAGGAGCTCTACATTAATTCTACACAAAATTCTGCATTATCACAGTCACAAACTAGGAACTAATAATGGCTTCCTTGACTCTTTTTCTTTTTTTTGGGGGGGGGGGGGCGGGCAGGGTACCAGGAGTTGAACTCAGGGCACTCAACCACTGGGCCACATCCCCAGTCCTATTTTGTATTTAGAGACAAGGTCTCACTGAGTTGCCTAGCACCTCACTTTTGCTGAGGTTGTCTTTAAACTTCCAATCCTCCTGCCTCAGCCTCCTGAGCTGCTAGGATTACAGGCATGTGCAGTGTGCCCAGCCTTGACTCTTAAAAATGCTATAGTCTTGCTGACCAGGAAGATTATAAATTCAAGGCTAGACTGAGCAATTTACCAAGTCACTGTCTCACAATAAAAAAATTTTAAAGGAACAGGATGTAGCTCAATGGAGGAGTGCTTGTCTTGCAGATGTGAAGCCCTGGGTTCAATTCTCAGTATCACAAAAAATAAATACATAAATAAATAAAAATGCTAAAATTTTTCACTCTTCCTTTTTTTTTTTTTTTTTTGGTACCAGGGATTGAACTCAGGGGTACTTGACCACTGATCCACATCCCCAGCCCTATTTTGTATTTTATTTCGAGACAGGGTCTCACTGAGTTGCTTAGCGCCTTGTCATTGCTGGGGCTGGCTTTGAACTCACAATTCTCCTGTCTCAGCCTCCTGAGATGCTAGGATTACAGGCATGCGCCACCGTGCCCTGGCCTCATTCTTCCATTTTTAAATTCTGAACTATTTAATTTTTGCTAAATCTAAATCTTTCCACATTACTAAAGGAGAAACATTAAGATGAACAAGAACAAAGCATGCTTCTAGAAGTAGAATTAGACTATTGTTCATTTGCTTAAAATATATTTTAATTCCATAACAAATACATTGTTCATCAAGTACTCTTCATTCACTTTCAAAAAGTATTATATGTCTCAGGTATCTGCTCAGAGTAATATAGAAGACACAAAAAATGGTTCACAGACCTAGAAATAAGAAATATCTTCCATAGTAAGATGGATTCATCTCAGGCTATGCTTACTGTTAACAGAAAAAGCAAGGCAAAACCAAGTGTGATAGGATGTCATTTTTATTTAAGAAATGGAAATAGCACACACATATATGTATATACATATTTGCTTATTGTTTTTAATGTTAAAGACAAAACATTCTTTTTCTCTTAACAGTTACCCATATGGGGAAGGTCAGGAATTAAAAGGAGACTTAGTCAAAAGGTAGGTTTCTCTGGATAGATTTTACCTTGTTTTGTTGATTTGAATTTGAAACCTCACATAAATATTTTATATAATAATAAAACAAAATTAAAGTTTAAAAGCATAATCCTATAAAATAAATATATCAAAAACAGAATGAAGCAAATGAACCTAACTGCCTATCAAGTTGATAACCTAACTAGAGAAAGGAAAACCTAAATTTAATAAGCTTGTAGATCTAACTACCAATTCGTAAGAAATAGAAGACAGTGGAATAGATTAAGGAGTACTACAGGTTGAGGGTGTAGCTCAATTTTAGAGTGCTTACCTAGCATGCACTAAAGAAGCCCTGGGTTCCATTCTCAGCACCACAAAAACAAAACAAAATAAAAACTACAAAATAGAGTCTACACTAAATTCTAGAATAAAAGCAACCCAATTACTATAACAATTATATTACAAAGAATTAAAAATAAAATAGAAGAGATAAAAAGGGAACCTATTGATTAAAGGATATGTAAGATATCAACCAATTGCAAAATACAGATCAGATATAATTCAAATAAACTGTAAGAAAAAAATTAGAAACATATCTGTGAAATTTGAACACTGACTGGATATTTAATGATAAAAAATTTACTGCCTATTTGTTTAGGTGTGACAATGACATGATTGTATTTTTTAAAAATAATCTTTACCTTTCAAAAAGGTATACATTGGGGCGGGGCTGTAGCTCAGTGGTAGAGTGCTTGCCTAGCACATGTGAGGCCCTAAGTTCAATTCTCAGCACCACATAAAGACAAATAAATAAAACAAAGGTATTGTGTCCATCTACAACAAAAAAATATTTTAAAAAAGGCATACATTGTGAAATATATATATCTATGTATGTACATATTTAAACAAATGAAATGATACTATATCTGTAGTTTGCTTCAAAATAATACAGAGACATAGAGTTATAGATGAGAAAAGATTAGTCATAGGTTGATAATTGTTGAAGCTAGTTTATGGGACACTGGAGTCCACGATAACATTCTATTTTTGTATACTTTAGAATTTCCATAATAAGGGCTGGGATTGTAGCTCAGTGGTAGAGCACTTGCCTAGCATGTGTGAGGCACCAGTTTCAATCCTCAGCCCTACATAAAAATAAATAAATAAAATAAATGTATTGTGTCCATCTACAACCAAAAACTTTTTTTAATTCTCCATAATAAAACATTTAAAATGAAAAGCTAACTACTACTCCTATAGTTAATTATCTCTTCTCCATCCAGGAAAATAAATTGTCAATTATTTCTCTATAATTCCTTAAGCACTTACTACTATCTCTCCTCATTATTTGGTTGTCTTATACAAGTAAATCCACAAGAATCACTTTGTAAATTAAAAAACATCTGATTTCCTTTGGTACATTTTGTCTTCAAAAAAGAGAGATGCTTTTCTAATACATTGCCTCCCCCATCCAGTTTTGCTTTCCAAAGTTTGTTACCCATGATTAAATTATTAAATAGAAAATGTTAGAAATAGATAATTAAGAAAACTTAAAAATATGTGTCATTCTGAATATCATGATGAAATTGCCCTGTCACCTGGTATGTGAATCATTCCTTTGTCCAGCATATCCATATGGGTATATATTACCCACTCATTAGTCACTTAGTGGCTATTTTAGTTCTCAGGTCAACTTAGGAGTATCCTGGTGCTTATGTCAAGTAACCTTTATTTTACTTATTAGTGGGCCCAAAGCTCAAGAGTAGTGATACTGGCAATTAGGATATGCCAAAAAGAAAACATAAAGTGCTTTCTTTAACTGAAAGGTGAAAATTAGCTTTAAAAAAATCACATGCTGAGGTTGCTAAGATGTATGGTATAAACAAATTTGTGAAATTGTGAAGAAAAAAAATTTTGTGATAGTTTTGCCATCACACTTCAAATTACAAAATTTATGGTCACACTGTGAAGTACTAGAATAGGCATTAAATTTGTGGGTCTATGACAGTGTATTGTTAAAACTGTCCTATCTTACTATTAGTTATTATTGTTAATCTCTTATTGTGCCTAGTTTATAAATTAAATTTACTATAGGAATGCATATGGGGAAAAAATAGGGTTTAGTACTATCCAGTTTCAGGTATCCACTGAAAGTGTTGAAGTGCATCCTTGAGGATAAAGGGAGTTACTGTATGTGAGAACTGAAAATCACCCCTACTGAGGATAATGAAAGGTTGGGACTTTAAGAAGAAAAACAAATGACAGATCAAACATAGTTCTTATAAAAAAGACTTAGTATGCACAAGGCCCTGGGTTTGATCTCCAGCACGGGGCAGGGAAAAAACGCCCTAGGAAAGAGTAATGAAAGTGAAGGAAATGAAGCCCAGACCTTAGAAATAAATCCTACAGTAGAAAGAGCTGGTGGCCATCAGTACTGGGATTGTAGCTCAGTGGTAGAGCACTTGCCTAGCATGTGTGAGGCACCAGTTTCAATCCTCAGCCCTACATAAAAATATAAATAAAATAAATGTATTGTGTCCATCTACAACCAAAAACATCAGTACTGGTGTACTGATGGCCTATGTTTCTGTGCTTTAGCATGAATTTATTATAGGCAAAGCCACAATCACATAATTATATGAACTGAGAAAGATTAGGCTATCAACTGAGTGTCACATATCTCTCTAGTCTCAATGGAATCTCAAAAGGCCAATCAACAGTTTCGGATTAAAAACGAGAATGGAGTTGAACACTTAAAGTACAGAAAAAAAATAAATGCCTCATAATTATATATTATATGCCAGTAAAGCAAAATAAATGTTTAAGTATCTCACGGAAATTTTCTTAAATATTTTTCTTAGTTGTCAATGGACCTTTATTTTATTTGTTTGTTTATATGTGGTGCTGAGAATCGAACCCAGGGCCTCACACATACTAGGCAAGTGCTCTACCACTGAGCTACAACCCCAGCCCTCACAATGAAATTTTTTTTTAAAGTGCTTTTTTCATTCTTTTTTTAAAAATACTTTTTTTAGTTGTAAATGAACACAGTATCTTTATTTATTTTTATGTGGTGCTGAGGATCGAACCCAGTGCTTCACGCGTGCAAGGCGAGCACTCTACCACTGAGCCACAACCCCAGCCCATATCATTGAAATTTAATAGTGGATAACTGAAAGTTTTCACAGAGGTAGAGCTACACTCATTAATACAAATTTAATAATAGCAAATGCCAACTACATATGCATCCATGTAGTCTTCTATAGGTTTATGCACAATCTCAAATTCACTAATCCTATTTATTTAGAAAGTATAAGTTTTGAGAGACTTAACTCCTATGGTTAAAAGACTTCTTACAACATTACTTGGCTTCTTATTATATTCTGTCTCTTCAATGAATTAAATCACTTAGACTAAAACTATGCCCTTTACCACTTTCAATTGCAAGCACTGCTTATATTCTACATAGAACAGATGCCTAATAATGTTTGATGATTTAGCAATTAATGGGAATCAAACTAATACATATGTCAAGGAATTGCTCCAAATATTATAATAACGCTATGAATATGACAAAGACCAGTCATCAAGGAGTTTGCAAACTTTTCTCTTGTGCCAAATGGCTGCTTTAAACATGCCACAGTAGCCAGGTACACAACCATAATCCCTACAACTCAGGAGGCTGAGACAAGAGGATAGCAAGTTCAAGTCCAGCCTGGGCAACTTAGCAAGACCCCGCTTTAAAACTAAAAAATTAAAAGGTCTGAGGATATAGCTCAGTGATAGAATGCCCCTGGGTTCAATCTCCAGTACCACCAAAAAACAAAAACAAAAAACCAAGCAGCAGCAGCCAGCAGCCAGTTTTGGCAGTTTGCCTGGGGTGGAGGGTTAGTACACATAATAGTTATCGATGATGTTTAACAATCAGCAGTTCAAAAGCATGCCAGAATTTCTACATACTTCCACTAACATGAAAAAAATTTTTTTCTAAAATTATTACATGGCCCAGATCAATCCCAGATCTAAATAGGAAAGGGATAATGACTAAAGAGTAACGAAACACTCAAACAGGCATCATTCCAGAATATATTATTTATCAAATGGAAATAAATAGAATTATAACATTAACAGATCAAGGAAAATAAAAGATAAATAAAATAAATAAAATAGAAGATATATATTTAAATGTAAAAATGAGTTAAGCAAGTTAATTTACAGAATTTGTTTCAATTTAGTTGGATCAAAAAAACAAATCCTAAAGTCAAAGTAGGGATAAATAGCATTTCAGAGAAAAGATACAATGAATGTCTAAAATTACTTTTGTTTTGTATCAATTATTTTATGTTGCAGGAAAAGTACTATAAATTTATAAACACACCCACTAAACTTTAAAGGAATACCTATTAGGATAAATTAGTTTTTAAAAAATCATAAATAGATGGAAAACATATGAAAAATCTAATGTTAAAAAAAGCCACTCATTGCTGATGTATAGAAATGCATTAGATTTATGTATATTGATTTTATATCCTGCAATTTTACTGAATTCATTTATCAGTTCTAGAAGTTTTCTGGTGGAACTTTTTGGATCCTCTAAGTATAGAATCATGTCGTCTGCAAATAATGATAGTATGAGTTCTTCTTTCCCTATTCGTATCCCTTTAATTTCCTTCATCTGTCTGATTGCTTAAAGATGGTTGAGATCATCATCACTACCCTTGGTGCATGTATGAAGACACAAATGGTGTGACTTTATTTGGTTTGCAACCAGAGAAATGGAAAAACTGAGCTCTATATATGTACTATGACTTGAAATGCAACTAAATAAACTTATTTAAAAAAAAATAAAATAAATAAAATTTAAAAATACCATAAAGAGGAAAGTTTATCCATTTATAAGGATAGACTTTACCTAGAGAGTTATCAATTTTATTGGAATAAGAGATGAAAGAGGAAATGAAGAACATTTGAATTTTACCTTTTCTTTCATGTAAAGAAATGCTGTTAAGATTGTTCAAAGGGGGGCTGGGATTGTGGCGCAGTGGTAGCGTGCTCGCCTAGCACGCCAGAGGCACTGGGTTCGATCCTCAGCACCACATAAAGGTAAAATAGAGATATTGTGTCCACCTACAACTAAAAAATAAATATTAAAAAAAAAAAAAAAAAAAAAAAAAAGATTGTTCAAAGGTCTTATTTATATTAATTGTATCCATTTAATGAATAGTACTCAGTACTTGTAGTTAGATTTATCTTGTATAAAAATTAACATCAATGTCCCATATCTAACATTTGGAACAACATTGTAAACTATATAGTACTGTTCCCATCTTGTATGTGAATATAAAGAGAGGCTCATAAGATGTATAATGAAATAAATTTAGAATTTCTATTCTTATTTCCAATGTTCTTTCCATGTAACCAAAACAATGTTTAAATATATTACATTATTTAAATTAGGTGACTCTGGGTATACAAATCCAGTCAAAATTTTTAATAATAGCTGGCATTATCTTTCCTTGTCAATGATATCATAGTAGGGCAAAGAAAATACATGAAACAAGCAGGGCTTCCCAAAAATTCCTCATGAGAACTAAATTTGTTCTTAAATTTCATATAAAGTATTGACTTTGTCAAGGTGCATACGTTGACATGTATTTTTGTGCATGGTGGAGGAGGATGGCTATTCAGGTATTATGTATTAGAAATAGAACTCATAGTTAATTTTTATCCCAAAATTGATTAAATGTTTCTAAATGCTGTGGTTCAATTTTTTTTAGAAAAATTTCAAAATTCAGAAGACCATTTCTGCCCTATAATAATCAATTAGCTTGTCACAATTTAAGAATAATAATAAAAAATAAATTTTCACAGTAAAAAAAAAAAAAGCCATACTAGAAAAATGGAAGTCAACATAAACCATTACCACAAAAGCCAAAATACTAGAAGACAGAACTGTAAGAATAACAAAGTGCCTGCCAAATCAAACAAATTTGAAACATAACAAGTCACTGTAAAAAACAATGCAGTTGCCCGGTACAGTGGTGCACACCTGTAATCCCAAGTGGCTCAGGAGGCTGAAGCAGGAAGATTGTGAGTTCAAAACCAGCATCAGCAAATTAGCGAGACCCTGAACAACTCAGCAAGACCCTATCTCTAAATAAAATATAAAAAAGGGCTAGGAATGTGGCTCAGTGGTTAAGTGCCCCTGGGTTCCATCCCTGGTACCAAAAAAAAAAAAACAAACAATTCAGTTAACTAGAACTATTGTATATTATTGGTGAGAATGTAAATGGTACAGCCACTATGGGAAACAGTTTATGGGTTCCTCAAAAAGTTAAACAAAATTATCAGTAACTCCATTCTTAAGCATATACCTCAAAGAACTGAAAGCATGTATCTAAATAAAAACTTGTACACAAATTTCTATAACAGTACTATTCACAATAGCCAAAAGGTGGAAACAACCCAGAAGTCCACCAACAGATGAACAGATAAGCAAAATACAGAATATCCACACAATGGAATAGTATTCAGCCTTAAAAAGTAATGAAGAACTACCGGGCACGATGTCACATGCCTGTAATCCCAGCACTTTGGGAGGCTGAGACAGGAGAATTGCAAGTTCAAAGCCAGCCTCAGCAAAGGCAATGCACTAAGCAACTCAGTGAGACCTGGTCTCTATATAAAACACAAAATAGGACTGGGGATGTGGCTCAGTGGTCGAGTATCCGAGTTCAATCCCCAGTATCAAAAAAAAAAAAGTAATGAAGAACCGATATATGCTACAATATACATAAATCTCCAGAACATGAAGCTAAGTGAAAAAAGACAAAAGGTCACATCAAAAATAGATGAATCCATAGAAACACAAAGCATTAGTGGTTGCCAGCAACTAGTTGAAGCTGGGGAATAGGGAGTGACTGCTTAATGGGTACAGGATCTCCTTTTGAACATAATACAAATGCTTTTGAACCAACAAAGGTAATGCTAACACAACCCTGTAAATGTTCTAAATACCACCAAACTAAACTCCATAAAATAGTTGATGTTATGTTTCACTTCAATAAAATACAAATAACTCCCCAAAAATATAGTTCAAGAACAGATATGCTTTTTCTTTATAACACAAAATATTAAGGTTGTTTTCCCAGAGATATCTTTATATACCTGATTACCAACCTTCTCCTTAATCTATAAAACATACTTTACTAAATCCATCAATTCCTTTCCTCCAGAATCTTCATTTCCATATGATTCAGTTGCCTCTTATTCCATCCTCACTATCCTCTTACCAATCCTTCATTTTGTCCTAAGAAACCCCTTTTTGATTGTGTCAGCTCCCAGTTAACTTGCTCCTTTTTCTGTTCCCGAGGTTTATGACTCCAAAGTCATCATTAATTTCTTCCTTTCTGACTTTTCTAATCCAATACCAAGTTATGTCATATTCCCACTTAAATCTCTAATTCATTTCCTCCTTTCTTTCCTCACTACCACTACCTAGCTTAATTTTCTGTTCCCATCACTTTTAGTTCAGATTACTGTAAAAGAAAACCCATCTACCTACCCATCTTAATAATTACTAACTCTGCAATTCAATTTTCACATAATCTCTAGAATTCTTCTAAAATAAAAAATGTGAACATGTTATTCTCTTGCTTAAAATCCTTCAATAGCTATAGAACTTTCTGGATAGATTTGTTTTGTTTTGTTTTCATTTGGTTTATAGTCCTGAGGAATCAATCTAGGGGTACTCTTAACACTGAGCTACGTCCCCAGATTTTTATTTTTTATTTTGAGACAAGGTCTTGCTAAGTTGCCTAGATTGGTCTCCAAATTGTGATCCTCCTGCCTCAGCCTCCTGAGTAGCTAGGATTAGAGGCGTGTGCTAACAGGCCTGGATTTCGAGATATTTTTTAAAATGGACACAGGAAGCCCCTTATATGCTAGACACCATGGCCTCACTGCACTTATAATCCCTCACTCCCCAACTATCATTTTACAAATCAGACTAAAATACATACACATCCCCAAAGTCACTGTTTTCATTCTGCAATGCCTTTGCATGTGTTGTTCTCTGCTCCTAAAACCTTCCATTCCAACCCACTTCTCAATTTTTACAACCTGGTCTCCAACGAGTCTTTCCCTACTCTCCAATTTGAAATAAATGTCTTTCCACATTTCCATGTCAAACTGTACTTCTTTTTTTTGGGGGGGGGGGTGTCCAAACTATACAATAGAAGACTGCCCTTCCTTTCCATGACCCAACATTTACACAATATAATTTTAATAAACAAATCACCTCCACATACCTCCTTTCTAATTGAATACTTCCTTTTGCCAACAATGCCAAGAAAGCAGTAACTCTCTCTCTCATGGAAATCTTAGCTCCAACTGACTCCCCTTTTGTCAACCAAAAGGAGAATGGCCATCCTGCCCCACACTGCACTGCCATAGTATGTCCACCATCCATCATCATTTTACTAGCTCTTTAGATCTATATCATCAATCTCTCCACATTCTCATCACCATCATTTACCACAGGCATGATACAGTTCCAAGACCATCCATGAAGTTAGCACTTATTCCTTTTTTCACAACCTATCCATACTCTGCCACCAACTTTAGCACCTCTACAAAATATTGAGGGGGGATTGGGGTGGTACTGGGGATTGAACTCAGAGGCACGCTACCATTGAGCTATATCCTAGAACTTTGTATTTTTTATATTGAGGCAGGGTCCCCCTAAATTGCCCAGGTTGGCCTCAAACTTGTGATCCTCCTGCCTCACTCTCCTGTGTAGCTGGGATTACAGGTGTATGCCACCCAGGCCCAACTCTACAGATTCTTAAACCAGAAGAAAGTTGGTTTCAAAGGAAAAATAACAACCTTCTTTTTCAGTATATTAAATCTGAAACAACAGTACAATACCCATATGGAGATATTCAGCAAATTGCCCATGACAACTTGAACTCAAGAAAAGTTAAGGAGATGCCAATGTGATCATTACAAACACAGAAGTGACTAACGAAACAAGATGTTATCTCTGGGGAAGACAGGTAGAAAAAGAGGAGACTAAATGTTTATTCTGACTACAATGTTATGCCTAATACTGGATAATTTGGTTTCTGTCACCTTGCTCCAGGCTACCAAGTATTTCTGAAAAAAAAAGTTATGGCATCTTTCAAAGTGAGCTCATTACAAGTTCATGTTATTTTAATTTTGACCAAATACTACTTCTAAGGAATTCTTTTATTCTCTTATTGTTGATCTGTTAGCACAATGATTTCCAATCCACGAGTTTCAGGCTCCAGGGGAGCTATACAATTAGTTACTGTAATGAGTACCCAGAGGAATAAGTTACTTAAAGACTATCTCCCACAAATACATATAAACATTTCTCAACTGTGCAGTCAATGTGATTAATAAAATAGAAAGTCATTTGAAAGAGTACTGGCAGCTCTCTGTTAATATTCATGTTCTCAGTTACCAAATACTAATTGTTTTAAAGTAGTTGTCATCTTCAAAATATTAGGAACGAATGCCAAAGAGTGCTCCCCATAGCACTTAACATCCTTTTCACACCAAAGTTTATGGTGTGAAACACCAATTATCCTCTGCCCATTCTCATTTCTGCTTTCATTTTCCCACAAAAATCAAACACATCCTTATATTGTTCTCTTATCCACCGCAATTCATCTGAATATATTCTTTCTTCTCTAACGCTACAAATATCTGACCACTTAGCAATTTTTAAGACTAATGACACATATACTCAATCCCCTCTTACCTCACCTCACTATCCCAACCATCAAACAGGTTAGTCTCTCAAGTTTCCTCCTTTTTTCCTAAAAACAATATCTAATCTCCATTATTCTCATAAAACTCCAAAATTGATTCTGCTGTATGTTGAAACTGCTAGTCTCTTTTTTCTTTTTGCTGTCAATTTCTTGGAGTCATCAAGCTACAGCCTATGCCAACTACCTGCTTTTACAAATAAGATTGAAACAGGCCCAGCACAGTGCTACACTCCTGTAATCCCAGCACTTTGGAAGGCTAAGACAGGAGAATCACGAGTTCAAAGCCAAACTCAGCAATGGTGAAGCACTAAGCAACTCAGTGGGACCCTATCTTTACATACAACACAAAATAGCGCTGGGGATATGGATCAGTGGTTGAGTATCCCTAAGTTCTATCCCTGGTACCAAAAAAAAAAAAAAAAAAAAGATTGAAACAGTCATCCCATTTCTTTAGGCACTAAGACTGCCTTCCCACAGAAGTGAAGTTGAATAGTGCTATGATTTGGAATGTGAGGTGTCCCCCGAAAGTTCACATGTGAGACAATGCAAGGTTCAGAGGAGAAATGATTGGGCTGTGAGTCTTAACCTAATCAGTGAATAAATTCCTGATGGGAATAACTGAGCAGTAACAGAAGTGGTAGGGTGTGGCTGGAGGAGGTGGGAATTAGGGCATGGCTTTGGTGTATGTATCTGTATCTAAAGAGTACAGTCTCTCTACTTTCAGATCGTCACATGAGCTACTTCCGTCTGCCACACTCTCCCACCATAATGTTCAGCTTCATCTTGAGCTCCCAGAAATGGAGGCAGCCTTCTACAGACTAAGACCTCAGAAACCATGAGCCCGGGAATAAATATTTCCTCCTCTATAATTGTGCTGATCAGGTCCTTTAGTCATAGCAGTGAAAAAGCTGACTAAAACAAATAATTAAAAGATCTTATGGCCTGGAAGCCTAACATATTTCCCGATTCTTTAAAAAAAAAAAAAAAAGTTTGCTACTTCCTGGGGATCCAAGCACAATCTACATTCAATGTCATCATTTCTTCTAAGGATGGCAGGGTGCCACTATAGCAGTAAAGGTAAAGGACCATGAGTAAAGGTACATCTCAAGAGTAGTATACAGGGCAGATATATAAGATGACTATTTAGAAAACTATCACAAGAGACTTGGCATTAGGCACAAAGAGAGAGACATAAAGGGAAGGGACTTTTTAAAGGAATAGTCATTAAGACTTATGCTTATAACAGAAGAGACAACACCAAAAGTTCAATCCTCCAGATGTGGCTCTTGGAATTTGCATTCTCTCCTGTAATCTACTCTAGAGGCTTTCAGTTTTTCATACTTTCTTATCTTACTGGCTTTGGAGTTCCTAAAATCCTAATACTAAAACCATATCTTCTATGTACTAGTCATTCCCCATGCTTGCTATCTGACTCACACCTGGGTAAGCAAAACACTTAGGAAGAGGTAGTCCCAACAGAGTTGGCCAAATGTAAACACAAGGCCAATGTCAGAGGTAGAAGAAGTACTCACCTGTGATACCAAGCAGAAAGAGGAGAGAACTAAGATTTCAGGTCCAGAACTTGCTCTAGCCAAACAGGAAGAAGCAGCTATGAATTATAGCAGAAGCAGAGTGTCTTTGGTACTCTGACATACTCTTTCTGATGTTCAGAGAGACCACCATTAAAGTAGACTCTGGTAAGAAAGTCTCATGAGAAATAAGACCAATAAGTGAGGAATTAAGGAGTAGACCCTACTGGTCTGTTGTCTAGGAAAAGCAGTTCTCCTTATTAAAGATGATATTACTTTTTTCAAAATGGCCTATATAATACTAACCTTCAGTAACAGAGTTTTCACATCCCACAAGGTTGAGAAGGATATCATCATCTTTATCATCTACTTCACATCCCAGCAGCATCCAGCTTTCCACATTATCACTTTCTGAAATGGTGCTCTCTTCTTCACTTGAACTGACCTCTATAATCATGACCTCTCGGAATATAGCTGATCTCTCTTCAGGTTTAGGCTTCTCAATATTCCTCTTGGATTTATCAGCCAGCTCATTAGAGTGAGGAGAAGCAGAACAACCTTGGGTCTTTTCTTGTGCTTGGACCCTAATATTCTTTCTTTTACATCTATAAATACTATCTTCATCCGACAAAGTGATGACCTCTGACCCATCTGATAGTTGGATGATCTCACTATCTGAAACAACAATTAAGTTCTTCTGATTTGGTTTACTACTTGATGATTCAGAATTTCCAGAGTTCTTTTCTTCATGTCCTTCCTCCCTAATGGCATTACCAAGATCTTGAGCATAATGAATTTGACTGTAGAGCTGAAATTCTACCTCACTATCAACACTCAGTTCACTAGATGACTCTTCACGATAAAGGTCATCTTCATATGCTTCTATAGTCTCGTAGCCACCAAACATCATGGAAAGTTGGTAACCTTAATGCTGTAAGAAAAAAGTCATACAAAGAAGGTATTTTAAAAGCTCAGATCTTATGTGGTTAATGCATAATATCAATCTGTAGCACCAAATTCTATATGAAGGCCATCACTTCTCTCTAACTTATCAAAATACCTTTTTCTTGTAAGATAGCTTTTTTCCATGAATTTCTAAATCATATTATAACCCACTGTAATAATGCCCTCAAATGAGAATACTACTCCTAAATAAGAATTACTACCAACCAGTTGTTATAGTTATTAATGGAAATACTGTAATTCACAGGTGCACTGGAAAAGAAAAAAGATTGAGACCCACTGCTTGACACTTAACATTGTTCTCCAAAGTGTTAAAAACTGCAAAAAGATTTTAAGTAGCCGGGTGCGGTGGCACAAGCCTGTAGTTCCAGCACTTAGGGAAGCTAAGACAGGAGAATTGCGAGTTCAAAGCCAGCCTCAGCAACGGCGAGGTGCTAAGCAACTCAGTGAGACCCTGTCTCTACATAAAACACAAAATAGGGCTGGGGATGTGGCTCAGTGATTGAGTGCCCCTGAGTTCAATCTCCAGTACCAAAAAAAAAACAAAAAAAAGATTTTAAGTAGTACTCGAGGTGTACCTCAGTGATAGACCACTTGCCTAGCATGTCAGAGACCCTGGGTTCAATCCCTAATACCACAATAGATAAACAGATTTTAAGTATCTCTAATTATTCCATTCATTCTTCATCTCTTCCTTTGGCCCTGGGTTCAATTCCTAGTACTAAAAAAAAAAAAAAAAAAAAATTTAAGTTATCTCTCAATATCCCATTCATTCTTGGTTCTGGTTCTTCATGTGCTCTTTTCAGGTATACCCTAACATACAGGAATATTACTTCAACTATGATTAAATCCACAAAATGAAGCCATTATCATATTTAGTGTTTGAGTAAGGTATTTATTCTGAATTTTAAAATTAATCTAAAGGGTAGGAGTGTGGCTTAGTGGTAGAGCACCTGCCTAGCATGCATGAAGCTCTGCATTCAATCCACAGCACCACCACCAAAAAAAAAAGGGCCTTCTGATCCTTGGCCAAAAAACTATATTTGAAAAATCTGATAAACTTTCTTACTTCCATGCTAGTTATAAAAGTGTATATGAAATGCAAACTTAGTAAAGACCTAAAGTTGAGGCAAAATTCCTGGCTTTGGGAATAAATGCATGCAGAAAAACACTTTACTTTCCTATTGTGCACATACCAAATCCTGGTCATCTTCCAACTCAGCTTTAACACCACTTCCCACCAGGCTAAATAAACCCCTTTATAGGTTTCTATAATGCTTTACATTTCGAAACATTCATCACATTTTTAATTACTTATTCAATGTAAATGTCTCAGAAACAGATTGGAAACTCCAGGAGGTCAAGACCCTATATACTTTGTTTCAAACAAAGGATCACCAAAAACAGAGTAACTGATATTTAGGGGAACTTCTATAAATGTCTATTGAATTAATGAATGAATAAATGAATCATATTACCAGACATTTGTTCTTTAGCCCTGATAAAGCTAATGTGTGCCTAGAATACAGAAATTATAAAGAGATAATTTCTCAGTTGTCTTCAACATTCTAAAGACTTAAATTCTCTTACCATCAACCAAAAATCTACATAGATGTTTCAATTAGGTAGTAATGAAATATTGATACAAATGAGAGCTTCAGAAAAGTAAACTGTGTTTGTTTAAAAACCATGCCAGGGGGGCTGGGATTGTAGCTCAGTGGTAGAGCGCTTGCCTCACATGCGTGAGGCCCTGGGTTCTATCCTCAGCACCACGTACAAAGCAATAAAATAAAGACATTGTGTCCATCTACAACTAAAAAAAAGTTTAAAAACAAAACAAAACAAAAAAAACCATGCCAGGGAAGAGGGCACACACTTGTAATCCCAGCTACCTGGAAGGCTAAGGCTGGAGAATCCTGAGTGAGGCCAGCATGGGCAACTTGGGAGACTATGTCTCAAAATAAAATATAAAAAAAGGTCTAGGGATGTACCTCAATGTTAGAGTTCCTCTGGTTTAAATCTCTATTCCTCTGTGGGTGGGGTGGCCTGGCCTACAGCATACCAGGGATACCCTAGATAAACAGTAACAATGCCAATTTATTCTTTTTCCCACTTTCAGCTAGACAGATAAAATTAAGAAAGAAAAATTATTTTTTTAGTTTCCCATTCTCTGCCCAAAATGTCGGGAACTGTGATAGCAGTTTTGGTCACAAAAGCAGCTGACCCCAAAAGAGTCTTGTTTTCCAGAAATAAAGAAACCAACTTTTAATGTCTTTTTTTCTTCTAAAAGTTACAATATATCTGTTCCCCTGTTGCACTTTGAGGTTGCTACGCTGTTATTGTCATAAAAGTTGAATGTGAGTGAATAATAATGCCCATAGCATTTATCAGTTTATATTGAAATGTTAGCCTCAGAGGAATTCAAATAAAAGATGAATCCTTTCCTTTTTATTTAATAGGTAAATTAATTCTAAAAGAAGGCAAAGGAATTATGCTTCCTTCAAAATCCTCACTGGATCCATCCTGAGGATCCAATGTGGACTTAAGATAAAACATAATTCCAGTGCAACACAGAAAAAATTAAAGAGCTAAATTACAGAGTTACAAATTTGTACTACTCTTGGAGCCATCCCAAAGGAAAGGGATTAAGAATAGAGCCATAGGCACACCTGTGAATGTATGCCAAAAATAAACTACAGAACCATAATAAAAACTGACTTCCTTGGGTCTAAGGATTTATCTCCTTCCCTGAAATGTAGAAAAATGAATTTAACAATTTAGCCCCTATGGCCTTTAAGAGGATTTTGTATCTTCTGTACTTGAAAATTGTGCTCGGGCATAACACGCTCTCTTCTATTTATGTAGCTTATGCATGCCAGGGTTAAGGTTTGCCTCAGGCTGTTTTGGTTTATGTTACTATTTTAATTACATTTGAATGCATCTCATTTATTTTTTAAAAGTATACTTGCAGATGAACATGAGATAAAATATACCTATATCTATATACATACATATATCTCTATATATATGGATATACATACATATATCTATATCATATATCTATCTCTATATATATGTATATATCTATCTCTAGGTATAGATATATAGAGATAGATATATGTATGTATATCCCTCAACTCAGTTTTTTTGATCATTTTATTGATTCCCAAGTCTACTCAACTAGCTAACACGAGCCCTTATGATAGTCACAAATTTCTAAATCTGGAGGGGACCTTTTGGATTATTTCACACAACACCCTCAATTTACATATAAGAAAACTGAGATCCAAAGAGATAAGAAATGAGGAGGCCCACCCAAGGTCAGGCAGCTGGTTAAGAATACAGCTAGAACTGGAGTTCTATCCTCAGCACCACACAAAATAAATAAATAAAGATATTGTGTCCATCTACAACTAAAAAAAAATATTTAAAAAATACAGCTAGAACTGATGATTCACATTTTTCAAGCGCTAAGATTTGAAAATAAAATTTTCAAAAAATCTCAAATGAAGCACTCAAATACACCTCATGCATATCTACTTTACTTCCCACTGGAGTATGAGAGGCATTTTCATTAAAAGAAAAAGCATACATTTAAATTTTTCAGTTTATCACCCAAGAACCTCAAAGACAGACTTCATCAATCCTATTACTAAAAAGGATGTTTCTATACAAGAAACGAAAATATCACAGAAATGCGAATAAAACTTATCTGAAGAATTAAAATGGCATATCAAATTTTCATGGCTTTCACAGTCAAAAGAAGGAGTAGTCTTCATTCACTAGATTTTTAAAACTACACAAGTTTACTTAAGCTTTCAGAATTTACTTATACAATCTTTAAAGCCAATGCTTCTGCTCTAACAGTCTACCTACTGGTCATTCTGCAGATTTAAATAAAATCCACAACTAACTTGCTTACTTGATTGATTTCTGCAGGGCTGGGGATTGATCCCAGAGCTTTAAGCAAGGTAGGCAAGCTCTCTTCCACTGAACTACATCCCCAGCCCCACAGCTTGATTTTAAATCCAGTTTGCACTGGAAAAGTGCTTTCTACATAGTTTATCAAAACTAAAAAATTTTGACTTACTCTTTAGTGCTGCCCTGACAATAACAATTGGAGTGAAAATTCCTGTCCATTTTTCAAATGTGACACTTTGAATCAAATATGACTTAAGGATCTGTATGTGTGAAACAATGGTCATAAAAAAGAGAAAGAACACAGTATCAAGATGAGAAAATTATGCTCAATTTATTGAGATAAATCCCAGCTGTTCTTGGAATACATAAAGGCTTTTCACAAGAAACCCTATCTAGAAACACTTCCATCACCTTTCTCTCAAATCTTCTCGTTTTGCATTAAGTCTTACCCCTGTGCGCTGTCCAATAATCCCCACCTGCAAATCTTCCTCAATTCATTCCCCATTCTCAGATTCTCCTAATAGCAATACTGCTAATACTAAACTGTTCCCAAAGCACAATACTTCCTTAAATATACACCGTTCACTTAGAAGTCTTTGTATGCGATAGCGTTAAGTATTCAAAACAAAGTCAAGAACTTTTGAAGGAATCAAAAAGTTATCAAATAAACGCTGATTTTACACTTGGGAGAAATGGGCTCAGAGAAATTTATTCAATGAGCTATAAAGTCCCTAAAAGATTTCCTAATTCAATCCTTTAATCTGAAATAATCGTAAATTCAGCCTAAAGAAGAGATTTCTAGAGTCACCAGCTAGTCAGTGGTGGAGCCATGGCTAGATCCCTGGCCTGCTGACTCCCAGCCAGAGTTTTTCCAAGGCACCGGCAGCTCTTCCCTAAAGTTTAAAGCAACTGTTGACTAACAAGATGTGGGGGATAAGAGGAATCTTAGGGAATATAATTCAAGTCTCCTTGTTTTACATGAGTGAAAGGTTACAGCTCCCCAGATTTTTCTAGTTCCACAGCTGCAACTTTTGACAGAGAGGCTAGAGTCATCCTAGGACTGATGGGTCCTCAAAGGCCGGACTCGGCCACTGCACAGCGCGACCTGCGCGTTTAACTGACTGACCGGCTTCCCTAAAACAGGGGAACCTGTGGGGCGTCAGGTGAAATAAGCAGAAAAGCCAGCCCTTCGCAGACCATAAACGCCCAGTCCTTCTTGACCCACGGCCTTAGTCCGTGGAGGGACAGGGAGTCGCGGACAATCCAGCCTGTCAGCCGAGCCGCGCGGGGCAGCACTCGGCTGAGGAGCCATGAGCTGCGTCAAGTAAAGAGGGACCTGGGTGCAGGGGCCGACGAGGGAGCACGCGCTAGTTCCACAGCCCGGCGGGCGAGGCAGAGGGCGGGGAAGGGTCCCCCAGTCGCGGAAGATATGGGGTCCGTCACACACATACTCACTGCCGCGGCTGCGACCAGGAAGCACCAACCAGGAACCAAAACGCGTAGAGGGACGGGGAGGGGCGAGGACAAATGAGGTAAGGGAGCCGCGTCCGCGCGCGGACCCGGGAGGAGGGATGGCACTTCCGGGAAAACACAGCTCTCAGTAGTCGTTCTTCCGTCCCCGCCTACCACCTGGACCTCTGTACGCATGCGTAGCAACTGTTAACCCTTTCTCTTACTCGCCGATAATCTTTTTGGTTACCTATATTTGCTTTGTTCCTTCCTCTTCACGCTTTCTTTTGAAAAATACTTATATCATCTATTATGGAGAATATTTTATTTAAATGAGTTGCACGAGAGAGTTGCTACTTACAGGGCAAAAGAAGGGGGAGCTCCCGCCCTCTGTGCCCGCAAGAAAACTACAATTCCCATGATGCCTCTGGGAGAGTTTCAGGACAGGCCCCACCTCCTCCCTCGAGTGGAGGGGACGCCTTCCCTGCGCCACGTGGCGCCGAGCGGACCCAAAGCTCGGTAGCGACTTGGGCTACTGCCGCGGGTAACGTGAGCAGGCAGAGGACCCGAGGATCCTCAGCAAGGGAAAAGGGTCTGGAGAATGCTTGGCTTCTGTTACTTTGCCCATCCGCCGAAGAACCCTGACTGGTTACCTCCCCCTTGTAGGTTGCAGTTGAACATAATTCACACTGGGGGGCTTCCGCGTTTTAATGATATACCAGGCAACAAATTTAACCCACTGTGAACCTTGAAAAGCTGAAAAAGATTGGAGTTAATGCTGGTCTTTTGGAAGCCTCTGGAGACTACAAGACTCTGCTGGGCGCGTTTAGCTTTGGTTCTGCTTCTCACACCCCTTTAAACACTTAATCATAGTAAACCCATCTGTGCAGACTTACAGGTAACACTTCACCAATTCCTTGACCCCTAGCAACAGTCCTCCAAGATAAGCTTGACTTTTATTCTTTTTGCCAACATCTGTTGAACATCTGTCAAGAGCCAACCTGTGCTAGAAAGTAAGGATAAGTGGTAAAATTTTTTAAATCTCTGGTCTCATAGATCCAAGAGTTTAGATGGAAAAACAAGATAGATAATTTGGTTATAATGTTAAGAGTTTAACAGGGAAAATAATTAGAAATTTTGATTAACATTTCGGTAGATGCTAGAAGGAAAATGAAATACTATAAACAGGCGAAATTGGAAAACTCTCTTTGCAAATAAGCAGTCATAGAAATGGGGTCACGGATTTCTGGATTGTTTGTGTTTAGGTAATAGGTAAAATAAATGCCATCTTTATAAATTTTTTGAATCTTTTGTCAAGTGCCAGGCTTACTCCTTTTAGAAAATGAAATTTTTAGAAAATACAATTTTTTTTCTTTTTTTCTTTTTTTTCTTTTTCTTTTGTGCCAGGGATTGAATCCAAGGGCATTTAACCATTGAGTCACATCCCCATCCTTTTCTATTTTTTTTTTTTTATTTTTGAGACAGGTGTCACTAGGGTTGCTTAAAATCTTGCTAAGTTGCTGAGGCTGGCTTTTAATTTGTGCTCCTTCACCTCACCCTCCCAAACCACTGGAATTACAGGCATGCACCACCACACATATGTACCACCACACCTGGCAGATGTATAATTTCTTTAAAATATTAACAACCTTTTGCGGTTGTTTTCTCTCTTTTCTTTTTTCTTTCTTTCGTTCTTTTTTTTTTTAAGGTCTATTATCCATGCATTCAACAAATATGTACTGCTCTCTCTCCCACCTCAAAACTTCCCTTAGGTTATGTCTCAAAACGTATAGTCCTTTGGATGGCATAAATTGCACTTCGTGAGATAACATCTGCCTACCTGTTCACTGTCATGCTGAATCCTGAGCAGTTGCCAGTATACTGGTATCACACATCCATGACTTTACAGGCAACACTCCCACAGCCTGCAAAGTCCTTCTCCCCGTCCTTCTAAGATAACCGTACTTGTCCTACTCAGCTGAAGTTCTGGGTCTTAAGGGAAACTTTCCAATTCAATCAGACAAGACAGGTATTCCTTCCCCATGACTCCCCGTACTCTGGACAACTCTCCATTATTTACTTGTATTGGCCTTAAAGTTGGGTCCCAGCTAAACTGTGGAACTCCTTAAAGGCAGAAGTTCTGATTTTGTTTTTGTTTGTTTACTAACTGATACAGTGCCTAGTAGACAGCAGGGCATTCAGTAAAAGCATATAGGTTTTAAGAAACTAAGAACCAGAATTGGATCCACCACAGTCATGGCTGTGTGAATACCACTATCAGTTCAGTGGGAAAACTGTCATGACTCCAAATAACTAGAATGCAGTGTGGTGCTCCATAACATTCAGATGGTTATTAAAAAAACTGCAGGAGTCCAAAGATACAGAAATTTCTGACTAAGGACAGTGGTATATATTCACACACCCCATGTCTTTTTTTTTTTTTTTTTTGGTACGGGGGATTGAACTCAGGGGCACTCGACCACTGAGACACATCCCCAGCCCTACTTTGTGTTTTATGTAGAGACAGGGTCTCACTGAGTTGCTTACCCCATGTCTTTATAGTGAACTCTCATTTACAAGACTCTTTAGAAATTATGAGATCCAGTCTTATTGCAGAGAAACTGAAGGCAAGAAGGGATATACTGACTTGCCAGTAGTAACCTAAGAAAGGCAGAGTTGTGTCTTTAATTCTGGTCTGATTAATCTGAGTTTCTCCCCAATCACACCACACACACACACACACACACACACACACACACACACACACACGGCATATCTCTTTCTAATTCAAGCTGTCTCTAGTCTTTGCTTCTTCAAATCATGAGTAGCATGTACGCTTACCGAAAATATTTTAAAGAGACTATTTGAGGAAGGAAGCACCTGTTTTCCTCCAGGGCAATAACAGCCCTATGTCAACAATAGAGAGCTGAATTGGGATAATGGACCAGGACAAAGCAGAAACCTGCTGAAGAAGACAAACTACTATTCTGTAGTAGGATGGGGGAGGTAGGAGTGGGGCATATCACTACTACTCATCCTTATCCTTCCCAGTGCAAAGAGGAAAAACTACCCTTTTTTCTGTTCTGATTTTTTCCAGTTTATTAATAGGTCCTAGAACTAATCCTTTTGATCTCTTAAAAGTTGCCTTTCAGCTGGGCGCAGTGGCGCAAGCCTGTAATCCCAGCACTTAGGGAGGCTGAGACAGGAGAATCGCGAGTTCAAAGCCAGCCTTAGCAACGGCGAGGCGCTAAGCAACTCAGTGAGACCCTGTGTCTACATAAAACACAAAATAGGGCTCCTGAGTTCAATCTCCAGTCCAAAAAAAAAAAGTTGTTTTTCAATTACAATTAATTTACTTAAAGTCTACTATGGAACAGGCCCATGCTAGGCACCTCAGATACATTGTCTCTTACCTAGCCTCAAAATGACTTTGTAGGAGTACTAACTTGTTTCTTCAGGGTAGAAATTGAGATTTAGAGAGGTCAAGTAACCTGTTCTGTCACACAACTGGGAAGTGGTGGAGCTGGGATTCAAATCCCAGTTTTGTCTGAATCCAAAACTTATGCTCTTCTCTGTGCTCCGAGGTGCATTTCAAACTCCCTGATGGAGACTGTAATGACCTGATCCTATATCTCCACCTAGCACCTTGCCTAAGGCCAAGCACATAGAATGCTCAGAATGAGCAGTTACGGGATAAGTGAATTTAGTATGGAATGGTTGGTAACTGAAGGCCTGGGTACAATGTGAACAGTATTGTAAGATTGCAGAGAAGAGTATAGTTGGCTGCCCAGAGGAAATGGAGAAGCCTTTTTATGGGACAACAACTGACTGGGCCTGGACAATAAATAGTAAATCAGAAAAAGACCAATAATCCAGCATTTCGACAACAAAGAACACTAACTGGCATTTCACAAAACAAGACATTCAAAAGGCAATGAACTATGATAAGAGGTGCTCAACATCACCAATAATCAGAAAATAGAAAATTATCTCATACATGATGGATGGAAATACAAATTGCAGCACTGTTTTAGGAAAGCTATTTGATAGTATCAAAAGTGTAAGTTAGCTGTGTTATGTGTACGTTTGTGATTTATCACAAAAGATTGTGATAGAAAAATGGAAAATAAATGTTCATTAATAGGGGACAAAATAAACAAAGATGCATACTATTTTTAAAAAACATGCTTCTTTTAAAGAATGAGATTAATCTTCACTGGATAGATAATGAAAGGCTCTCTAAGACATACAGTTAAATGATAAAAGGCAAATGGCAGAGCAGTGGTAAAGTGAGTGTTATGCACTCTTTTTGTTAGATTTTTAAAGGTTACTTGTGTGTGCCTGAATACAGATGTGAGTGTATATAAATACATAGAAAACATACTGAATGGATACTAATGGATGACAATTATTATTTTAAAACTTCTTAGAATAGTAAGAGTGGAGAAGGATGAAGGACTTTCAGTTTTTTAAAACAAAAAAGATGTGATTCATTGAGATTCATGCATCACTTCTGTGACATTCCTACCCAAAGTGCATAATCTGTATAACAACAAGAAGATGATCAGACAAACACAAATTGAAAAACATTCTACAAAATATCCAATTTACCTCTTTAAAAGTGTCAGTGTCATGAAGGAAAAAGATTGAGGAACTGTACATCATTAAAGCAGATTGAAGGGCTGGGATTATAGCTCAGTGGTAAAGCACTTGCTTTGCATGCGTGAGGCACTGGGTTCAATCCTCAGCACCACATAAAAATAAATAAAGATATTGTGTCCATCTACAACTAAAAAAATATTTTTTTAAAAAAGCAGATTGAAGAGACATGATACATAATAAACCCAATGCATGATCTAGGATTTTCTCTTGCCATAAAAGTTATTGGAACAGTCTGTCTGCTTCCTGGTTGGCATGAACTGAACAGCTCTCCTCTCCTCTGCCCTTCCACCTTGATGTTCCACCTCTCCTTGAGCCCAGAGCTTTGGAGTTGGCCAACCATGAACTCAACTTCTGAAACCACCTATCTTTGATCTCTTGAACTCAAAACCTACACAGTGCTCTCTTGTATACACTCTAAAGACACTCAAATGAATCCACCCAGTATAGGAAGACTTCATCTCCAGTCTTGAGTTTTTGGATACCACTCAAAATGAAGAACGGAATACCATGACATCTCTGAGTGTCTATGATTCACAAACTAGTTCTTTTATGTTGCTTATAATAATGTCAATTCAGGTGATGAGACATAGGGAATAAAAGGTAAAAACATAAGAGCCACAGATAAAAAAAAATTTCTGGACAGTGTGATGGTGGGTCCAGGTGATAGTCTGGAAATAAGGATATCTGGGGTGGGGTAGAAATCAAAATCAAGCATTTAGACAAACTGAAAGATAAGAAATCTGCACAGATAAGGAAAGATATACCTTTCAAAGAATCAGGTATCTGCAAACAGTATCTCCATGTATGCCCATGAGAATCCATGGTAGAGAAAGAAGCACAGTCTGTTATTCTGTAGTAATTTGAAGAACATTCTAGACTAAAAGCCCCAGAAATTTTAATAAAGGCTATATGTTAAAAAAAATCATTGGAACAGCAAAATTCAAATCTAGATTAGATGACAATACTGTAACAATGTTACTTTCCTGATTTTTGTATTTATATTCTAGTTTTATTGAGAATGTTTTTGCTTTTTTGTTATTACTGTTGTTTCTTTTCCTTTCTTTCTTTCTTTTTTTTTTTTTTTTGCATGCACACTGAAGTACCTGGAGTAAAGAGGCATCATGTCTGAAAATGTCAAATGATTTAGAAAAAGATTGTCAGGATTGAAAGAGGAAAAGGAGAGAGACAGAGAAGAGTATAATAAGGTATACCAGAATTCCTTGTACTAATTTTGTTTTTTTTCTAAGTCTGAAATTGTGTCAAAATGTACAATAAAAGGAAATGTAAAGAGAATAGTAGAGAGTTTGCCAGATGGAAAAAGTAGGAAGGTCTGATGGCAATGGAACAAGGTAAGCAAAGGAAACTGGCAAGAGCAAGAGTCCTGTGGTTCTGAGTGTCCAGACAGCATGGTGTGGAGAGGAGAGTGAGAATGACAAGCAACGTGACCCAAGATTAACATATTTCCTTGCTACCTAATTTTGGAAATTAAGATATTATGCCTTCCTTATATCCAGTCTCAAGCCATGCAAAAAATAACCTGAGTTCTTTTTGTGACTCAGTTGTTCCATTTGCAATTTCATCCGGGGCTCTATAAAACAGTAAAACACCCTATATGGTGGCTGAAAGGGACACCTAGTCCAACTCCTTCATTTTGCAAAAGGATTAAGACCCAAAACAAAGAAGAGAATTGCAAACTCCTAGCTAGAGCCAATGTTAAAACTGTCTCCAGTTCACCATCCATCATTCTTTTTGCTGTATCAAAATCTGAAGGATAAGGCAGAAATAGAAGGCTAGCAAGTGGAATGACTGGGTGTTTTTATTTGCCCAAAATACAGACTTAATGTTTGTGTGATTTTAACAGTAAATACAGGCACCAATGTGATTACAGAAACAGTTATCACTTAAAGCCAATACATTGCAACTAGTAAGGGATATTCAATTTAGGCTCCTAGGTCTGAAGCAGCAATCAAGGTGATTCCCAGGAATTCTTAATGACATTGGTACCCATCTGGATTTGCTGAAAAGTTTAACATCCTTTTTTATTATTCATGATTTTGCAGTTCTTCAAATTGCAAGGTGATGGAGAGAGCACGCAATTTCAGGCAGACTATGAAATCATTCTTGAAAATTTGGACATTCATATAGATGGCTTTTAATTTTTCTTGGAGACTGCCTTTCCTTAAAAATCATGAAATGTAAAAAAAAAACCCACAAATACTATAAATTAAACTATATAAATGATAATATTCTCATTACAATAAAATCCTAGGGATAAGAAACTAGTACTTCAAGAACCCATTCCCATTTGTTATTATTCCTAGTTGGAATTGCATTGCTTGAAACTTAGATCTAAGTGACTATAAAATGAACATTGACTAGGAAAACTATTGACATTCTAATTTATGTAAAAATCATTAGGGCTGGGGATGTAGCTCAGTGGCACAGCACATTTGCTTAGCATGCATGAGGGGGAAAGAAAGAAAAGGAAAAAGAAAGGAAAAATCATCAGCATGTCTTTTTTTAAAACATCCATGTGCCCTGGCTCTATAGATTCCAGTACATAAAGAAATAAGCAGTAGCCAGGTATGGTGGTGCGGCGCCTGTAATCCCAGAGGCTCAGGAGGCTGAGGCAGGAGGATCACAAGTTCAAAGCCAGCCTCAGCAGCTTAGTGAGGCCCTAAGCAACTTGGTGAGACTCTGTCTCAAAATAAAAAATAAGAAGAAAGATTCGGGGGCTGGGGCTGTAGCTCAGAGGTAGAGCACTTGCCTAGCATACATGAGGCACTGGGTTCGATCCTCAGCACCACATATAAATAATAAATGAATAAGCCTGGCACGGTGGCACAAGCCTGTAATCCCAGCACTTAGGGAGGCTGAGACAGGAGAATCATGAGCTCAAAGCCAGCCTCAGCAATGACAAGGTGCTAAGCAACTCAGTGAGACCCTGTCTCTACATAAAACACAAAATAGGGCTGGAGATGTGGCTCAGTGGGTCGAGTGCCCCTGAGTTCAATCTCCGGTGCCAAAAATAATAATAATAATAATAATAATTGAATAAAATAAAAATCCATCAACAACTAAAAAAATAAAATATTCAGGCTCAGAGACAGACCTTACTTAGGTCTCATTCTGTATGGGACAGTTTTCTTCAGCTGCCTATCCTGAACCACAGAATCATGCCTACAATTTTTGGTCCCAAAATGTTTTTGTGACAACACTGGCAGGATTTATTTTAGTCAGGACTTTAGATTGACAACAGAAAATAGATAATTCAGAATAATGAAATTCACACGACCAAATGAGCCATATACAGATTAATGTGGTCAACTTGAGCATAATTTTATGGAATAAACTATAGATTTTGCACTTTATGTTTCAATCATTAATATCTATTGCTGCTTACTAACTTGGAGAAACCATTGGCAGTGTAGCACATAAAAAGTATTGTCTTTATTCTGATAGTCCGTATATTCTTCCTCTGTCTGCATTCTGAATTATTACTCTTCTATAACGGATACAAGTCTGCATTTGGGAAGGATACAATTTTCCCCCCTTATCCTTGGGGGATACATTCCAAGGCCCCCAAAGGATGCTTGAAACCACAATAGTACCAAACTCTATATATACTGTTCTTAATTTGTAAATTAGGCTTAGTAAGAGGATAACAATAACTAATAATAAAAGAACAATTATAATCATATGCAATAAGTTATTTAAAACTTATGAATTTTTATTTCCATAATCTCCCATTTAATGTTTTCAGACTGTGGTTGATTGTGCATAACTAAAACTGCAGCAAAGAAACTGCAGATAAAGGAGGACTACCATAGTTCTTTTATCAAGCTTATTAATTGCAGAAGATTCTGTCTATCTGCAATACCTCATACTTCACACTTCCTGTTCTGTCTTCAACAACTGTAATACATGACTCTAGCAACTTCTGTTCTTGCTTTGCTAATGGATAGATCTATTAAAATCCTGGAGCTACCATACATTTTCTTCAGAATGCTCAATGTCTTTCAAGAATGGCTTCTTTCTTTCTGTGTTGTGTTGTTGCTCCAGAACTTACTTTCTCTCTTCTATGCCTATGCGCAGCTGTGTAGGAAGAATGAGAGAGGTTTTGTCTATCTTGGTTTTTTGGCATAGACAGGGAGTCTACCTATCTAAATGAATATTACCCAATGAAAGCTCAAGGCTTGCTTAGAGTACACTAATACTGATTCTGCTCATGTAGCATTAGGGCTTCCATTTCCTGTCTTCAAAGCCCATCTGAGCAAACCTTGACCGAATTAGACAGGATAAAATTGGATGAAGTAGGTCGAGTAAAGCAGTTGGTAGGCATCACTAGCAGTTGTACTGGGCATTAAAAGCCAAATGGCTTGAATTTGTGAGAACAGGAAAGAGGCCACCGTGAGCACTGCAATTGTGTGACAATCAGCAGAAAATGAAAACTATAGGATACATAGACATATATAGACATAGAGAGATATTTATTTTATTTATTTATTTATTTATTTATTTATTTATTTATTTTGGCACCAGGGACTGAACTCAGGGGCACTCGACCACTGAGTCACATCCCCAGCCCTATTTTGTGTTTTATGTAGAGACAGGGTCTCACTGAGTTGCTTAGTGCCTCGCCGAGGCTGAGGCTGGCTTTGAACTCGCGATCTTCCTGTCTCAGCCTCCCTAAGTGCTGGGATTACAGACGTGAGCCACCGCGCCCGGCTGAGAGATATTTATTATAATGAATTAGTTAACACAATTCTGGAGGCTGAGAAATACCAAAATCTAAAGTTGGCAAGTTGGAGAACCAGAAAAGCCAATGGTGTATTTCTTGTCCAAAATCCATCTTAAGACCCAAGAAGAGCTAATGTTTCACTTTGCATTCAAAGGCTGGAATAGATGAATGTCCCATCTCAAGCTATTGGTAAGAGGAATTCCTTATTCTTTGCAGAATGATCAACATTTTTGTTCTATTCAGGCTTTCACCTGATTGGAAGAGGGCCACTACATCAGGAAATGTAATCTGGTTTACTTAATCTACCAATTTGAATATTAATCTCATTTCGAAACACCCTTCAGACATACCTAGAATAATGTTTGACCAAGTATCTGGGCACCCCATAGAATGGTTGTTGACATATAAAATTAACCATTACAGTGGGGTGTTAAAGAACTATTGTTGTAGAACTACTTCTTCCTTCAAATCTGTCAGTTTGCTTCATTTCTTTTGGGGCTCTGTTGTTTAATGCATATGTGTTTATAATTGCTATATCTTCTGACCCCCTTAACAATATAGAAAGTTCTTTCTTATCTCTTACAACAAATTTTTACTTGAAAATGTATTTTGTCTGATATTAGTACAGCTCTCTTTTGGTCACTATTTGTAGAGAATATATTCTTTCATCCTTTCACTTTCAACTTATTTGTGTCTGTGAATAAAAAATGAATCTCTTGTGAGTAGCATAATTTGTATCATGTATTTTTTCTCCATTCTGCCAGTCTTTCCTTTAATTGATGCATTATTTAAAGTGAGTACTGGGGCTGAGGCTGTAGTTCAGTGGTAGAGTGCTTGCCTAGCATGCGTGAAGCATTAGGCTCAATCGTCAGCACCACATATAAATAATAAATGAATAAAATAAAGATCCATCAACAACAACAAAAAATTTAAAAAAAGAAAGTGTAGTAATATTAAATCTTCTCATTAAAAAAATAAAAATAAAGTGAGTACTTATAATACAGTACTTTTTCTGCTATTTTGCTGTTTATTTTCTGTATGACTGATATCTTTCTTGTTTCTCAATTCCTCCAAAACCAACCTCTTTTTTTCTAGTATACTATTTTAATTCCCTCTTCATTTCCTTTTCTGTATATAATTTAGTTATTTTCTTAGTGATTACTACAGGTATTGCAGTTAACATGCTAAATTTATACCAATATAGTTTGAATTAATACCAACTTAACCTCCATAGTATATCTTAATTTTACTTCCATCCAGCTCTGTTCTCTTACCCCTATTTATGTTGTGATTGTCACAAATTACATTTTTTTGTTTTGTTTTATTTTATTTTTGCAGTACTATACTAAGGATTAAACCTAGTCATACTCTACCATTAAGCTACATCCCCACTTGTTTTTATTTTTGCTTTTAAGTCAGGGTCTCACTAAGTTGCCCAAGCTGGCCTTGAATTTACAATCCTCGTGCCTCAGCATTCCAAGTCACTGGGATTACAGGCATGCACTACCATGACCACCAACAAATTACATCTTTATACATTGCATGCCCATTAACACAGATTTATAACAACTGTTTTATGAAATTATCTAAGCATTTAGTTACCTTTGCCAGAAATATTTCTTTCTTTTTTTAGTTTTGAGTCACCATCTAGTGTCATTTCATATCAGCCAAAAGAATTTCCTCCAGTGTTTCTTGAGTATCAGTTCTACTAGGAACAAATTATCTTAGCTTTTATTTTTCTATGACTGTCTTAATTTCACCTTCATTCTTTTGAAGGATAGTTTTGCTGGGTATAGGATTCTTGGATAATTTTTTTTTAATTTAACACTTTACATTGCCTTGCTTTAAATATATAATCCTCTTTAGGCTACCTTGGCTTCCAATGAGTAACTGACTTTTTATCACACCAAGAATCCTTTATGTCATCCTCTTGTTGCTTCTCTCTGCTTCCAAGATTCTTTTTGTTTTTTGACAAGGAGCTACATTATAAACCGCATTAGCATAGATCTCTTTGCATTTATCTTGCTATGTTCCTTGGATATGTAAGTTCATATCTTTCAGAGGTTTAAGCTATTATTTCTACAAATATTCTTTCTGCCCCTATTTCTCATCTCCTTCTGAGACACTGGTAATGTATACAATGATTGGCATATTTAATGATATCCCTTTTCCCTTTGGTCCTAGTGGAATGGCTCTGTTTGTTTGTTTTGTTTTGTTTTTTGCTCCTCAGACTGGTTAATTTCAATTTCAATCAACCATCTTCAAGTTCACTGATTCTTTCTTCTTGCCTGCTAAAATCTGCTCTTGGACCCCCTTTACTGAGTTTTTAATTTCAGCTCCATATTTTCAATTTGTTTTTTTTTTAAATAATTTCTGTCTATTGATAATCCGCACTTGTTCCTGCATTGTTCCTTGATTGTCTTTAGTGCATGGTGATGATTTCCTTTAACTTTGTGAGCATGCTTAAGACAGTTAACATCTTCATCTAATGTTATGTGTTTAATTGTGCTCTCCCATGCACATGATGAAGTCCTAAACCCAGTACCTCAAAATGTGACTTATTAGGAAATAAGGTTTTGGGAAATGTCAGTAGTTCCTTAGGATAGGCCACAATCCAACATGACTAGTGTCCTTATAAGAAGAGGAAAGTTGGACAAATAGACACATGCACCTTGTAAAGATGAAGGCAGAGATTGGGATGATGCTTCTATGCCACAGGTTGACAGCAATCAACAGAAGATAGGTAAAAGGGATGGAAATTTCAGATGTCAGATTTTCTCTTATAGCCCTCAGAAGGAACCAATTCTGCGGACACTTGGATTTGATATGTACATTATAGTGGCAGAAAATATCAGGAAGGGTACTTTAGGAAGTCAGTTGAAGGAAAAAGGGTGGTAAGAGGTTGGACTTTTCATATTTTAATTAATACAATTTTGATTGCTAGGCCTTGTTACAAATGTATTGTAACTTTTTAAAAACCAGTAAGTATTCTTTAAATTTAAAAGCATCTCTCTTTATGTAGAGCAAAAAAATCTACTTAACTGATCCATTGCTACTATTTCTGTGCTCTTGGAGCCTCACCATGCATGTTAAGATATCAGAAAACTTGGATTTGAAACCTAGACTGCATGTCTTCTTTACCTCTCTGAATCTACTCTTTTCTACTTTGCTCTAATACCCTGGAAGGGCTTATCTCTGCAGTCTGCTTCAGGTACTTCCTTGTCTTCTGGCTTTTGATTGGAGTTAGACATTAGGAGGAATGAGCTGGATTTTGGAGGGAAGGAGAGGACTTAGTTCACCGGCTCCCTCTTTGCTAGGTCTCCATGAGTTGGTTGTATTCTTCAACCACAGCTTGTCAGATAGCCTTCTCCATATAGCCATTCCTTCCCTTTTTATATTAAGTATACACCATCCCTGTTGGATTCCTTAAGCCCTACCCATCCCTTTATTCCTTTATTAAACTTTTCTCAATTACTTCTTTAAAATGTGCCATCTCTTTCCTTCTGGGACTCTAATTCAAATATCTAACAGTAAAGTAGCACATCTCTCTGGACTGAAGTAAGCCTTTAGCAGTCCAGTAAGACTCCAGTGTGAGGGAAGTTTTAACAATAATTTCTCAGTCTTTTCTGGCTTTTGAACATGCATAAGTCCTTGATTGTCTATAGGGGTTGGAGGACTTTGGCAAGTGCAAAGAATAGTTTTTAGCAACACACACCTGAGAGATGTAACTTGGCCAAACCATAAGACTTTGTAGCTTTGTTGAATTGAAGATTTATGACTGCAGTTTCTTCAAATATGAACAAAAATATCCTTCCTGCCTTTGTTTCTGATTCTGTTCATCACCCATTGCCAATCTCTTGATGTATTAATTTTTTGTTACAAAAGCAAAATATCTGAGACAGACTACTTATGAAGAACAGAAATTTATTAGCTCACAGTTCTGGAAATTTAAGGGCTTGAATCTGGTGATGGCCTTCTTGCTAGCAGAGTCTACAGGCAGCACACAGCATCACATGACAAGAAACAGAGATCTTGTGCATATTTGTGTCTATATGGTCTGTCTCCCTCTTCTTATAAAACTACCTGGATGTAATCATGGGGGCTCCATCCTAATGATTTTATCTAATCTAATCACTTCCCAAAGGCTTCAATTCCAAATATGATAGTCAGATTAAATTTCTACTGTCTTAATACTATTAACATATGACTGTGGGAATTAAGTTTCCAACACATGAATTCTAGGGGACACACCCAAAATACACCTGGCTTAGCCTCTGACCATAGCAAGCTAGGTGCTTGAACTTTAGGGATTAAAGCTACCAAGGGTTTGAGCCAGCCCAATCCTTGGTTCATAACTACCTCACTTCCAAGACCTTAATGGACTCCACCTATCTTGGCCTGGGGAAATATATGTGCTGGCAATATTTGTATATCTATTTCCTAGAACTGCTGAAATAAATTGCCAACAACTTTAAACCATATAAAGTTATCTTCCACAGTTCTGGAGGCTAGTAGTCCAAGATCACATGCTGGCAGGTCTGTGTTCTCTCTGATGGCTGTAAGGAAGAATCTTTCCATGCTTCTTCCTGGGTTCTCAGTAATTCCAGGCATTCGTTGACTTATAGATGCATCACTCCAATCTCTGCCTGTATTCTTACATGGCTATCTTCTCCCTGTGTGTCTCTTTGCTATTCTTATGAAACTACCAATCACATTGGTCCATTGTATCATAAATAATTTTGTCTGCATTGTGCCTATTTCAAATAAGGTCATATTCTGAGATGTGGGGGTTAGGATTTCAACATATTTTGGGGGAAAACACAGTTCTACCCACAACAATATACACTCATCATTTTCAAGGATATCTCTACCTTCTTGATTCATTGCAGTCCTGGAAGAAAAAGAAAACAACCTATAAAAAGACTTTAGAGCATGTTATCCAAGGAAAGCAATAGGTGAGCACAAAATGAAGAGCTGTGAACCAGAAGTCAAAAGATAGAACTCTGGTACCAGGTATGGCATGATTTTTCTGTGTTAACTTCCAACCTACTGTATCTTTGCACACTTTAATTTCCTCATCTATAAAGTGAGAATTTATACTTAACGGTTGCCAAAGCAGGTCCCATTGAGGTCCCAAATTCTAAGATCCTTGAACATATGCATCCAGTGCTAATAAATATTTTGAAAGTGATAAAATGACTTGCTTAAACTGTGTCCTCAGACTGCTTATGCTCAAGGTCTCTCTGGGCTCATTTCCAATAACTCTCCTGTTGCCTGTGAGATAGTTTGATTTATTTGAAAATATCAGGAGGGTTTACTAGCCTTAATTTCAAGTGTCAAATGTAAAGGCTCCATTTAAAGCTCCATAATTGGTGCCAGATGTTTCTCCTAACGCTATTAAATCTTCTTATCTATCCTTGATTCAAGGAATATTGTGGGGTTTCCTCTCTGGGAAAATCAAATAGAAGCATGTCACAAAGGTCTGAGGGGGAAGGAGGAGTCTACAAAGATTTAAAGCCATGCTCTATGATCTCCCTCATCATCCCACCTGTGAACTTCACTCTTGTGTATCCCTAACCCAACTTATTTGTAGCAGTGACTCCCCTAGGGCAGGTACTCTTCATATGCATCTGAGTGCACATACACGTGTGTTGTAGCCTCACAAACACGACCTGTCCCAGAGCCAGTGCTGGAGGGAGGAATGAGGGTTAGGGAGACAGCTCAGTCATGAGACAACTCTCATCATTCTGACCCACCTCCTTTGACCCCTAAATTCAGAACTAGGAATTGATTACCCTTTATTAAACTGTGCTAAAATACACATAACATAAAAATTTACCATTCTAACTATTTTTAAGTATATAGTTCGGTGACAACATTCACATTGCTTTATAACCATCACTACCACCCATCTATGAAACTTTTTTCATCTTCCCAAACTAAAACTGTATCCATTAAAAAACTCCTATTCCCAATACCCTGGTTCTTGGCAATTCTCATTCTATTTTTGACTTCTATGAATCTGACTCTTCTAGGTATCTCATATAAATGGCATTACAAAATATGTGGTGCTATAGTTTGGTAAGTGTTCTCCAAAAGTCTGTGTATTAAAAGTTTGGTAGCCAGCCTATAGTACTATCAGGAGATAGTAGAACCTTTATGAAGTGAGGCCTACTAGAAGGAAGTTAGGTCATTGGAGGTGTGTCCTTGAAGAGGGTATTGGAACATGACCTTTCCTCTCTCTCTGCTTTCTGATCACCATGAGGTACAAAAAGTCACTAATGAATGCAATTCTAATTGTTCTCTTCTAACAGAGGCATATGTCTACTTAGTTTTCACTGAAAACTCATTTTAAAGTGTTCTGTGGTTTTCTGTGTACACTGCTCCTACCTCTGCCTACAGGCTTCCTGCACCAGGACAGACCTTCTTTGGCCACTTGGCCCACAATTCCTCATTCCCCCAAAGAGCAGCAATGAAGCCCTGAGTACATCTTACAAGTCAAGGGCAGAGAATGGTCAAGCAGGTTGGGAGAGACAAGCATCCTGATCAATGCCACCTTGCCCCCAATGTGCAAGCAAGCAGCAGGAGTCAATCTACACTCTTCATCTCCTAATGGCTTCTCATGTCATGTCTACCCCTCCTGCCAAATTACCCAACTCCCTTCATTGCCTACCCTGTTTTACATCTGAGTCTCCTATCTGGACCAGTAGATGCCTACCTCCTGGCCCTCCACCTTTTCTCAATAGGACTCCTCTACCACATGCTCCCACCATGATGTACTATGCTCCCACAGACCCAAAGCAACATGAACAAGTGACTATCAACTGGAACCTCTGAAACCATAATCCAAAATAAACTTTTGAACTCAGGGCACTCGTCCGCTGAGCCACATCCCCAGCCCTATTTTGTATTTTATTTAGAGACAAGGTCTCACTGAGTTGTTAAGCACCTCACTTTTGCTGAAGCTGGCTTTGAATTAGCAATCCTCCTGACTCAGCCTCCTGAGCAATTGGGATTACAGGTGGCGCCACTGTGCCCCACTCCCTTACAAGTTATTTATCTTATCTATTTTGTCACAGTAACAGAATGCTGACTAACACATATAGCCTTTTGTAGCTGTCCTATTTCATTTGGCATATGTCTCAAGATTCATCCTTGTTATAGAATATGTCACAACTAGAAAACAGACTCTTCCTGAGACTGCAGAACCTTTCAATTCCCTTCTAATACTGAGATCCTCTGCTTCTGTAGGAAGAGCAAGAACAAGATCAAGAACAGGAATATTCCCACCTCCTGGTCCTCATCACACTGCTTTTGCCATGGGGTCTTAAGAACCTCAACTTCACGGTTTTCTTGGCCCTTATTCATTTAAGTACTTGAGTTCCTGCTTGGCCCTAATCCTATGCTGGATATTTATAGTCTTATAGAAACAGAACTATAAGCATATGTGAAATAATGTGCTCACAGCTTCTTCTAAGATATAAGTATAATGGAGCTCACAGGGACACAAGAGTAAGTAGTTCATATATAACTAAGAATGAGAAAAGTTTCCAAAAGAAGTAACTTTCTGAATTTGACAGAGAAGTAAGTGTTCTCTGTGGTAGAACCAGGATCAGGTGAGGACCAGGAAGGAGGCTTTGCCAGAACGGTGGCTTTGCCTGACTCAGCCTTATGTGTTATGAAGTTGCAAGTGAGCTGGTTTAACTAGAGCACAGCATGTGGGGGATAGAGAGAGAAAGGAAAATCTCATGAAAGACTAGGCTGGGAAGCTGTAGAGGAAGCCACGGACCAGGTCACAAAGATAAGGTATGAGAGGTAGAGGATTTGGTTTTAATCTCAGGACAATCAAGACCCATGGAAGCTTTTAGGAAAGGTAATGTGGTCAAATGTATGTTCTAAACGAGTGGCTAGTTATGGAGAGTGTGTGACTAGAAGTGAGGCCGGTTAGGAGACTCTTGTGTTAGACCAGATACGGGGTAATACAGGATGGGCTTGACCTGGCTCATGATTGCTAACGTGGATAGAAGCAGAGGTAAGAAGACCAGCTAACCAACTATGGCAGTCATCCTAGGAGAGGTGACAATAACTGAACCAGAGAAATGACGATGCAGGATAGACCCAAGAGATGCGGCAGAGGTAGAATCGATAACGTACAGTGACTGGTTGAGTGTGGAGGAAGAGAGAGTCACTGGATGACTAGTGGAACCATTTATTAAGAGAGAACCCAGAGGAAGAACAAAAGGAATTGGGGGGGGGGCGGTGCCAGGGATTGAACTCAGGGTCACTCAACCACTGAGCCATATCCCTAGCCCTCTTTTGTATTTTATTTAGAGACAGGGTCTCACTGAGTTGCTTAGTGCCTTGCTTTTGCTGAGGCTGGCTTTGAATTCACAATCCTCCTGCCTCAGCCTCCCGAGCCCCTGGGGTTACAGGCATGTGTCACCATGCCCAGGAGAACAGCAAACTTTTAAAGGAACTACTTTTGGATACATTGCTTTTGAGATGCCTTTGGATATCCAGGTGGCAAAGCCTGGTAGACAACTGGATATAACAGGAAGGTCCTCAAAAGAAAGAGTTCTGCATAAACATGGGTTGTGTAATTAGGAATCTTCAGCTGAGAGATGATTATCAAAACCTTGGGCAGAATTGAGTTTATTGGCTAAGTGCAGTGGCTCATGCCTATAATCTCAATGATTCTGGAGGCTGAGGCAAAAGTATTGCAAGTTCAAGGCCAGCCTCAGCAATTCAGTGAGACCTTTTCAAAATAAAAAATAAAAATGACCAGGGATGTAGCTCCTGGGTTCAATCCCCAGTATTGAAAAGAAGAAGAAAGAAAGAGAGTGAGTGAGTGAGTCTATTGAAGGAAATGTGTAAAGTGAGAAGAAAATCAAGGACAGAATCCTGGAGATCAACCCCAAGATTTAAGAGGCAGACCAAGGAGCCAGCAGCAAAGGATAGAGGGGAAGGATCAGGTACTATTATAGCATATAAGAGACAAAAGTGACATAAAAGAAAACTGGAATGGAGTAGTGACTTTGGGGAAAGAATTTGGGAGAGAGGATCTATTGTGGTGTCAGATAATATCAAGATATAAAATCAAATGAAACCTGGAGGGTTCACTAGTCCATTGGATGCATGGGCAGGCATCCAGGAGGCCCCCAGAGCCTGTCTTCAGAGCAGTCTAATGAAATGGTGAGATATAAGGAGTAAGTCAGAGATAAGATTTTAGAGGAACATGTGGGAAGTCTTTTAAATGTCATACAGTAGAAAGACATATGCCAAGGAAGGTTTGTGGGAGATTTTTAGTGGTGTGTTTAAGATGGGAGAGATTTGTACATGTTTGTGGCTGTGGAAATGTAGAGAGGTTGAAAAGATTGGAAAGACTGGGAATTATCAATCAAGTGACCTACCAAGGTATATAGGAGGGGGGAACTGGAACTGGCAAAGTTTCTCAAACATTTTTTTTTGGTGATATGGAGGATTAAACCCAGGGACACTTTACTGCTGAGCCAATCTCAGCCCTTTTTATTTATTGATTTCTTTATTTATTTATTTTTTTTAGTTGTAGATGGACACATGTCTTTATTTTATTGTTTTGTATGTGGTGCTGAGGTTCGAACCCAGGGCCTCATGCATGCGAGGCAAGCACTCTACCGCTGAGCCACAATCCCAACCTGTCCTTTTAATTTTTTTATTTTTATTTATTTTTTGGTACTGGAGATTGAACTCAGGGGTACTCAACCACTGAGCCACATCCCCAGCCCTATTTTGTGTTTTATGTAGAGACAGGGTCTCACTGAGTTGCTTAGCGCCTCGCCATTGCTGAGGCTGGCTTTGAACTTGCGATTCTCCTGTCTCAGCCTCAAGTGCTGGGATTACAAGTGTGAGCCACCGTGCCCAGCTCCCTTTTTATTTTTTGAGACAGGGTCTCATTAAGTCGCTTAGGGCCTAAGTTGCTAAGGCTGGCCTTGAACTTGTGATCCCCCTGCCTCCCAACTGATAGGATTGCAGGCATGTACTACTGTGCATGATTCAAACCTATAATATACATACAAATCACCTAGGGGTCTTGGTAAAATTCAGATTCTGACTCAGGTTTAAGGAGGGCCCCAAGATTCCAGAATTTAACAAGTGCCCAAATGGTACTGATACTGTGCTTTGGGGAGCAAGGCAATGGATGTATGAATTGCAGTTGTGTGTTCATTTGTCTGTCTGCCTCCCCTAACCCTGAAGCAAGATCCTTCTTGATAATCCCTACTGTCTACAACAGTACCTGCCATATAAAAGTTTGTTAAATGCGTTGAAAATAAGAGGATACTTATCAGGTATTATCTAGAACTATGAACAAGTAGGGAGGGACCCTAAAAGTACCATAACACAAGAATGGGTAAGTAAATTTTAGTAAAAATATACCTGGGAATATTCTTAAATAATTAAAGTGGTCTTTATAGAGTCCATGTAATGCTATGGGAAAATTCCTAGGATAAAATTTTAGAAAGGGTTGGGTACAGTGGCTTATACCTATAATTCCAGCAACTCGAAAGGCTGAGGCACAGGATCACAAGTTTGAGGCCAGCTTCAGCAAATTAGCAAGGTCCTAAGCAACTTAGCAAGACCCTGTCTCAAAATTAAAATAAAAAGGGCTGAGGGTGTGGCTCAGCGGTAAAGCACCCCTGGATTTAATCCCTAGTACCAAAAAAAATTTTTAGAAAGGATGTCAATGTTTGCTTACAGTATGATAATCACTGTGTGATTATACATTTAGACAAGAAATAACATGGAACAGAAAAATTAAGCTACTTAAATTTCTGTTGATATTATAAAAATTCAGACAAAAATAACACTGCTACCTGTATGAAAGAAAAGAAATCAGATGGAGCTTCCAATGTGGGAAATAAAACAGGTTAATAACCCCCACACATGGTGGCTTAGATTTGGAGTTTTGTGTATTGTTTAAAAATACATGCATTAGGGGCTGGGGTTATGGCGCAGTGGTAGCGTGCTCGCCTAGCACGCGGGAGGCACTGGGTTCGATCCTCAGCACCACATAAAAATAAAATAAAGATATTGTGTCCACCTACAACGAAAAAATAAATATTTAAAAAAAAAAAAAATACATGCATTAACTTCTATATAGTCACCTATTCTGATTTGACAGCTTCTCTCCTATCCCTTTTTTCCTTCCTTCCTTTCTTTTCTTGTGCCTTCCCTCTTCACGCCCTCTTTTAAGACATCTCTCCCTTAAGGAATTCCCATTCCCAGAAATATCTCATCAAAGAAGCACAATGAATAGCTGACATTATGTAATGCTTTGACATTTGGCATTCCCAAGGCATTACCCCACCCCTGATGCAGAATAAGCTGTCAGAGCATGAAATTGGTATTTTTACATATTCTTAATGTACAGATGTCAGTCTGAAAACCATTCACTAGTGTTATGATTACATTCTTTGTCTCATTTTCTTTCTATGCCAAGATCTGTTCTTGTGATTTCTTTTCTTTTGGGAGTTTCAAAGAGGGAAGACAAAACTTTAATGATCCAGTTTGCTGATTCTGCCAAAAGGCAAAAGTAAACTTTTAAGCCTCTGACCATTTTTGGCAGTGATATCGCTTGGCACAGGAGCAAAGATGTAACAAGAAGGACCAGATGCAAGCTGGAAATACAATCAGTAGCCCACTTGATGGTGCCAGATTCCTCAGCGGGTTCCAAATCAAGCGTGCTTGCAGTTTACACATTTGCTATTCTGTGTTAATCACATAAACGAATAGCCTAGGCTTATAGGAGGAACAGCATATCTGAAAAATAGAAACACTGTAGAAAATCTACGAGGTAAAAGCAAGAAAAGATTTAAAGATACTAGTCTATCCTCCCTGTACTCAGCAATGCCCCTGCTGGATCCCTGACAGGTAGGTATTCAGTCTTTGTTGAGCACCTCCAGTGATGGACATCTCACTACCTTATGTAGTGATCTGCTTCACATTAGGACAGTTGGCAAATACTACTCAAGATCTTTAGCCCTGAGGCTTGGATCGTAGCTCAGTGGAAGAGAGCTTGCCTCGCATGCGTGAGGCACTTGGTTCGATCCTCAGCACCACATAAAACAAATAAATAAAGATATCGTGTCCACCTACAACTAAAAAAATATTAAAAAAAAAAAAAAGATCTTTAGCCCTTGTAATAAAGCACCAACTCTCTTGGGGGAACTGCTGTTTCTTCATTGCTTGTGATTGTTCATTCCATGACAGGACAGTCAGTCACAGGGATGGCAGGCTGCTCCCTGGCCTGTGTGCCCTCCTATCTATTATTTGTCTTTCTTCTTCTCTTCTCTGTACTGCAAGGAGTGGAGACTGAGCCACTCAGCCTCTAAGTCTCAGGCTCCCTGTTGGCTGGGTTTGGGTGGGTGTGACCTACGGAAGTCATCAGCAGACTGGAGGGTGAGAAAGCTGAGGTATTTCCTCCCCTTCTCTCTGACTGCAGCTGTATTTCTTCCATGACTTGGCTCCAGCTCCGACTGGACAGATAGATCCACCATAGTTCCAAATTCCACTGAGTAACCCCAGAAATACCACTTTCTCCCATTATTTCTCCAACCTAGGGTCAGCAGTGGCATCTAGCTGTTGGTGATAATTGGGTTCCTTCACTATTTCCCCATAGGCTTCTGAAGTTTTTTTGTCACTTGTTTTTAACCAGTAAATTCCCTCTGCTAAATATTGTACTCAGAGTGGCTTCTATTCCCCAGGTCACACTGATATATTTCAACACGTGACCCAGGCCTGACAATCATAGGGCCTAATTTCTGGCCACAGTAATTGGCTCAGGGATGAACATGTGTCCCAAGCTGGATGTATTGAAGTCCTCTGGAGCTACCTACTCTCTTGCTAATGGGGTCACTGAGCTTGAGAAGATGGGTAAGATAGGAGTCTATGGCCATGGCTGTAGTGTTCCTCTGCAAAGTGAGAGAATGAAGCTAATATATAGAGAGAGAGACCCTGAAAGCAGGTGGAGAGATAGCCAGTGACAGCCTTCATGTTCTTAGTTTCTGAAACTCAACCCTGAAGTACCCATGTACACAAACCAATATAATCTTTTTTCCCCTTAAGCTTCCTTGATTTGGGTTTTTATTACTTCCAACTGCAAAATAAGCCTGACTAACAGAGACAGAGAGTAGAAAACTATCCCCTGAGGAAGCCCAAATCTGCTTCTGTGTAACCTCCTCCAGTCAGCCTGGTTCTCAACTCTGGGGCCCACAGCAATCACAGCTGCTCCCACCCTGCAGCCCATCTCATCTCCAGCAGGGAACCAGGACATCCTCTTTGCCCTCCTTCTCCCCTCCCCTACTGTCCCATGTCTCCACTGGCTCTCTTGCTCCCTTCAGGCTCTCTTCAGAAAGCTTTGCTGACTCCTCTGTAGCTCCCTCCTCCCAGATGTGATGTTGGCAAAAGCCTCTGGTCCCAGGAACTGGCCAGAGGCATTCCTGAACCTCTCTGTCACAGAAGAGCTTTGGATAGCACTCTTTCATGTGGTCTTTAATAAGCTGAAGGCAGTCCTTGCGTTCCCCTCACTTTCCTGTTCTTTTTAGGACCTTAGAGCCCCATGGCCTTCAATCTTTCCTCACATTTTGAGGTCTCTGGTGCCAGTTGCCAGCCTGCTGCTCTTCACTGAATGTGTCCAGAATGATCTGCAGAGATTCTCTGTCTTCAAGAGATGGGTTCTCATCACTTGGGATCCAGGGCAGAGGATGTAGAGATGACTCATCACTGTTCCTCAAGGATGGAAGCCCAGGAGATCAAAAAATTCACTAAAATGTGGGTATTTTCACTTTTAATCTTCGTAACACACCTGACAAAGTGGATATTGGCCAGGCATGATGGCGCATGCTTGTAATTCTGAGGGAGTTGTAGAACCCCGAGTGAGGAGGTCGGGGACAGGTCCAGACCAAAGGAGCATGAAGAGGGTCTGACAGTGAAGTCAACTCCCTGGTTGATGAAAGTGCTCATGGACACAAGCAGGGGACCCAAACAGACAGACACTTCCATACTCATGCCCCTAAGCGGGGGGTGCAATAGAAAAACTAAAATAGACGTGGACACAGGGGCCACCAGTGAATAATAGGAGAGTGTGAACAGAAGAGGAGATAAGGAAAGGAGGAAGTTCCAGAGACCCTAAAAAGAACAAGCCAAAACTTTCCCACTGACCCCAGCTCCAGGGCCCCTTCTCTTCGGAGAAGTCTGTTACTATTACATTTGCCAATAAACCTGCTGCTTGCTAGCTCTGTGTCCTGTTCTTCAACTCTTTGCTGAACAGAGACGAAGAACAAAACACCCCTAGACATAACAACTCCAGTGCCTCGTGAGTCCGAGGCAGGAGGATGGCAAGTTCAAAGCCAGCCTCAGCAACTTAGGGAGGCCCTAAGCAATTTAGAAAAACCCTGTCTTGAAATAAAAAATAAAAAGTACTGGGGCTGCAGTTCAGTGGTTAAACACCCCTGGGTTCAATCTCCAGTACAAAAGAAAAAAAAAAGTTGATATTGTTATTTTCATTTTTCAGATGAAGAAACTCAGACTTGGAGAAGTTTAGCAATTTGCTCTAGGTTGCAAAGCCAGTAAGGGGTGAAGACTTTAACAAGCCTTGAAGGGCCTTGCCCCACCCTTTCCCATTCTCTACTACTGCCCATGCTTTCAGAAACCAAAGAGACGGCGTTCCCTGCTACAGAACCCTGATGTGTCCTGGTTGTAGAGATGTAAGAGGTTCAGTGTAGGGTGACTGAGGTGTTCGTATTTGTTTCCTGCAAAAAGAAGAGTTTTAAAAAATGGAGCAATAAGATTCTCGTTTAAAAAGAGTAAAACTCAAATCCATGGCTCACATGATTTCGACTTTGAATTATACAGTGTACCTTCCTTAGGGCATTTTGAAGAATCCTCTCAATTAGTGAGTGAGACCCAGAGGATAACAGTGTTTGCCCAAGTCCACACAACAAAGCAAAGGACAAACTAAGAGTGTATCCATGGGACTTCAGACTGAGCTGAAAGGAAAGGGGCTGAAGCCAGGCATGGTGGCCCAAAACTGGAATCCCAGCTACTCAAAAGAAAATTAAAAAAATGTTTAAAAAGGACTGGGCTTGTAGCTCAGTGGTAGAGTACTCACCTAGCATGCCCGAGGCTCTGGGTTCCACCCTTAATACCCAGGGTTGCGGGGGGAAGGGAGGAGAATGACAGAGAAGTGTCCTGGGCATACCAACCACTTTCATCTAAGGTCAGTTTCAGATACTGATGTGACATTTCCAGTTTCCACTCTACCCCATCCCGCTCTTACATAGCCAGGCTCCCTCAAGAATTTTGTTTCCAAACATGCAGATCCTGGAATCTAAAAGTCTTAGAAGCCCAGAGCTCAGACCCTTCAATCTACTAATAGAGACCACAAGGCCAAAGAGAGGATGAGGCATTGCACAGTCACTTAGTGACTAGTTCGTTTGTTTGATCATCAAGCCCCACAATCTGCCAGGCTGGGCGAAACTGGTCTGCCCGCAGGGAGCTTTTAGTCTGGAGGAAGGAGAGAGGCAATAATTAAATACGTCAACCGATCAATTTCAAATTATATTGAGGGCTATTAATAAAACCAGAATCCCTCATTCAGTATTACTGGGGTGGAGGAGAGCCTATTCTAGGTCAAGTCATGGAAGGGTTGTTTGAGAAGATGGCATTTAACTGGAGACTTGCAGGATGAGAAGAAGCTAGGCATGGAGATCAAAAAGCCAGAGTGAAGAATGTTCCAGGTAGAAAGACTAACATGAACTAATATTCTAAGGTAAAAATAATTCTTAACATTTATTTAACACTTACTATGTGCTTGGCACTATTCTAAGCACATTACATATATTATCTTATTTATTCTTCACAAAAGCCCTAGGAAGCAGGCTATTTTATTATCTCCATTTTACAGATGGGGAAATAAATACATAATGCTGAACAGCTAGTAAGTGATGGAGCTGGTGCAGGATTCAAACCCAGCTGCATGACGCCAGAGTCCATATGCTTAACCATCCTGCTATGCTGACAAAGTCGAGGCCTAAACCAAGGCACCTCACTTTTATTTCAATCCTTACTCCAGAGCATGTACACATAGATAGGTACTTACACATAAATACTTCCAAATTTCCCTTTCAGGAATCTGTATACAAACAAGGGACGTCCAAAGGTAACATCTTCAATCAGGAGTTGCTAGAAATGAGGTGTCCATAGGGAATTGGTGTTGACACCCTGCAGTAAGGGGCTCTATCACCCAGTCTAGGAGTCTGGCTTCAGGTCTCATGTGGCCATTACCTAGATATGTCTCCTAGTTCAGGCAGCTCAGGGGAACTGATGGAAGAAGGTGGCAGAAAAGAAAATGACAGCTCACTGCAAGTCTATTTGAAGACTGAGCAGAAAGTGCAAGGCCATGGTAGACTCAACTCAGTGATATATGCTCAGAGTCACACCATCCCAAAGTGGAGGGTCACAGTAGTAACAGAAACTGTCTAGACAAGGCAGACCGTAGTCCTCCACAAGGAGGGATAGGACCTAACATTGACAAGTTGTCAAGAACTCAGTTGCTTAAAACCAATGCTGCCTCCTATCCACCTTTGACTTCTTCATTCATTTATTTGTGCATTTAATTACTGATTATTTTTTTTCATCTGGTCATTTATTCATTACTCTGGCCAGGCCCAGTAGCACATGCCTACCTCAGCAATAGTGAGGCACTAAGCAACTCAGTGAGACCCTGTTTCTATATAAAACACAAAATAGTGGCTCAGAGGTTGAGTGCCCCTGAGTTCAATCCCTGGTACCAAAATAATAATAATAATAATAATAATAATAATAATAATATAATGATGATGATGATGATGATGTAGTAGATGGGTACAGTGGCACACACCTGTAATCCCAGCACTTTGGGAGGCTGAGGCAGGAGAATCGCAAGTTCAAAGCCAGCCTCAGCAATGGCGAGGCACTAAGCAACTCAGTGAGACTCTGTCTCTACATAAAACACAAAATAGGGCTGGGGATGTGACTCAGTGGTTGAGCACCCCTGAGTTCAATCCCTGGTACCAAAAAAGAAATAATAATAGTAGTAATAATGTAACTGTTACTTCACCTTTGTTCCATGGCAAAATAATGTACCTGAAAGAGTGGCAAGGATACAGGCCTGGAGATCAGGAGGGTTCCGATCTGAGGTCTGCCACTGTCAGTAGGTGACCTTGGGCACGTCCCTTCTACTCTCCAGACTTCAGTTTAACCCTGTGTAAAATGACGAGAGAGGATTATGATGATGTCTTAGGGCTCTCTTCCAGCTCTATCATTCTGTGATTCTAAATCCCTTTATAACAAACTCTAGGAGAGGAGCTTTGCTCTTGCAAATTGAGTGTAAAGTTAATCCTGCCTGTGCGGAGGCTAACTAATGTGAGAGTGTGGTTTATCCTACTTCATTAGACCCTGACTCCCCACAGAGCAATGCGTAAGGCAGCCCAGGCAGGTAATGCTCAAGTGTTGCTGAACTGGGTCTCTGAATGGAAAATGATTTCCCCATATTTTTTCTCAGCTTTATCAATCCAAAGCCTATAACCTCCATTTTCCACGCTGTCACCTTTCCACAGGTGTAGACAAAAGAATAGTAAAATTTGGGTCCTGATACCTTATTTATGAGTGTGCCCTTCCCCCACTGTGCTGCAGGTGAAGTCATCATTTTACATATGAGGAAACTGAGCCCAGAGAGGTTAGATCACTTGGTAGGGGAGGCACAGTCTTGTGTGCTGTATGAAGTGTGCTGTTGTTGATTGAATGCTTACTAAGAGGTGGGGAAAAGGGAAGGTGTTTGGGAAGCTCTGGGGTAATGTCCCCGGGGGAAAAACTTCCCCAAGGATCTTAACTTTTGTGAAAATTCTTGCAGCTTCCCAAGTCACTTTTTTTTCTTTTCATTTTTCAGAGTAACAGGCACGAATTTTTTTTAGAAGAGATACGGAAAAGGAAAAGGGGACATTTTTAAGGAAGGGAGTGGGTCCTTTCAGAAAGAAGGACCCCAAGTCACATTTTTAAGACTAAAGAGCCCTTTTGTAGGTCGTCTCCTGAAGACAAAATTGAACAGTAACTATCTTGGACTCCCTCAGTTTTTCTTCTTTTATTGTGAGGTGTAGTGCAGATGCTAAAAAAAATGCATATTAAAAGGGAACACAGGTGACCCCCAGTCTAGTCAGGAAATAGAATACAATGTTGGGTGAAAGAAGCAAGACACAAAATACATCCAGTGTTATCCCATTCTTCAGAAGTTAGGAACACTGACAAGCAGAAGAGGGGAAGAAAAGGGAAAATACTGGGGGGCATGATATTGGCTAAATTATATTGTGAAGAATATGTAACAACAAATCCACCACTATGTATAACTGTAATGCACCCATATGCGATCAAAAAAGAGTATGTAGGTCTGGGGTTGTGGCGCAGTGGTAGAGTGCTTGCCTAGCATGTGTGAGGCACTGGGTTTGATTCTCAGCACTGCATATAAATAAATAAAATAAATAAAGATCCATCACCAACCAAAAAAAAAAAAAAAGAGTATGTAGGAGCTAGAGAAGATCTTACTGGTAATTTATCTAGTCCTGGCTAGAAGCAAATCACCTGATGAACTTGTTTTTAAAAGTACAGATTCTGGGGTTGGAATTGTGGCTCAGTGGTAGAGCATTTGCCTAGGATGTGTGAGGCACTGGGTTTGATTCTCAGCACCACATATAAATAAACAAATAAAATAAAGGTCCATCAACAACTTTAAAAAAACATATAAAAAAAATGAAAGTACAGATTCTGGAACCCAGTACCCCAGAGATGGGGATTCAGAGTCTAGTAGGACTGGGATTTAGTAGGTCACCTTACCCATGTGTATTTCTTTTTCAGGAATGGGGATTGAACCCAGGGGTGCTCTACCACAAAACTACAGCCCTTTAAACTTTTTTTTTTTAAATATTTTTTTAGTTGTAGATGGACACAATGTCTTTATTTTATTGGTTTGTATGTGGTGCTGAGGATCGAACCCAGGGCCTCACGCATGCGAGGTAAGCGTTCTACCGCTGAGCTACAATCCCAGCCCTAAACTTTTTTAAAAAATTATTTTTGAGAGAAGATATTGCAAAGTTGCAGAGGTTGGCCTCTAACTTGGATACTCCTGCCTCAGCCTCCTAAGTAGTTGAGATTACAACTACATTCCACCACACTGGCCATGATTATTTCTTTCTTTCTTTCTTTCTTTTTTGACAGATCTTTCTCCCATATTTTACTCATGATTATTTCTTAAAGCCCCCATTTCCTGCTTTCCACCCCCAGGTGATTCTGATGATTGACAGGCAGGGCATTCATTGTCCTACAGCTGAGGCTGACAGAGGGAGAAACTGAGGCCAGATTAGGGGAGATAGAGGGGCTGTGGAGAGCCACATCTCATTCCACTCCGAACTCTTCAGTTGCCCAGGATAGAACTGAGCTAGGCTGCATATCTAAGAGTCTTGATCTATTAATAGTGTTTTCCCCCAATATTGTTTTTGTGGTTAACACGTTTCATTTTTTGAAGCAGCTTAAAAGATTCCCAGCTACGCTGCAAGGCTCTCAGATTTGTACAGTGTTTACAATGACTTTGTTGTTCATTAAACAAATTTACCCAGACTAACCCAACATGAAAGAAATCATCTTGTTTACAATGAGATCCTGACAAAAATACGTGTAGCAAAGACAGACAAACACACATAAACCTGGATTGCCGAGTGGGACATGATTTACTGCCGCATTCAATTTTTCTCATTAGAACTTGTTTTATTTGAACATGACTCAGTACCCCGTGTAAATGTGAGGTTGTTAATCTTATTACTATATGGAAAACAAATTAATTAGTATGCATGCTATTGGAGATGAGTTGTTAGGTTGGTGTTGGAAAGATTAGGAAAATACACTCATTACTTCAAATGATATCTGATATACACGTCTAACTTCCACTTTAAGATTGGTTCCAATATATGGACAACAAATATAGCTACTAAAAGTCAAATTTTTGTGCTCAGCATCTAGATGTTGGTGTTGGCCAGAGTCACATATGCTGGCTTTTTTTGTTTTAAAACAAAGGTCAGTGTGGTAAACAACTGCTTGTCACTGTTCCCCAGCCAGAAACTCACCTTGTTGCCTTCTCAGGTTCCAGCTCCCGGCCAATGCTCAGACCCAGCTGGCAATGATCTCTTTCCTCTGTTTGGCTACCACACTTTCTAGGCCATCCCACCATAGCACTTTCTACCTTCTTTAAATAATCATAATGACACACTTCTTATTTCCAGAGGACTGTGTGGATTAAACAAATTTTTTAAAAAAATAAACTTACAAAAGCCTTTTTGCAAAGCGCTTTTGCCCATATATATTAAGAATCATGCAGGAATCAGGCCCTTTGACCCAGCAAATCTTAAAGTGTTGACTATATTCCAATGTTGCAGGAAGAAAACAATACAAAAATTGAGGAAGCTCTTTATGTACTAATGTGGACCAGTCACCAAGATGGATCGCTGAATGTACATATGGACTATCTCTATAAGTATTCTGGTCACATTGATTACCAAGTTACAGGAGGTAGACTAAAGAGACTCCTTCAGGTTCCTTTCATGCCTTCTGAATTTGAGCCATCTGTATGTAGTTCCTAGTTTTAAAAATGGGGAAAAAAAATAGAACATTAAGTCAAAAAATAAAATCTAGTAAACAGGAAATATTTGCTTAAGTAAAAATTCAATCAATAAAAACAAATATCATTTGTGGTGTTGGACTCCAGTGCTTCTCAAATAGTTTTCTTTTCTTTTTGGGGGGCTGAGGTGAGGCGAGGCAGGTACCAAGAATTGAACTCAGGGGCACTCAACCAATGAGCCACATCCCCAGCCCTATTTCGCATTTTATTTAGAGACGGACTCGCTGAGTTACTTAGGGCCTCGCTAAGTCACTAAAGCTGGCTTTGAACTTGTGATCCTCCTGCCTCAGCCTCTCAGGGAGCTGTAATTACAAATGTGCACCCCTGCACCTGGCTCCTGCTATTCTTTTCAAGAACATTCACTTATTAATATCTCACATGCAAGTGACCCACTTTAGGGTCTAAGCAACATTTCAAACCAGAGCATTGTATGATGACTACTACCAATCCTGTGAATGAACCCTGGCAAGTCCTTTCTCTTCTCTGGGCCTTAAGATCTTCATCTTCAAAAATAAGCCAGTTGTATGAGATTTTCTCTCATGTTCTTCCTGGTTCTGAAGGTCAAGGGTTCTCTTGTAAGAATATATCAAATCTCCTCCAAAGTGAGCCCGCACTTAGGGTAGCAATTAGAGGCAAAGAGGTCTATGATACTTGGTAAAAGAAGTTATAAATGTGCCTGTGGACAAATACTTCAGTCCCCACACCTTCTCCAAGAGCTGGAATTGGGTGGGAAGAAGGAGGTGTCCCTGAGTTCAATCCCCAGCACTAAAACAAAAAACAAAACACCCAAAAGATATTCTGGGAGGTTATAATGCAATCATCTTTTTTGTTGTTGTTGTTCTTTATTTTATTTTATTTTATTTTTTGGTACCAGGTATTGAACTCAGGGGCACTCAACCACTGAGCCACATCCCCTGCCCTATTTTGTGTTTTATGTGGAGACAGAGTCTCACTGAGTTGCTTAGCGCCTCGCCGTTGCTAAGGCTGGCTTTGAACTCATGATTCTCCTGTCTCAGCCTCCCTAAGTGCTAGGATTACAGGCATGTGCCACCACGCCCGGCTCCAGTGCAATCATCTTTGATTCACAATAGTCACTTGTCATTTTGCCCAAGTCTCAGCACTTCAAATTACTCACTGGATAACCTTGGGCAAAACCTTGAGTTAAGATTCAGTTTCCTCAGCTATAAAATGGGTATTAACTGATTAGAACAAATAAAAAATAAAAAAGCAAACTAAACTAAATTAAATAAAATGGGTGTGATAATTCCTTTGCTGCTTCCATACATTCTTGATATAGGCATGTAATTTATGACAGAAACAGAGCTAAGGAAAGAGAGTCTACAATGAGTTTGTCAAACTATTGGTTAGTTGACAACATTGCTTATCAAGTTATGTTTTATTTGTTGATAGATTTCCTGGGTTGTGGCAAGAACATAGTATGAAGTTATGGAACTCATCCATCACTAGAGGCTAAATAATTTATAAAAGCCTTTTGCAAAGTGATCTGCCCATATATATTAAGAATCATGCAGTAATTTAGGCCCTTTGACCCAACAAATCTAGATCTGGGGACTTTTAAGGAAATGACAAAAATAGAAGAAAGTGATATGTATGAAGACATGCACTTTGGGATTTATCGGTGATAGTGAAAAATTGGAGTCCTTCTAAATATGCAATACCAGGAAATGATATATCCACTTACAAGGGTATTAAGCAGCCCTTAGAATAATTATTAAAACATTTATTTTTAAATTATAATTATGAAGACCATGTGGCATTGTAATGATAAACTGTTACACAAGAAAGTGAACACAAATCTGTAACTATACTAATAAATCACCTATGTAAATTTTGCCTGTCTCTAAGACAGAACAGAAGAGGAACACAGAACAGTTCATTTGTTAGGATGGTAGGATTAGGGATAATATTCATTCCTTTTAATTTCCTTTATTGTTAAAATATTATGAACTAAATAAAAATCTGGAGAAAAAATGCCATGAAAGCAACAGATAGGTACATTCTGTTGCATCCTTCCTAAATCCTTTCACTGAAAAAGGGGATTAAATGTGGCTTACCATAGCAAATCATCAAATAAAACCCACATACTGCATTTGCTCCAGACCTTCCTACTCTTCTGAGAATAAATTAAAATACAAACACCAGAGTTGAGTTTTTAAAATCCAGGATTATCAGCCGGGCATGGTGCATTCCTGTAATCCCAGCTACTCGGGAGGCCGAGGCAGGAGGATCAAAAGTTTGAGGACAGTGTTGGGATGTAGTTCAATGGCAAAGCACTTGCCTCACATATGCAAAGCCCTGTTGTTGGACCCCAATTTTTTTAAAAAAAAGAGCCCCACCAAAAGATAAGAAAAATTTCGAGGTCAAACCTTGACAATTTAGTGAGATTCTGTCTCAAAAATAAAAAATAAAAAGGGATAGGAATATAGCTCAGTGGTATAGTGTCCTGGGTTTAATCATCAGTACTGGGGGAAAAAACAAACAAACAAACAAAAAAACCCAAGAAATTCCAGGGTTATCTCATTGTATTACAAACATATAAAGAAAAAATAATATACTCTTTCTTTTTTTTTTTTCTGTAGTGCTGGGGATTGAACCCAGGGCCTTATGCATGCAAGGCAAGCACTCTACCAACTGAGCTATATCCCCAGCCCATTTTTCTTTTCTTTCCTTTTTTTTTTTTTTTTTTTTTGATTAAAAGTTATTTCAGCCAAGTCCCAATGCTTTTGTTGTTGTGGTGACGGTGGTGCTAGGGATCAAACCCAGGGCTTCATGCATGCCAGGCAAGCACTCTACCATTGGGCCACATCCATAGTCCCCAGGCAGTTTTCATATGTCTTTTCTTTCCTATTGGCAGGGCCTGGCTCCCCATGTCTACTGCACACATTTCTCAATTTGTTGACTCGCACTCAGATTTGTAGACTGCTGGAGAAGGTCCAGTCAAGACCAAAGGGACCTCAACACTCTTGCTTTGTGAAATGAGTGTGCTAATTTCTGCCCAACTGCAACCTGGGTCTGGTGTCAAGATTTCCCAAGATAATGTCCAGGAAGACACAAGAATGCTTTGCAAATCCTCTAAGACTGAGTCTAGTTGGATCTTATTTTCTTTAAGAATCAAATGTGAAGCCAGGTGCATACCTATAATCCCAGCACTTTGGGAGGCTGAGATAGGAGAATCGCAAGTTCAAAGCCAGCCTCAGCAAGGGCCAGGCGCTAAGCAACTCAGTGAGACCCTATCTCTACATAAAACACAAAATAGGGCAGGAGATGTGGCTCAGTGATCGAGTACCCGAGTTCAACCCCTGGTACCAAAAAAAAAAAAAAAAAAAAAAGAATTAGCGTGGATCAAGCCACAAAAAGACATGGAAGAAACAAATGCATATTGCTAAGTGAAAGAAGGTAGTCTGAAAAGACTACATACTGCATGGTTTCAATAATATGACATTATAGATAAGGCAAAGCTGTATAGAGATAGTAAAAAGATCAGTGGTTGGCAGGGTTTATGGCAAAAGAAGGAAGAGGTAAATAGGTGGAGCACAGGGCATTTTTAGGACAGTGAAACTACTGTGGATAGATATAATAACACACACCTGTTATCCCAGCCACTTGAGAGGCTGAGGATCAGGAGTCCAAGGTTGACCTCAGCAACTTATTGAGACCCTGTCTCAAAACAGAAAATAAAAATGGTGATGGTAAAGTGCCCCTGGGTTCAATACCCAGCACCCCCCTCCCCAAAAAAAAGAAAAGGAAAAAAATTAGTATCGGCTGGGTGTTTAGCTTAGTGATAGAGCTGCCTGCCTATCATTCTCCAGGCCAAGGGTTTGATTCCCAGGACTACCAAAAAGAAGAATTGGTGTGATATAATGGAGGACATACAGAGGTAGAAATAAGGTGAGTGGGGAGAGGGGGTTATTGAGCTTTAGGAAGCAATATAATGTTAATGGTTCACAGATTTGTCTGCGAAATCAGAACTGCCTTTCAAATTCTGGCTTTGCCATCTCCTATATGCTCTTGGGCAACTTTTGGTATCTCTCAGCCTCAGTTGAAGTTTCATCTGTGAAACAAGAGCTTTAATAAAACCTGCTGCACACATTTGTTTTGATGATGAAATTAATAATGTATGTGAAGTACAGTGCCCAGTGAGTGTTCAAGAAATGTGTTAAAAGGGGGCGGGGGAGAAAGCAAGGTGGCAGATGTATGTAATCCCAGCTACTCAGGAGGCTAAGGTGGGAGGTCAAGACCAGACCAGCCTGGGTGACATAGTAAGATCCCATTCTTGTCCCCCCCAATACCTCCCCCCCCCCTGCAAAAAGTCAGACCTAGTCATGTATACCTGTAATCCCAGGGACTTGGGAGGCTGAGGCAAGAGGATTGCAAGTTCAAAGCCAGCCTTAGCAACTTAGGGATGCCCTAAGCCACTTAGTGAGACATGGTCTCAAAATAAAAAGGGCTGAGGATGCAGCTCAGTGCTTTAGCACCCTGGGTTCAATCCCCAGAACCAGAAAAAAAAAAAAAACAGTTTGAAAATAAGATTAAAAAAAGAAAGAAAATTTAAAAATCAAATGTCAATTGCTCTCATTAGTTCTGCCTTTCCCTCTAAATTGCTGTGGAAACTCTGGCAATTTTGTTTCCCTCTCTGGGTTTCTTAGTGTCTCCACCTGTTAAATGAGTGAAGGGACTGGACTCAGTGGTCTTTCAGGGCTGTCTTAGCACATAGATGGGCCAAGCCCATGGTTTCACAGTATAGATGTAACAATGTCCTTTGTTTATTTGGTGGTTTTTTTTTTAGCTGTTGTTGTTTGTTTGTTTGTTTTTGTGTGGAGTGGTGGTGGTGGTGATTAAACCCAGACCTTTGCACATGCTAAGTATATATTCTGCTACTGAGCTATACTCAGCCCAGCAACATCCTTTTAAAACCAGATTTGTGTGAGAATCTGTAACCCACAGGGACACAGCCATGGGAATGGGGTTCCAGAACTTTTCTGCAGATTGCACTCCCAGTCCCATAATCCTGCCCTTGCTTTACTCCTACTGTGCCTCTTCCAGTTGGACATTCCAAGACCCCAACACCTTCCAGCCAGGATTATTCATCTAAAGACAGAGGAGATGTTGGAACTTCCCTCACATTGGCTGTGCAGTTATTTTCCCAGGAACCTTCATCCTGAGAGAAATGATCCTCAAAGTGCAGAACTAGCACAGAAGGTATGTAGAAGTTGCTAGGTGTTCAGTGAGGGAAAGGACTTCCCAGCAGGCATTCCACAGTGCAAGGAGCTAGTGAGCTCACTGTCCCTGGAGGTAATCAACCTTAGGCTGAACCATGGTTTACTGGGATGCTATACAAAGGCCAGCCTAGGAATAGTTCACTCAATTTGATGAGGTCCACTACCTTAAATCCATGTGCTATTAATGAACTGTTTATCAATATATGATTACTTAATTAGTGATCTGTTAAATGATAAACTACTGGTTGTACCATCTTGGAGGTCTGGCCTGTTCTAGTTTCTCTCTGAAGAGAAGGCCCATGGGAGGATTCCTGGGGGTAGGCATTGGTGGAGAATTAGAGCACTCATGGTTCATTTTCCTGGGCTTTCTTTTTCACAGAGCGAAGTTCTCTCTGCGATTTATAGGATGTGAGTGTGTGTATGGATTTGTGTATATATCGTAGAAGGCCTCTCATTAATGCACTATTGACTGCCATTATGTCTTTCCGTTTTCTCTCCAGGATCTGAGGTTTTCTTCCCCCTTCAACTCTGCCCAACTGTGTTTTAACCCAGCAATTTTACATCCGACACTGTCTTTTTAGAATTTTAGCAGCAGTATCATGACAGCTGTTAACCTTACAGCCCTCAGATGTGCTTGAGTTGAATTTCTTTGCTTTCTCTCTTTCCGTGCTAGAAAAGGACGCTGTAAAAAGAAACACACAATTTTTCAACACATGAGTTCTGCCAGCCTCTTCCTATACAAACCTTCACTCACAGATCCTGTCAGAAATGCAGGGCCATTGGCTCTTCTACCAAAAGAGAAATACATTTAGTCAACCAAAAAAGATTTTCTTTAAGCAGCCTTGAGGAATCTAAACCCATCCTAAAAACACTTCATGGAACAAATGTCCAGCTCTTATATTATTTGGTTCTCACAACAGCACTGGGAAGAAAGTTGAGGGGGCTGTAAACACACTCCCCATTATGCAGGTGAGCAAACTGAGGAGCAGAGAGATGAAGTCATACTTATAGGATGTGGAAGCAGGAGCTAGAAGCCTAAAGAGGGCTCTAGAGGCCCGGTCCAGGGAAGATTTTCCCTTCAGCACGTGTATTCTTCTGACTCCTCCATGAACGTCTTTTATGTGCAAGTTCTGTGCTGTTTCTGGGGTTGCTGAAATGGATCACACATTGTGAAGGCAAGAAGACAAGGAGCTATGACAAAGTGACAAAGGCAACAGCAGAAGTGTAGGCCCTAGAGGGAGCTGATACACTCACTCCTGGAGTGGCCCCAGACACAGTGCAAGCACAAAACTATAAAAAAGTAGGCAGCCGTGATTCCAGCTCAGGCTTGGCCAGGAGGTCTTGCAAAGCCCCCAAGGAAAAGAGAACATCCCATAGATGCCACCTGTGAGTTGGGGGCAAGAATGCTCTAATGCAGTTCTTACTCTATCTTCTTGGGTACTTATTTCCTCAGCTGGTCCCAGTTTCAGCACTATAAAGTTTCCTCTCTCCTCCGCCTTGCCAATTCTTAAATAGGCCAAGAATTTTCTACCTCCAAGCCATTGTTCACACTGAACCCTTGGCCTGTGTCATCCTTGTCCCCAACTTTTCCAGCTCAGTCTTCCAAACCCAGATGAGATGCTGAAGATGAAAAAATCTTCATAGATTCCCCCTAGAAAGAAAGAAAGACTCCTTCATTTCCCTAATTATGTTTGATGAAAAGCCTGCTCAAGTTCTACCTTGTATTGTAGGTTTATTTCTCCAGCCTGACTGCAAGCAACTTGAGAAGGTGCTCATCTCTCTCCAGGACTAAGCACCATATCAAGTTCTCTTTGCTGAATGGGATTGAATTTTAAAAAAATGGGACTCCTCCCACATTCATCTCCTAGGTCAGAAGTGTCTTTGGTACTTCTAAGGCAAATAGGGAATGGTTTGCAAATCTGGCTGCTGGAACTTTTGCAATCTGGATGCTGCTACCCTTATAAGTTCCGAGTTCTCAACATCTGGACAGTTGCAGACCTGGTGAGGAGGGCAGGGATTGGTAAATCATAGTGGTTTAGTGTTTGCCCTGGAAAAGTTTCTAAATCACCATTTCTCATGGATGATCAGATATTTCCTGCAGATGACTGACCTGGGGAAGTTAAACATTCAGGTTCCAAGCTGTTTCATAGTACTAAATCAAGCTCTCCGGGGCTGGGGCCCATGGGTCTGCATGTGATTCCTCTCTCACTAAAGTTTAGAAGCTCCAGTGTAAGAGAGCAGAAGGACCTCAGGGAGAATTCCTGCTCAAGGGAGTTCACAGACTGGAAGTGATGAGGACAAGGACACAAATACTTCATCCTAAACCCCCAGGGTAACAGGAAGGGCAAGCTCTGGGCTGCAGGGCCTGAGTGGGGAATAGTAGCAGGTCCCCACAGCCTAGAATCTAGGAAGGTGTGTGAGGAACTTTTCAGGCCAAAGTTTGTTTGCTGAAGTTTTTGAGGAACTTTTGTAAACTTCCTCAGGGAGAAGGTAGAAAACCAATGAAATTAAGCTTATTAAGAGTCTCTCCTAGCCGGGCACGGTGGCGCAAGCCTGTAATCCCAGCACTTAGGGAGGCTGAGACAGGAGAATCGTGAGTTCAAAGCCAGCCTCAGCAATGGTGAGGCGCTAAGCAACTCAGTGAGACCCTGTCTCTACATAAAACACAAAATCCGTCTGGGGATGTGGCTCAGTGGTCGAGTGTCCCTGAGTTCAATCTCCAGTACCAAAAAAAAAAAAAAAGAGTCTCTCCTTTGGTCCCTTATCTTATCTTTCCCTTATCTTGGTTTACTCTAGGTGGTGAGAGGAACAGGTAGCTGCTACTCTGATCAGAGATGTGGCAGGGGCCTGCCCATCCAGTCCACCCTCCTTTGCCTTATCCCCCCAGACCACTGTCAATTCCCTTCCCTCGGCAGCACTTGCCATTCCTACCACCCCAATAAGCCCTTGGTCAGCTTTTTTCATAGAATTTTACCTGTACATTGACACCCCATAGCCTCATCTGCAAAATGGGATATTAATTGTACTCTGTTTCCTTATTTACCTAGCAAAGTCCTACTCAACATAGGTCACTCTCCCCGGAAGGTATCCTCTACCCCATCTTCCCCAAGTCTGGCTTGCCCTCCTTGCTCAGTTCTCCCAGAGCCCCCTCTTTCCTACACCCATCCTCATACTCTTCTGACAGGGCCTGCAGCTCAAGGGACATCCTGGCTTCTGACTCCTGGCTGTGAACACCTTCCCAGGATAACCCTGAGGTTCCAAGGATGCTATTTGGAAGCTGAGGGCTTCTCACCAATGTTCTTGTCCTTTGTCCTGGCTGTCCTGACAGTGGAGTGTGCCAGTCTGGCCTGTTAGGCCGAGAGGACAGGGAACCTTAGTAAGCCACCTTCTCCTTCCGGATCTAGAGAAAGAGTGGAGAGCTAGCCACTGGGGTATGGTCTTTTAGGGCTGGGAAACAAATCACCTTGGCCTGGGTGGCCAGAAGGGCTTTAGGGGCAGAGTTTTCCTCTGGGTCTTGGAAGATGTGGTCCAAGATGTGCTGGCTGGTCCTAAACCAGGCATCCAGCCTGCACAGAGGAACTCAGAAGAAATGAGGGAACCAGAAGCTCTTGCTAAAGGGGCTTTGGTGAAAGAAGCCAGGACAAAATGCAGCTCTGAGCTTAATTAAAAAGAGTGCTTAATCCCTCCCCCAACAAATGCAGATTGCCCACAAAGGAGAGCAGGAACCTCAGTGGCCAGGAAGACCCACAGCCTTAAAAACAAGCACTATGGGCTGTGCAGGGCAGCTCCACTATGATCTGATACAATGACTATTGTCAGGGAGGGCTGTTTTTCCATGTTTTTGTATCCTTTTCTTCGAATTTTCTTTTGCTACCTAATTTCATGCATCAGAGGTCAAAAGACAAAAGGTCAGGCCCGGTTTAGAGGCAGCAAACTCCCCACCACCAGGAACGTGTGTCCAAGGGAGTGCTTTGAGACACCGCCTGCAGATACGGCAGGTTTTCATCCCCCGCCTAATTCTCTTTTGTCACTTCATGGGGTACATGAGTCTGTGTTTGAATTGTATGAAAAATGAGACACTAACTGCTGTACCAAAGTAGGAAAAAATTGTCCCGCTTTCAGATCACCAAACTGTTTCCATCTCATATATTGTTTATAAGAATTTGTGCCTAATAAGGAGAACCCATCTGTGACCTCTCAGCCTGCCAGTGCTGGTTGAAGTGTGTGTGTGTGTGTATGTATACAGACATAAATGTATGGATATATACACAAACAACTTTAAATATAAAATCTGAGTACACATTCCTTGTTTTTCTGGGCAAATTTACAAAGATCTCTCCAGAAAATTCTCAATGCTTGTAAAAATTGTTTTAATTGAAATTGTAGAAGCATTTTAGTATAATACTTTGATATGGTTATTTTAGTATGAATTTAGTTTGAAATTTTATCCTTGGACTTTAAATATTTTCAATGCCCCCTTTTGGATTCTTCTTTAACAGTGGGTTGCCAGGGCTTCCTTCTGTGATATGTAGGTATTATGTGTTTTTAAAGAAACCCATTTCCCATTAAACATTTTCATGATTTAGGGAGGAACAACTTTCTTGTCCTGTGTTTGTAAGCTCCTCATACTAAATTGATATCCCCAAAGGCTTTCATCTCACTGAAAATACGTGTGGAGGCATGTTTAATTTTTCTCTTTGTAGACACTTTTTAAATTTGCATTCCATGCTGAAAGGTCTAGCCCATGCCTCCAGTTAAGTACTTTGGGAAGTACCTCTGGTGATTGCTAGACACTGGAGTTGGGTTCAGGGCTCATCGAAAAGACCCTTTGGACCCCAGCTTAGCTCCTCTCTTCTTAACTGTAGTCTGAGTTCTGGAAGAAGTTCCTAAAAATTGGTAGCCAGCAACAAATCTGACTTTTAGAGCAGTTTTATTTCAGGAATATCCTTAAATACAGACTGAATATACTGCAGTCTGCTGACCACCCTCTAAGACTCCCCCCACCAAAAAAGAAAATAGCAATCAGCCCACAATCTGCCCTGAGACTTTAGTATACACTTGTCAATTTGCAGGTTCACACTGCAGGCTCCAAGCAAAGTGTCCCAATCTTGCTGTGATTCTCTGCCACAGCTCTGAAGTTATTACAGAAAAATGGAGAATACAGTAAGGGAGAACATTAAAGGGCCTAGTTAGAGGCTTGCTTCACTTCCGTTCCGCATTCTGATCTGCATCAAAAACTAAACAAATTGTTTAGCCTGTGCATTCACCCTCACTCAAAATTGTGTGTGAACTAGGTTCTTTTAGGTTCCAATACTTTATAGAATCACATTAGCTCACATTAAAGTGTTATTAGTTTAAAACAAATTAAATAAATGTAAGTCCCGGCTGGTGCATGAATATTTAAAGCTCAAATCACACTGAGAACCAGAAGAAAAAGAAGTGGGGAGAGTTAACAGTTCATTGTATAAATACTGGTAGGAAAAAAAAATCCTACATATCAACTTTCTTTAGCAAAATGTGATTTTATTATTTACATATTCTGGTATTATTAAATGTAAAATAAAATATTAAAAAAGAAACTAATTTACACTTGTTTTCATTCAAAATGCCAGTAAATCTTCAATGCCTCATTTTAGATTCTTAGGTAATAGTGAATTGCTGGTACATGTTTGGCAGATTTTAAATACAACCGACTGTCTGGTTTCCATATTCATGTATTTCGAATGTGTAACTCTAGGAGAGTAAATTTTGCCTCAAAATTCTCTAAGAGCTACCTTTAAATCACGTCTCTGTGCATATGTATACCGCAAACGCTTGACGTCTGTCATGTGTACCTGAGCACTGGAAACCAGTCGTGGAACTGAATTGAATTACTGGATTTGAGTTGAAATGAACCCACCTAAACGACCCAGGTCTGCGCTCTTTGAGGATTCTCTCAATAATACTTTTAATTAAAGCAAGAAAAGCAATAAAGTTAAAAAAAAAAAAAACAATAGCAATAACCCACCATGAACACCAGGTTCCCCCAACACACAGCCCCATTGTGTATCCCAGAGCTACCCGAGTATTTCCGGGCGGCGAATCGCTGGCACATGGTGCCCCAGCGAGCCAGCCGCCAGAGCTCGAAGCCCTGTTATTCGAAGAGGACCTCATGGATAGCAGAAATGAGTATTCTGACCCAAACCAATCCACAGCCCCTTTCTGCCACGGGCGCCGCCTCAAACCTCGCGGCAGCAACAGATCCGAGCTGTGCGCTTCTTTTTGCGCGCTGCGCTCGGGGAGTTCAGGGCGGAGAGGCGCCCCTATCCATACCGGGACCGCCCCTAAGTAAACTCTAAGCTCACATCGCCAAGGGACCTACTCGCGGCGACTCGGCGTCCAACCTCATATTGAGGTCCAGGCCGAGCAAACCAGGCAGGGCGGGGCTGAGAATTAGGGGCGCCGCCTGCCGAAGGTGCGGTACCACGTGCGCTCTGCGCGGACCGGAATCCTGCGAGTCCATCTCCAGCTAGACTCTTGCAGAACTGGTGCCGGGGCTTTAGGGCGGGGCCTCTTTCTTGCCGGCTGCCAGGACGCCTGCCCCCACCCACCCTCAGCGCGAGCTCCTGCGGGAAGCCCCAGGGCCAGAGTTGTTCCCTTCAGCTCCTCCCCAGGCTCGCACAGACGAAGGCCTAGCGGCGGACAGTGATAGCCCAATCCTTTCTAGAATCCGGGCTGGGGGTCCCGGGAGGGGAATCGCTGGCTGGAATTGAGCCCCAGTCCTGGCTCCTCCGGCCTTGGAATCCAATGGTGTTTCCTGGCCGAGTTGAAGAGGCCGCTCTTGGTCCTTCGCTTCCCGACGTCGGCCTCCCCCTCCCTTGAATGCAGCGTCTTAGCTGGAGGAAAGCTCGCAGCGCGCCTAGGCCAACCCCTTCTGCGTCTTTTTTCTTTTCCTGTCACTTTCTGTTCTGGATTTCTGCTTTCACTTACAGAATGCCACAGCGCGGAGGTGCCTGGAGGAGCCTCCACACCAGCCCCTTTCCTAGGCCCCCAGTTTGCCTTTCCCCACAGTCTTGTCTCTGTCATTCCTTATTTCTCTTTAGATTGTCCTCGTTTTCCTTGCCGGCTTAGCTAACATGTCTCTCTGCCTCTAAATTTTTCTCTCTTTTTTCCTCCCTGGTGTAGCATTAAACAATCCGAGGTGTGTTGAGCTTGGTATGTTCTCCCGGCAACGCAGACAGAAGGAATGCCTTATTCTGTCCCTGGAACATTTCCGGTCACTACAGTTTGGTTTCCCCTTGAGGCACTGCCAGCACTAGTTCCGCCATGCAGGCCGCTGCTACCAAGGCTCCGGCTAGCGCGCTCGCGCGCTCGCTCTCTCTCTCTCTCTCTCTCTCTCTAGTTGTGTATGCCTGTGTTCCGTGCGGATACTATTATCTATGGTTGTAAACCAGGCGGGCTATCCAAACCGAAAGCTGAGCAGAGTTGGATTTCTGGGCTGTGGGCAAGGGAGATGGAAAATTTTTCAGGGATCCAGATGCCCATCTGTTCCTAGACTCCACGCGTCTGCCCCCTTGCACCGTAACTGTAGGGCCGCAACATCAATTCCGTGTCCCCCGAAGTGGCTTGATTTGTCACCTGCTCTGCGGCGGGGAGCTGCCTCTCAGCCCAAGGCTGTGGGAATCCGAGAAGTTAGAAGCAGGCTGTTCAAGCTTAAGGAGGCACCGACCCACAGCTGACTGGATGGGCGACTAGGCCTGAGTACCGCGTGAAGGGGGCTCTGTGAATTCTGAACCGAGCATCCGCACTGCAGGACCCGCGGGTCCCTGGCTAGCAGTGGGCGCCCCCTCGGGAACGCATGTTTGTTTTGCGCTCGTTCCGAACGCACTGAGAGCAAAGCGGCAACGCTGGGGTCAGTTATTCCGGAGCATGGCAAACCCACGGTTCGTGATGTTTGGCCTAAACCTCTACACTTCCTGGGTGCTGACAGGGACGAAGGAGCGGCTGGTGTCCCCTCCCTTAATCCACACCCCCAAAGCCAAAATATACACGCGAGATTCACCGAAGCATCCCACAAACACGGAAACTAAAACCAACACTCACAGAAAAAACAACCTGAAGCCCCCATCCAAAAGCACAGCTCACAAAAACAAATTCAAAATCGAAGAAAACAAAATAAACACACAATTTACCCGTGCAACACACATAAACGACACCCACTAACCCAAAATTAGAACACATCAAAACATCGGGAAGAAAAAGCCTTACAAAAGACACACAAAAGGACAATCTGCAAGGACAAAGTACAAAAAACACACAAAGTCAAAATACACAAGACAGAAAATAAAGCCCAACAAAAAGACAGAGAGCACTAAAACCACTAAAATCAATTCCACGAAAAAACACACAAAACGCATGAATCAAAAGATTTTCATAGATAATGAAAAGAAAGCTCACAGAAAATAAAAACAAAACAAATCCCCTAAATAGGAAAGGGGGAAAACCCCAACAACCCCCGCCCCCATCCCGGGGTGAAATGTCAATTCCGGGAGGGCTTTTGATCTCCAGGCGCGGACAGGCCGCTCCTCCCTGGCGCTGCCTCCCGGTGCGGGTTAGGCGGGAGAGCGGGAAGCGGTAGCTGGGGCCGGGTTGCAGAGGGAGAGTCCAACGCTCCAAGATGGCCAAAAATCAAGCAGCTGAGTAGGGACCCCCGACCCACAGGCTGCAGGGAGGGGGAGTCTCAGGGGGACTGCGCAGACCACTTGGTGGGGGGGCCGCTCGGGAATCCACAGCCACGTTTCCGATTGTGGCGAAATCTGCTTAGTGGATACGCGTTGTCCGGTTCCCGCTGCCCGCCCCTCTCTCCTTGAACTCTAGGCTCTTCCCCCTAGGTTGCGGCCCAGCCTCGTGACCACCCCCTCCAAAAAACAAACACTCTTGCAGAGGACGATTCACTCTCCGAAACTGCCATTGTCCGGCGGGCCAAGAGTCCTCCTGCGGAGCACTCCCCCGCCCTGGAGAACCTTTCCTCTGCGACCACCCCACATCAGGGCCCCACGGGCTTCCAGTGACCAAGTCGAGCAGCTGGACTGGGGACTGGGGAGGGGCAAAGGGAGGGGATCCTCGAGCCTGGGCGGAAGAGAGCGGGCTGGACATGCCACTCCTCTGCCCATCTGGTTTTCCCTCTGGAATCAAGTCCAGGGGCCTCGGGGCTGCAGCAACATCTCCCGGCCTGAGGGCAGTGGGATTCCATTTATAGGCCGGGGTAAGGTGTCCAGAACTCCGCCAGTTTCCAGAACCTACTGAGATGTTCTGCTCTGCCCGGGTGCTCCAAAGAGGAGACCCGGAATTTATCTCCAGCATTTCACAGCTTAACCTCTGTACTCTGGGCCAGAACGGGACGTGCTTTGGGAAGGAGATCTGGGACCTGAAGACTGAGTGTGACCTGGGGGCTTTAGGTATCTGGCGCTGCCCTAGAGTTAGGGGCCCAGCAATAGTCTTGGTTCTGCAAATTGGGGTAGGGTGGGGCGATTGGGAACTCTGGGGGCGGGCGCCGCCCTAGGGGTGAATCTGAGGATGCTGAAACTTTCCATCCGTACCTGGCAAACACTGCTAGCCTTTGCACTCCCCTTAAAAAGCACTTGCTTGGCAGAGTGGTTAATTTATTTTAAAACAAAAATACGTCCTGGGCCAACAAATACAGTGGGGTTTGTACATGGTGGGATCACCAGCTCTGAGCAGAGCACAGAGGGCCACGACCCTCAGACGCAGGTTTTATAGAGGGTTCGGGGTTCGGCTTCATTCTGCGGGTTCCCGAAGGCGCGCGGACCAGAGCCCCGCGCAGTCTGAAGCCTTCCTTCCCTCCCCCCCATCCCCTATAAAAGTCCGGGACGGCGCGGCGGCAGCACTGCTGCTCTCCGGGTTTCTCGCTGCTCTGGCCCGGCCCGGTCCGCCCCGTCTGGCACACTGAGCAGGCCCGCTGCACCAGCGCGGACACCTTTTCCTGGCTCCGGCCCTCAGTGCGGGGCGGCGCTATGGGGGAGCAGCGTGTCTGGGGACATCTTGTGATGTTGGCGAGAACAGGACATGATCTCACATGGCGAGAAGCTCTTTAGTTCCTTAATCATTTCACGGTGCCTTCGGACGCTTTTTTTCCACCTAAAACGTTTAGTTTCAGCTCAGTGATCAGCTACCCCAGCTCGGCGGGGGAGCGGAAGGCTTGAATTATTCCAACCTGTGAGCGGCCCTGGGCATCAAAAAAAAAAAAAAAAAAAAAAAAAAAAGTCACAAAAAAAGTGGAAACTTTTTTCCCTGTCCATACCATCAAGTCCTGAAATATCAAAATGGATTTAGAGAAAAATTACCCGACTCCTCGGACCGGCAGGACAGGTAGGACCGCAATATGGGCTCCAGACATGCTAGCTCTGGCACACCACCAGGCGCTAGTCCTCACGCCTGGTGACCCTTGGAGGAGGGGGTGCGCCGCATAGTCTCAGGGATTGTATGTCTATCTGCAGCATGTTTGTATATCTTTTAGTCAATCTATTCACACATTTCTGCATCAGACCGTTTGTCTTTGAGTTTGCCTGTTTCTCTGTTTCTGAATGTTTGTGTTAGTTTCTATTTGGAAGTGTGTAAGTTTGGGTCGTCTGTGTGTTTACATAAGGAGCTCAGCGTGTGCATGAGTGACAATGAGTCCAGTGTGTCCCTGTACATGTATTTTTTAAATGCCTGAGTATGTGTCCAAGAGTTTGTGTGTCTGTGCATCTTTATACCTTTGTATATATTAGCATGTGTTTATGAGTTGGTGTTTGTATAATATTTTCTTTTAAGTATTCAAAATGTGTGTCTGTGAGTGTTTTATATGTAGTTTGGATAAGTGTCTGAGTGAACTTTTGCTGCTTTGAGTAGAGTCTGTTCACTTGTTATATCCCATATTATTTTGAAAGTGAGCAAGAGGTGATTACTTTGACCCTTCCATTTTTGAATGTCCAACAACTGTCCAATGTGCAAGTCAACGCACAAAAGAATGCCTGCCTCTAGGCACAGATATGGGTCTGGGCCTATGTGGGGTCTACCGTTCTAAGCATGTACAGTCAGGACCAAGTCCCATTTTGTTAGGGGATGGAACCTGGATTGGAGGTGTAAATTCAAGTGTGGGCCCTCTGTGTGCTGTGTATACTACTTTACTCTTTGGGCACTAGTTAAGCCTAGCATTTGTACACGAGGGTCTCTTGTGGTAGGTACAGACTTGGCAGGTGAGAGTGGGCTACTGGTGACATTTCTAGAGACTCCCCACCCCCAGCCTGTCTTTGCTAGCCTCAGACACTGGTGCCGGTGTGCATGCACGTGTACACATGCACTATATGCTCAGGTTTTATCCTGTGGGTGCCGCTCCGATGGAGGAGAGCACAAGTGGGTGGATATGTGTACCTAGCCAAGGCATTTAGCTCTGGTGACTATATTCACACAGGCTTTTTTGGCACAGGGCTCATGTGTCTCCTATCGGCCCAAGTACTGGGTAGCAGTGTGTGTTTATGTCTGAGAGGAGGTGGCAGGGGCAGTAGGCCTCTGTCTGTTCTGAGGCATAAGTTGGGATGCTGGCTTCTTTCACTCATTAGGCTAGCATGCCAACCCCCACACAAACACACTCTCAGCCCTTGCAAAAATAAACTTTTCCCCATCCTAGGCTATCTGTGAACCTCCACCTCTACTCTAGCTCCAAATAACGGTCAAAGAACAGAGAAGGGTAAACTTAGACCTCAAGTCCAGGGTCTAAGGACAACTCCCTGGGCATAGATGTGTTTCTAAAACAGCAACTGAAGAGAAGTGAAGGGAAAGATCTAAGAGGCAAGGGAGCCAGAAGAGCGTTCCTGAGGGTGCAGGAAAGGGAAACTGGAAACCTCCTCTTCTTCACATTCAATTCCCAGACAACCTTCCTTTCCCCAGATGGTGAGCCCTTCTCTAGATGGGACACCTAGAGATGCCTGCTCCTGATACTCTAGAGGTTGTGCATGCATTGGAAATGGGTTGGAGGTCGTGAGTGTCAGAGAGAGGGTCTCTGTGGCCCACCAGCTGGGCTGCCTCTCCCAACAAGCTGTCTACAAAGAATGTAATTCATGGCGGTCGATGGGCTCTTTGATTAGTTCAATCGCCTGAATAATCGTTTAATCAATAAAGCATTTCATTCCTCTGTGGAGCTGGACTGGGTGGGGTTTGTGTATGGGGGAATCCTAGTAGGGTTGGACCTTAAAATCCTGAGAACCATGCCCTTTCCTCACCTGTGGTTGGGGTAAGGGCTGCCTTCCTTGGAGAGGGTGACATCTCAGGTGATAGGCACTACTGCCTGTCTCCAGAGGCCTTCCTTCTGGCTGGAGATATGGGGTACCAGGCCTAGCAGGGGTCTAGGGTGGTGCTCAGGGTATCCAGGTCAGGTTTCTTGAAAAGTTTCTCCCCTTTCCCAAACTCTAGAACTTTCATAGACCACTAGACTTCCCTTTCCTTCCTTCAGAACCATATTTCATTCCTTCCCCAACCTCAGTATCCCCATCTGTACAACGGTGAAGAAGTATGCCCTTCTTGTTCATAGCTCAGCAGGAAAGCCCTCAAGGATCTTCTTTTCTGGCCTCTTCATTGTAGTATGAGAAAAGAAAAGAAGAGGTACAGAGAGGGCAGGGACTTATGGAGACCACAAAGCAGGAGTTATGATGGCAATAGGAAGTGCAAACTCCTGCTAGGAGACGAGATAGACCCCCACCCCAACACACTCTTGGAAAACTACTATTGGGCAAGCCACCTACAGTGGGAGGCCTGAATCCCTAGGCCAGGGAGACATGTGTAGATTGAACACTTCCACTGGGCACTGGCATTCAGTCTCAGAGCTGTGAAGTGAGCCCAGGATGGAATGATAATAATACTTTTCTTTGTCTATGGAACTTTATCTCCCAGAGCCTTGGGAAGTGGCATTTCAGAGGTTGCTGTCTGCATTAGGTATAGAAGAAGCTGAGGCTCTAAAAGAAAGGGTTAGCCAGTCTTAAGTCTTTGAGAAAGTTTGTCTTAGTGCTCTTGGTCTCTGGGGGGTGGGGGCAGGCTGATAATGATAACTAGTCCCAACACAGGTGGTATACATGGTTCTTGAAAAACCTGGTTAAATTCTCCCTTCTCTCCCATCTCCTTCAAGACTCTTGCAAACAGGCTCCTGCAAACAGACCTGGGCCAAGTAGGGCAGACTTCTGATTCAGGTGCAGAAATCATGCAGGAATCTCTGTACCCGAAATTGCTTTGTAATTTCAAATCATTTACTTTCTTTCTTTTGATTTTTTTTTAAAGGAAAGTTAGAGAGAACCCACCAGGTTAAGACAGAGATGCCCATAGCATCTCTGATCTTCCCGAACTGAGTAACTGGTCTGAGCCCTGTAAGTCCTGGCTTTCCCAAGCAGGAGCAGGGAAATGGGCTGGACTTGCGCTGCGGGAATAGATCTCAGGTTCACAGGGCTCTAAACAGCCCCGACATTCCGATCTGCGGTTATACTGTGCGCTGGAGGGAGTCAAGCGGAGGCGAGAAAGGGGAATCCGGAGGGGTGTGTGTCCGAGTGAAGTGAGGTCTTTGACTGCAGACCGAGGTGGACACTCTCTCTCCAAAGGTGTTCTGGTTCTTCAAACATTATTCTCAATAGGCTTTCTTCCAATAGAAAACTTTTCGAAGGCGATTCGATTTACATAAATTAAGTTTATTCCTGGATGATTTCCTTTCCCGGTCTCTGTCCCCTGCGACTAGCATAGGGTCGATCCCAAAGCCCCGCTGCTGAAATAAGCCGCCAGAGATCTTAGGGCACGGTCACAGTCAGCGTCGGCGAGACCCGGCTCTTTGCTCGTACCTTTCTTTTGGACATATTCTGCGGCTGGTGGGTGAAGGGAAACAGGACTGAGGCGCAGAAGCTGTGTTCCGCCATGGAATCGCTGTGTAATCTTGGGCTAGTCATGTAACTTCTCTGGGCCGCTGTTTGGTGGCCTGTAAGGCTGGGCTAGATGGCCATGATTCAGGTCTGGTTGTGCCTTTGGTTCCGAAGTTCTTGGAGGCTGTCCCGCTCAGGTGGTGGTAAATAATCTCTACTCACATGGGAACTTCCTTTGCCCCAGGCATCACAACGTGGCTGCTTTCTGCACACAGGTTAGACTGGTCCTGTGTGAGCACACATCAAAACACTCAACAGAAGTGGAACACCTACTGTGTGAAAGGAAATCGGTGCTATTCCTGTTAGAATAATATCTATGGTTCCATCCCATCCCCAAATGCCCCAGAGATTCTGTCAAAGCTTTACAAAACAAAAACAAACAAACAAACAAAAAACCCAGTTATTTGATTTGGCATTATCCCTCCTCCCCCACTGGCACCCGGCCATGCCTAGCCAGAGTGGTCTGGAGAAGAGGTTTGGAGAAAAGTTTACAGCCCACAGCCTTTCTTTTACCCAAGCTTGGACAAGTCACATCCACCTCCTGGCCTCAGGTTCCACATCTGTAAAATGGGGGAAGTATAGCCTCAGAGCACTTGTAAGTTCTAAGACTCTAGATCTGGATTTGTAGGCCTATCTCAAAGAGCAGAGCCACATGTAGAGGTGTCACCGGCTGTGACTCTCAGGGTGTCCCCACACTTCCTCAGGGGATTTTCAACCCACTGGGCACCACGGGATGAAGCCAACCCTATTTCATCCTAGTTCTCCTCTGGTGACCTTCCTGCTCCAAGGTGGGGGTTGGGATTGGTAACTAAGATCTAGATTGGTGGAGAGATAACACCACCTCCCCACCCCACCCCCTGCACACTGCAGCCTCCTGGGTCCCCAGAGGCCTGCCTGGGAGCTGTTTTCCACAGCTGTGCCCCGGCTGGGGTGGGGTTGGGTGTCAGCACCGGAAACTTGTCTACCGGTCAGGGACAGCTGGGTCTGGAACAGACACAGAAGGTAGACCCAAGGGCAAACCCAGCTTAGAGGTATGAAAAGTAGAGCAGGGGTACAGAGAGGGGAGAGGAGGGAAAACAGGCTGACAATGAAGCCAGGGGGTGACCCAGGGATCCTCCCAGGATCAGCCTGTGCCATTCTCCTTATAAGCCCATATCTGGAGCAGGCATCTCAGAACCCTGTTTTGGGCTTATGCTTAATATTAAAGGATCATCACTTATGAATTTGAAATGGTGAATCCTTAATATTAAAGGACCATCACTTATGAATTTGAAATGGTGAAGATTCAGTGAATCTTCAGACCACTCCTAAAAGCTGCTGGGGCAGGGGAATACTCAGTGTCTCTGCGGAGGAGAGGGAGCTGATAAACTATAGGGCTCACAAAACTATAGCCTCCTAGGTGAAGAAGGGCTCACAAATGCTTCCTTTTAAAGGTCCAGTTCTTTTGATTATGTTCCCGGAGTCTTAAAACCTTGAGAAACTGAAACTTTCTGGTCAAAGACCACTTCTGTGCCAGGAGAGTTTAGCTAGAAATCAATCCAATTTTTTTCACAAACAATATAGGAACTTCTTCTAGCTAGGAGAGTTTGGGTTTACCCGAGAGCTGGAAGGTACAATAGTGTTTGCTGGAACCTTGCAGATATAATGGATGCCTAGTTGCCTGCTTCAGAGACTATCACTAGCACTGGAGAAGAGTGGGCTCACTCATTTTCCAAGATACCTTGCACTGGTGGTGGTGAGGTAATTGCTCCTGCTGACAGAAGTTTTCAGCTGCAGCATTACCAGCCCCCACAGCCTCTAGCAGCTCCTAGTCTGAAGTTGGAAGGAGGGCTTCTACTCTGTGCTTGGGCAGTTTGGTCCACAGCCTCAGATGGCCTCTTTCCCCAGGAATGTTCTGGATATTAATTTTAAAGGATTATTAGATATCTTTCTCCCCAACGTCTCTGCCCTTGGTTAATGAGTTCATCAGATAGAGGAAGGGAGAGAGGAAGACAAAGAGGAGGCAGCTATGGCTTTGCAGGTGCTTGATAAAATTCTGAAGTGCTTCTGCTGGAAGAAGCTTTCATCAAAAACGAGTTAACACAACTCTGTCCATTTTACAGATGTAGAAAATGAGGTCAGAACTGGCAGTTATGTGCATACTGGGTGTCCATCACCTAGATTGAAAGCAGGATCTTCCTGAGTTTCGTGCCTTCCTCCAACACCTCTGGGTGGGCTTTTTGTTTTGTTTTGTTTTGTTTTTTCTCTATGAGAGACTGTTCCCTCATTTTCACCCCTCACCCGGCTTAGGCGGGCCGCCAATGCCTCAGGGCGTTCCAGGATCCTAACCACAGCGGGGAGGTGGAGCCCGGGCTGGAGCAGCAACTAGATTCGCCAGGCACTACGTGGGCTCTCTTCTCCCTTTCCCCTCCCCCATCTGCAATCCACTAGGCCTTGGCCCCGCGCGTTTGTCAATGAACGTGGCGCCGCCGCCCGGGCCCCGCCCCCCATTCTCTCCCATTGCCCAGGTATCGGCTAATCAGGCGGAGCCCGTGGGTAGCTTAGCCAATAGGGCGATGTTTCGGACCAGGGCTGGATACCGTCATTCTGATTGGCTTGATGAAGTGTGATTGGCAGGTTAGCCCCCGCCCCGCCCCCGCCCGAAGGGAGGCTGAGCCCCGGGCGGCGCTGTCCACACGCAGCGGGTCCTGAAAGCGGCTCCGGGGCGGCGCGGTGGCGCACTGTGCGCGCCGAGCAGGCGAAAGGCTAGCGCCCGCGGCGGCAGCAGCAACACCGGCAGTCAAAGCCGGCAGTGGCCTCATCTCATCACCGACAGTCCTGGCGGCCTTGGTGGCGGGAACCCTTTGCTCTCTCTTCGGTCCTTCGGTCCACGCCTGGGGCAGGCGCGGCGGCTGTCCCGGAAGAGGCAGCTGGAAGACAGTCCAACCAGACCCCCCAAGAGAGGGCAGCGGGGTTCGAAGAGTTGGTAGGCGTGAGGCAGATAGCCAGGCGAGGAGGAGCCGATCGCTGTTGTCCCCTTTCCTGTTCCCAGCGATGGGGAAGCAGCTGGGGCCGCGGGAACTTTGAAGGCAGCGGGTCCTTGGGTTTGAGGGTTGCAAGCTCCTAGGGACTCCGGAGTCTCTCGGCCTCAACATCAGTGGCGGAAGCATCTCCGAACCCACCCGGGCCCCTGCGCAGCCAGAGGGGAAGTTCTCCGCAACTTCGCCAGAGACGTCGGAGAACCAGTTGTAGAGAGGTGGAGAGGGCAAGTCCGAGCCTCAGAGACTCAAAGAAACAGAGAGGATCTGGCCGAGACCGAGGGGTCGAGGTGGGACCCTAGAGGCAGCGAGGCCGCGGAACCAGCCTGGCAGCCGGCGGGCCTCGCTGCTCCCTGAGTGAAGCTAAGGGCCGTGCGTTCGGGCGGCTTCCTCAAAGCTGCTCTTACAGGGGACCGGGGGCTCCTAGCCGTCCTGGAGGTGGGCCCCTACGCTATGTCCCCGAAGCCGCGGGAGCCTTGGCCGCAGCTACCCCGGGCTGGGCCGGGAGCCGCCGCCTGAGACAGCCGGGAAACGAAGCCAGTCAGAGTTGGGCGCCCGCTCCCAGAACCACTGAGCTAGCGCCGTTTCCCGCCTCTCCGCGCAGCTTTCGACAATCTTCGGCAGGGGGCTCTGGGAGAGACCCAAAGGCTCCAGCAGTGTTTTCTGAGCCTGGCTCGCCCGGTGCCGGGCCTGGAGGCACGGCTCCCTAGCCGCCCTGGGCAGCCCCTTGGCGCCGGGAGGCGGCGGCGTGGGCCGGCCTGCAGTCTGGAGCGCCCCGATGGAAATACACTGTAAGCACGACCCGTTTGCATCCATGCATAGTAAGTAGGCGGCGAACTCGCTTCTCTCACTCTCCGACCGGGACTGGGTTGGGGGTGCCGGACCGCGGAGCAGGTACTAAGGCCGGGAGAACCCCGGACCTCTGTAGCTGTGTAGCCAACTTTACAAAGTGCCAGGGCTTCCAGGCAGCGGACGTGGAACAACGCGCTCGGCCGCCCAGGCCGGAGTACCTGGTCCGAGAATCCCGCCTCCAGCAACGCGTTAGTGTAGGCAGCGAGCTGCAGTCTTTCTGGGGCTCCAGCAGTGACATTCAGTGCATCCAGAGAACCCTGGCTGCGACTCTTAGAGGGCTCCTGGCTGGGCCAGTTGGAGGGCACGAAGTTGTAGTGAAAGGTCAGTTTGAGTCTCAGACAGTGCCCCAACCCTGATGGCGTCTTTTTCAGCCTTGAGGGGGTGATCAAGACTGTCATTTGGAGGGAAAGCGGGGCCCTGACCAATCTCTGTATTTGTGGAGGAAGAGGTTGAGAGCTAGAAAAAGACACCGGGTCCAGGGCTCCAAAGGCGTCCTGGAGTTGAGGAGGGGGATTTGAAAAATCAACGAAGTCGTGCTCCCTGAGCTAAGCTTCTGCTTAGGAGACGGCCGGTTCATAAAGAGACCCTTAAAGACCCCATTGGGTCCTTCTCTGCAGGACGCCTGCCTCGTGATGGCTTCTCCTCTAAAAAGAAAGAAAGAATGAATGAAAAAAAGAAAGAAGCCAATTAGTCATCATACAGGCGCCCCCGCCTTCTGAAAGCCGCTTCGTGTGTAGGAGACGGGAAGGGTCATTTTGGGCGAGGGCAAGGTCCGCCTGACTGATCCGCGGGATCCTGCCAGTTCACCCATTAGTACAGCCTCCTGTGAGATGAGCGCTCCTCTCACGGTGAGTTAACGCCGGATTAGATTCGGAGATTTCAAGGAAATTCCAAGTGGAACGAATCGCGTTTCCTTTCTGTTGGCTGTGGAGCCGGCGGAGGCTTTGGCAACAACCAGTCTGGTGCCCAGCTCCGGTCTCTGCGGGTTGCAAGTCAGGGAGTTGCTCAGTGGCTAGGAGCCCCCTCCAACCTTCGTTTGCCTGGGACAGCCCAGGATTCGGCTTCCCTAGCCGTGGGTCCCCTATTTAACAAAGGCAGCCGAGACCCGGCTGGAGAGAAGGCAAGCGTCCAGGGCGAGAATGTCCGTGGCTGCCAGGGAGTGCCGAGTGGCCTGGCAAGCAGGGGAAGGCTTGTCTAGGCAGCCGGGCTGGCTGCAGGCAGGTCAGTTTCTCTTTGTGTCAAAATTCAGAGTCGATGGTAATCCTCCAAAGCGGTGGGTTTGCGCAGAGAAGCCACTTGTTCTGGTCCCAGTCCAAACGATTCTTCATCATTTGGGGCCTGTGCTCAAACGGTTTCCAGTCCGTGGTGACCCTAGGGCTCTCTGCAGCCTTTTCCTGCACATACTTGAGCCTGGCTCTGGAAAAGCTGTGATCTTACAGAGGGAGCCTGAAAACAAATGAGTTGCGAGCAATATTCTGAAAGGTGGGCAAGCCCTTGGCTCAGCCAAAAAGTAAATGGGGGACAAGATAGGGAGAGCGGCCCCCAGTGCTTCTCTCCTTGCTGGCTGGAATCCACAGGCCCCTGCTGCCTCCTTCTGCCCAGAGCTCGCTGCTTTGCTCAGAGGTTGTTCCCAGACCTTGGGGAGATAGTATCAGACTAGGTGGTCTCCTGGCTGTGGATCAGCATGGAGAAGGCAGCTTCTTCCAGGTGCAGATTAGCCAAGGCCAATGTCTATCTGTGCCTCCTTGCCCTGGCCTTTAGTCTGCCCCCTCCTCCCATTTTCAATTTCCCTGGCAGCACTGTGGGGGTTGGGCCCCAGCCAGCCTAGCTTCCAGAGCTGGTGCAAGCTTTTGGCTTCTTTGGAAGAACCTTTGGTTCTGGCATCCAAAGCTGTTTGCTTGAACATATAGGCCAGCTCTGGAGCCCAATTTGCAGGCAATGGGGGTGGGGGAGAAAAACAGATCCTGGGTGGTGATTGTGATAAATAGGGGCTCAAAGTCCCACCTCCTCATCTTCCTTCCTGGCCCTGGTCAGTTTTTCCCTGTCATCTCTCTCCTTCTCCTTCTTCTACCACCACTTTTGAGCAAAACAACTTCTATAGGGAGGGGCAGGCACTGCTAGGAAATGGGCTTCAGAGTTCAAAGATGTCCCATTCCTGATTCCAGGCTCCTGATTCACATCAACACAACAGCCTCCCCTCCAAGACATTTTCTTCTCTAAGCATCTTTACTAGTTATAAGGCACTTTTGTAGCCAGTGTCCTGAGTGTCATCCAAAACTTTGGTTAGGTCCATTTTATAGCATATGATACTAAGGTCAGAGAGACAAAAGGACTAACAGAAGTTCACATGAGGAAAGTTGGAGTTGCTTCTTGGGTATCCTTGACAGAAGCATAAACATGAAGCTTCAAAGGGGAAAGGGGGGGACTCATATTCCAGACAGAGGGCAGTGGACTATGTGGGTGAATTCACATGTGCAAGACTCTCACTTTGTGTAGTCCAACCATATCTGTGTCCATGGCCCGATTTTTCATGTGTGTCACTGCCTATTTACCATTGGGGGAGGATTTCATGCCTACCTTTTCATGTGCTCTTGTTTACATGTCTGTGTGCCCCTTCATTCTTCCTCTGTGGTGGATCTAGGAGGAATTTCAAAAACTCTGTGGGTCCTATAGTTCAATTCGCAGCTGAATCAGCAAAGACCTTCCCAAGACCCTATGCCCAGCCACAGTCTTTGGGGTGTGGTCAGGGCCCCCAGTGGGTGGTATGTCCCTATCAGAACCTGAGGAGCATCTGTAGAAGCCAGTGCCTTCCAGACCAGAGTCACAAAGGCCCCAGGGGCATCTGCAATTCAACCGTTCTTTACCCACTCCCCTCTAAACTGTTTACTTTGCCCTGTGGAGGCCGGTCTGTTTCCCTTATATCTGTGTCTGTTTCCTAGTCTTCACATGATTTGCTCACACCTGTCTCTGTTGCAGTCTCTGTAAATTCTACTGCCCCTGGAAAGTGTAGGTGTTCTTGTCACCATTCCAGAGAATAAGCCCTCAACTAGCTGGAGTCCACAGAAGTAGAAGCTGGGGCTTGGGTTCTTCAAGGAGATGCAGTGCTTAAGCAGGGGCACCAGAAAACAAAAGTCTGACTTCTCAGAAGTCTCCTGTTTTCCAGATGCCCTCTCCTTGTGCTTTCTCCATTTTCTCTTCTCTTTCCTTTCTTGTCCTGTTCTGGCTTTTCCATTCTTTTTTTTTTTTTTTTGTCCTCCTCTTCTGCCGGCCTGATCTGCTACTTCCTTTCCAGGCTTTCTCTCCTTGCTATCTCTCTCATTTAGTTCCCACTCAAAACCTTTCCCACATACTTTCCTTTTTTCTCTTTTCTTTCCCTCCTGCCTTCCTTCTCTCAGTCTTCCCTTTTTTTCCAATCTCAGGATAAATGGCTTTCCTCAGGCCACAGCTGTGGATTTTCTCACTACTGTCCTTGAAGAGCTCTGTTGGGTAAAACTGAGGCAAGAGGTCCAAGTGGGTTTGGGCCCAGGAAGCTCAGAGGGGTCAAAGTCTCTAGGTTTCTCTGGGTCTAGTGCCAGCTGTGGAAATGTGCATTGGATTCTGCCAGAGCCTTAGCAGCTTTGCCTTTGTGGTCAAGGGTAGAGAGTGTGGGGATTTGCTCTGACCAAAACCAAACTCTGGGATCATTGGTGCTTTTGTCTTCGTTTTGTTTTTCCATGATACAATACAACCCTCCAAACTCACAAATGACTACTCTTGGTGTTAAAGTCCTTTAAAGGTGGCTGCTGTGTTTAGGGCAAAAAGTCTCAACTGGTTAGTAGTGTAGCAAACAGGCTTTTGCAGATGGGCCACAAGGCCTGGACTTCCAGGTCCTTCCAAAAGTGCGATCGTGTTTTTAGCTTCCTTTTTTACCCCTGTCCTTTAACCTCTCAGAGCTCATACCAATTTTGAATTACTTTCTTTTACTTGAATCCACCCTGTCTTGAAAGATCTATATAATTCATTTTTCTTAGATGCTCCCAGCCCCAGAACCAAGCCTTCCTAAGGCTATTGGCCAGGGTGGCGTCAGTCTTTCTGGTTTAGGTAAACTGTACAATTGTGTTCCTAACTGCAAAATCTTGTCCTTTTATCTTATGTCTGCACTGTTTCAGAACAAGTAACACCAATTAAGCTCATTCTGAAAATCAGAAAAATTCAGCATAACACTAGAACTAAGTACTGCAACTATCTATAAGATAGTCTTTTTCTTTGAAAGCCTGAACTTGGAAATTTCAGGAAATATTGATGGGAAACTTCAGTGGATTGCTTGGATAGTTTTAAGGATATAGGCTCTAATAAGAGTGATTTTGTCCCCTCCATTTCCAGTATTATTCATGGACCTAAGCAATAGATGAGTATTGGGGAAAACAGCTGAGATGAAGTAGCTATTTTATGTTATGGATTTGGAGTGTGTATGTGTATGTGACCTCAGAGGTGCCTTGGCTTCCCTTGTGCAGTCCAGTCCCAGCCCAGTCAGTCCCAGTTAAGGAGGTTCCCCCATCTTTACCTCTGAGCTGCCAGAAACAGCAGTATATGCTCTGGGCTTGTCTCTTGGTCCCCAATCCTCAGCAATGTCAGTTAGTGGCTGATTAACAGATACAAGTTCAATGATGTTGGTACATTGGCTCACTCTGTGTTTACTGGGTTAGCTCTTCAATTTACTTAGGTCCTCCAGATGGACCTGGATGTAAGAGAAGGGAGCATACAGATAGAAGAGGCACTCCCCAACTTCTTTTACTTCAAATCCACCTCAGAGCTCTTATAAAACCTGGGCTCATAAGCTTTCTTTGGCTTCTTTATTTCCCCCCAACCAACATAAAGCTGCTTGTCAATTGCAAAACACTCCAAAAATTCCAGGGAAATGCCTTTATAACAAATCATGATGCAGTGAAGTGGAATGTGCTGTGTGTAGAAGATCCTATGACCCATTTCTTTTGTGTGCTCCAAGAGGGTATAGTGGTCAAGTCCACATGTCAGACTCACCTTAACAGAAGGGTTTAAAAATGTTTTTGAAAATTCTTTTATTAAGGCAGTGGTTGGGTTTTGTCTCAGTACTCTGCAAATGTTGTTGTTTTTTAAGTCCTTAGCCCTTGAATTAGATGGTTGATTTAAAAACATTTTTCCCCTGAGATGTAGGTTTACTGGAGTAGTCCTTTTTACTTATAAAGACATTTGTTAGAAGGAAAAGAGTTATGCTGGGGTTTTTTTTCCCTCTTTAAATTTGATGTATTTTAAAGCATAATTTTCTCCCCAGGATGTTCCTTAGACCTCAGCATCACGTAGTAAGTTGTGCCCCTATTGTTAGTATAGATTAAATATTTTTAAAAGTCCATTGTTTTAAAATTGCAAGGAAAATTCTAGTAACTAAAGGAAACAGTATGGCAATCCTGGCTGTCAGTGGCCCAAATGACTGCTTGAAGATGGACAAAGGCTAAGCTTAATTTTAAAAAGCAGCCTAGTGTGGTCTGTGGGATTGGATTCCAGGAGCAAGACATCCAGCCTCTGGGTGCTCACAATGGCGCTTCTACTATGTGACTGGTTCTAACCACCCTTCCCCTTGCCTTTTGTTTCTGATCTGTTTCAGGACATGGAGGAGTGAATCAGCTTGGGGGGGTTTTTGTGAACGGACGGCCACTTCCAGATGTAGTCCGCCAAAGGATAGTGGAACTTGCTCATCAAGGTGTCAGGCCCTGCGACATCTCCAGGCAGCTTCGGGTCAGCCATGGTTGTGTCAGCAAAATTCTTGGCAGGTAAAGGCAGGAGCTCCAGGCTTCCATGATCTCTCAAATAAAGACCTTAAAGATGACCCAGCAGCTGTCTAATGTGCCAGTACCATAGTGAGGATCATAGTGGCATTTTGCTCCACGTGCACAGCACTTTAGAGTTTACAAAGCTCTTTTGAGGCCATCCAATTCAAAGTAGCCTGGGGGAACCCCATCTCAAGTGATAAGTGGAATAGGGTGATTTAGGAGGGACATGTTTCTAGAAAGCCTGGTGAATTATCCTAAAGAACCCAGGGGTAAGAGTTTCTCAGGAAATTTCCCTACCCATCTTAGGTGAGCTAATCGCCCTGGGCAGAGCTGGGTAGAGATTCTGTAAGGTATAATATAATACACCAAAGTTTAATCCATCTTCTTTCTTTCTTTCCTTCCTTCCTTTCTTTTCTTTTCTTTTTTTTTTTTGTGTGTGTTGAACCCAGGCCCTCGCAAATGCTAAGCACTGAGCTACATCCCTAGCCCTCAATGTTTCATTTTAATGTGTTCAAAAAGCATATTTCACTTTTAAAAGTCAGCCATCATTTTCAGTTTGGGTTATCATCAACCTTATTATGTTGGGCTGCTGTATTTTCCTTCTATGTGTTGTGTTTCCTTCGTAGTGACAGGCATCCTAAGTATATATTAAATGGGGGTGGGGGATAGACAGCAAACGCTGACTCTCAAATCTGACATTTGAAAGTTGCCACTTGACCCGGCGATTTGCTGCAAGCAAAATACTAACAATGACGATCCTCCCAGAGGGCTGTATAGCCTTTTAGCGCTCCCGTTTATTTTCTCAGTAGCCTCAGCATGATTCAGTGAAGATGTTTTAAGATGAGGAAACAAATCTAATGAGGCAAAGTGCCCAACCCAGGTTTATCCATCCAGTTAGCACTTGGGTCGGGATGGAGCGTAAAGGACTCCTGGATCACCTGTGTCTCCTCACACTCCCAACACAGCTGTAGGCTTGTTTCTGGGTAGCTGGTGGTGTTAGAGGTCTTCCCTGGCAGGCAGGAACGTTCTCTGGTTTAGCTGCTCACTGCTCTCCATTCCTATCCCTGTGTCAGAAAACAACCTTTGTCTTGTAGCCCGCATTATGGTTTGAGAGCAGATGCCTGAATAAAAAATAAATATTCTGAAGTATGTCAGTGACATCATGACTTTCTACTTACTCTTTTCCTTTGATCTGCTGGAATTCAAGAAATTCTCTCAGCTGGAGGAAGCAAGTGTCAAATAGCCTTGCAGTTTTGTACTTAAGGCCAAAGGAAGAAGTTTCAGGGCCAGGGACCTGGCAGCTCCTTTAGGGTCCTGAATCCCTGTATTTATGTCTCATCTACCTGTCCATAGCAGGTACCTCAGCTATGGAGGCTGGGGGCTCCATGCCCACTTAGTGATCTGCAAACAATTGAGCCCCTGCCAGAGTTCAGAGAAGATTTCAGGAAATTAGCCTTGTATTCTTGCTAGAAGGTGGTTTTAGACAGGAAGGTGAAAATGAGAGTAGCAGAAGAAAGTAGCAGAGAGGAAAGGAAAAGAGAAAGAAAAAAAGAGGAACAAAGAGAAAATGGTTTTTAAAAGATAGAGACAAGAAGACAGAAGGAGAGAGAAAGAGAGAGAGAGAAGTGTTTTAGACTGTCTCAGGATTGGACTTCTAGACTTGAACGGGTCTCAGATATCTTCTTGGGAAGCTTCTTTGTACTGAGGGAGAGGGAGAGAGAAAGAAGGCCCTTCCTTTGTTTTTGCTGAGACATCCTTGCTGAGCCGACATTTTGCTCGCTGTTTGAAATCTTCAGGATACTGAGCCTTTTCCCAGAGCGAATGTCCAAATGCTGGGTCCTCATGTTGTGCTGCCCCGGAGCCCTCCAAATCTCCCATGGAGACTAAGGCAGACAGGGATCCTTCCAAACCCAGTCGGCAGCCTCCCTCGGTCTGGAATAGATTTGTCACTAGGTAGAGTGGCACTAGGAAGTTACGCGTCGCTCTGGTGCCTGGCCGTTTAAGTTGTCAACAATAAATTGGAATTTCATAGCTCATTATTTTCATAACTAAGAACCACAGTGGACAAAATGTCACTCTAATTAGAATTGCCTTTTAAGAAACAAGTTCAGTCCTAAAACAAAGTGACTGGGAATTTCTGAACTGGGACTATTCAATTCAGAGATTTTTTTTTCTTTTTCTTTTTCTTTTTTTTTTTTTTTGTCACTGAAGAGTTGGATAGGCACTAGGAGGTGACAGATTGTACAGAGTGTGTGGTATGTGGTAGCTGTGGTCTTCAGAGGTTGCACGGAAAAGTAGGCAAAGTCACGGGGGCAGGCAGAGACCCCTCTCCCCCGAGGAAGGTGGGCAGTCTTCCAGAAGTGTGGGCAGTCAATCTGGATCTCAGGGTTGGTGAGGGGCTGGAGAGGCACAGCTCAGTGGCATGTGAGGCCAAGTTGAAATCTACCCTGAGCTCGGCTGTTGTCTTTTTCCACTGGAGCTTGATTGGGAGCTTCAGGCCATTTGAAATTGGGTGATGTGTTGTTATATAGCAAAAATAAACATTTTAATCAGTACTCTAATCCTCAGCCTATGCTTTTTATTTTGTGTTTTGCAAAGATGTCGTGTAACCATTCTGTATTTCTATCTTCACAACAGCCCTGAGAGTCAAGCAGGGCAAACATCCTCCGTCTATTATATAAAAGGAATAACTGAGGCCTAGAGAGGCTAAGTGAGTTGGCCAAGATCACACAGTGAGTTAGTGTCAGAGCCACTGACAGGCACCTACACCTCTTGACTCCCAGACTAACACTCTCTGCACGCAAGGACACTGTGTGTTGGTGGCTGCCGTTCGTCTTTTGTCTGTAAGCCAAAGGGCTGCACGGCTGTTTTGCTGAGATGAAAGGATGGTTATTAAGTCTGAATCCTCACTTGACACAGTTGCGAGTTGGGGTTTCAACAATGTCAGTGTTGCCTTCTAAGTGCCTGGCCCATGTGTCAGTCAAAAGGAAGACAGAGACCTCTTGTGTCAAGACCACAGCCTCCCACAGTTGGCACTGCTCAGGTAGGATGGCGGCGAAGTCCCGAGCGCTGCTACCCACCAGCCAAGTAAGCCAGGGACTTCATCCTGCTGCTTTCTGAGTTGCTATATGAATGGTATTGACCCATTCAACTAACATATTTTGAAGATGCAGCACAGGGTTGGTTGTCTAAGTGTCTGTAACCCCTGCCCTGAGACCATCCCTGTCCTAACAGGCGCAAGGGAATCAGCGAGTGAATGAACGGTGTGTGTGAAAATGCTTGGTAAACAGTAAAGCTGTCTACAACTGCAAAGAGTCATTGTTATTATTATTAAAAAAATTTTTAACCAAAGCAGCAGTTTGCTCTAGTGGGAAGATTACTAGATTCAAAGTCAGATGGATTTAGGCAAGTCACTTAGTCTTCTGATCATTTATTTTCCCTTCCATAAAACCCTACTGGCTTCAAAGATTGGTGTGATAATTTGAAGAAAAGCTCTGTAAACTTTAGAGTGTTGTGCCTAAATAACAAGTGTTGTAAGTAAAAATTGACTTTTTACGGTAAAATTGAGAGGACAATTGGAGACTACAGGGATTGCTATATGCCTGGATTTAGGTACTTTTCTAGACTTGTGGGGGGAAAAAATCTAGGATTTTTTAAAAAGCTTGTTGTGAATAGTATATATATTTTAGCAAATTATATAGAAAATTGCTTTCAACAATTTCTCAGAAAGAGGAAGGATAGGTTGAGTTTTGCTTTATGATCGAAATTTGTAAGTGACTCTTCTCAGTGAAAAATAGACTTTTTACTTCCACATCATTGCTCTCAAATTATTTCTTCTAATCTAGAATATTTGCTAGCTTGGCCCTAACCAGACTTACCCAGGCTGAGAATTTCAGCATCTCTATAAATATTGCCATTGTTCCTGGATAGCATTTTCACCTACCCCAGAATCACCTGGTTCCCTCACCTCTTATAAACTCTAGTTAGGTTTAAAAATTACTAGTGGTTTCTAAAATGTGTTTTGGTTAAAAAAAATCAACTGCAAGATAATCTCCTTCAGAAGAGGAAGTCAAAAATTCCTGTGTAAATATTGAGAGAGACATCCAATGACGGCTCAAATTCAGAAAAAGAATCAAGTCATTTTTCCCTTGAAATGATCTTTCATGGCACTCTCCTCCCTGGTCTCGGTTTTACTGTAAAACCCTGACATCCTATTTGCGTTAACGAGGAAAAGCTGATAGCATGGAAATGTCCTTAGAAACAGCCATTTACCTCAGCGGAGGCCCCTGAAAGAGCTGCCGACTCGTGGTTGGTTTTTCTGATTGCTTGAGTTTTGATTTCCAACACACATTTCCAGTTAATTCTGAAATCCAACACTCCCTTTCATTTTATACCAGGGTTATTGTTTTTCTCTTATGGAAAAATGAGTTGCATTTTAGGGGACAGTTTTACAGCATACTGGAGATTCTGCTAGTGGATGGGAGAAATGGAAAATCAAAGGTATAAACTACTTTTCTGGGAAAATTTTTAGCTCAAGAGGCTTGGCCACTTGATCTTGAGTGGCCCCAAGGAAGCCATTTAAGTTCTTTGAATCTCTATTTTATACCATAGATGACACCTATTGATTTATTTGTTTATTTACTCATTCATTCATTCAAAACAATTGATGTGCTTAGAACTGTTGAGAATCAATAGGGAAAACTGACTTGAAATAATTTTTTTTTTTTTTGGTACCAGAGATTGAACTTAGGGGGACTCAACCACTGAGCCACATCCCCAACCCTATTTTGTATTTTATTTAGAGACAGGGTCTCACTGAGTTACTTTTGCTGAGGCTGGCTTTGAACTCATGGTCCTTCTGCCTCAGCCTCCCGAGCGGCTGGGATTTCAGGCATGAGCCACCGCGCCCGGCTTGATAGAATTTTTGAAAACTATAAATTGATAGATGAATGCAAAATAATTTTGTTAATCTATAGCATCCTGCTAGTACTGTCCAATAGAAATATCATGTGAGAAACTTAAAAGTTTTCAATTACAATTTTAAAATTTCAGTAGCACGTTAAGAGAAGTAAAAAGAAATGAGTATAACTAATTTTAGTTACATATTTTATTTACCCTAACATTAAAATTATTATTTCAACATATAACCAATATAAAAATTATTAGTGAGATATTTTGCATTTTTTTGGTATTAAATTTTAAAAAATCTGATTTGTAGTTTACATTCACAGCACATCTGGGCTCAGACTAGGTACGTTTCAAATGTTCATCCAGTTTGCTGGTTCCTCCTGACTAAGCTCCTTTCTCCTTGGGTCCTAGGTATTATGAGACAGGAAGCATCAAGCCTGGGGTGATTGGAGGATCCAAACCAAAGGTTGCCACGCCCAAGGTGGTAGAAAAAATCGCTGAGTACAAACGCCAAAATCCCACCATGTTTGCCTGGGAGATCAGGGACCGGCTGCTGGCGGAGCGAGTATGTGACAATGACACAGTGCCCAGTGTCAGTTCCATCAACAGGTGAGGGGCTGCTGCTAGGGGGTGCTGGGATCTGGATGGTGGTCCTGGAGGTTCTGTGTGTACCTTCTCTGAAGATCTTGTCTCTCTTGTTGTCAAGGCCCCTTAGGGCTTCGTGGACAAGGGGTCCAAGATGGAGGCTGCTGGTCTTTGTTACTTCTCTTCAAAGTGGACAGGAGTGCTTGGCCTAGGGAGAGGAGCCCAGACCAATAGCCTGACTTCTTGAGAATTTTCTGAGTCCACAGTAACTTTCATCACTCCCTCTTTTTTTGTTTGGTACCGGGGATTGAACTCAGGGGTACTTCACCATTGAGCCACATCCCTGGCCCTATTTTGTGTTTTATGTAGAGACAGGGTCTCACTGAGTTGCTTAGAGCCTTGCCGTTGCTGAGGCTGGCTTTGAACTCGCGATTCTCCTGTCTCAGCCTCCCTAAGTGCTGGGATTATAGGCGTGTGCCACTGCACTCGGCTTCATCACTCTCTTTAGCATCTATCCGTGTGGAGTAACTTGCAGTGAATTGTCCTGACGAGGGCTTCACAAATGTCCCTGTCCTTGCCAGCCAAGGTCAAGGTCTTAGCACTGGTTCATCTCAGAGGTTCCCAGGGAGAAAATCCTGCCTCCAGTTTGGGCAGAGGTTGAGCAAGTGAGTATGGGGAGCAGGGCCCTCACTTGGAGTTGGGAAACTTGGCTTCTCATTGCTTCTCTGCCAGCAGTTCGAAGTGGGATCTCAACAGACTTGCTCTCACTGAGAGCCCAGGGCCCTGGTGGTTCTCTTGTGCATCTTTCATCTGCAAGGATGAGGTCCAGGATGCTAGGATGCTCTGGAGTGAGAGGACTGCCCTCTCCCAAACTCCCCCAACTCTCACTCATGGAGACAGAAACCAAACCCAGCATCATCCTGGGAGCCACAATGGCTTCCTCACTTCTCTAGGCTGATACAAACTATGTTGAATGGTGCTGTCAGAACACTATTTAAGAATAAAATTGCTGGGCTGGGATTGTAGCTCAGCGGTAGAGTGCTTGCCTTGCATGCGTGAGGCCCTGGGTTCGATCCTTAGCACCACATACACAACAATAAAATAAAGACATTGTGTCCATCTACAACTAAAAAAATATTAAAAAAAAAGAATAAAATTGCTTATTTATTTTGCATTGCTGGGAGTCAAACCCAAGGCCTTGTGCATACTAGCAAAGTGCTTCATTATTGAGCTATATTCACAGCCCTAAAAACTAATTTCTGGAAGAAAGTCTTCTAGTGTAGAGGGTGCAGTCTCAACTCTATATAAACCTATAGCATTAGGGATGAAGTTGTGAGGTAAACAGAAATGATTGTTCTCTAAGCTCCACAAGGAATAAAGAAGCCCACAGGCTGAAAACTTGAACAGTTCCTATTTCTCTAAGGTCAGACTATCTGGGCATAGAGGACCCTTCACCCCTGGTAGAAAGAGGTGAACTGGAATGTTTCTTGATGTCCCCTCTGCTCCTGACAGCCATTCCTCTGTGATGACTCAAATGCACAGGATCACTGTGTTGACATTTCAAGTTCCACTGGTTCATAAACTCTTAGCCTCTTTTTCTTCTCTCTGCAAACCTTTTCCAAGGCCCTGACCTCCTGTATGGTGCTGAGGAGATAGAGGGGAGTGGGGCATGCAGATTCTCCATCTCTGTTCTAGAAGGCCACCTCATCCAGGCCAAAGTTCTGATGTGCACTTATAAGTCTGGACAGCCTCGACAAAGTCACGGAGGAAGTAGTAGTGACTGGGCGGGTTAGGGGTGGGGAGAATGTCTTCTTCTCCTGTATTATGAGAGGCTCCAATGTGTTTTGTGAGTCCCCTTACTTCTGGCTCATTGCAGGATTTCCATGACACCAAACACATCATGACTTTTGTTCTGGGCCTCCAAAAGCACAGGTGTGGTAGCACATGCACCTAAAGCAATGTTGGAGCAGGTGGGCCTGCTCTGCAGAGGTACCTGAGCTACATCTGAGATCAGGTTCTGGAGGCCCACAGGTTTCTCAATACAGGGTATACATATAATTAGGTAGTTCATGAGATAAATTTAGGTGGACCATAGGGGTCACAAACTCTGATGCTTTATGTGGGGTCAGGTGGATAATGTAATGAGGGAAGCAGGTCAGGTGGCAGGCTATAGGGAGTGGTACGGCCTGTGGCAATCAAGAAAGCTCAAGCCTTATTAAAAGGGCAGTTGCTTCTCAGTTCCAGATAAATGCTGCTGGAAATGTTTGCCAGATTTTTTGCATTCTTCAAGAAAAGCCAGAAACTAGGACCTGTGTGTATTTGTGTCTGTGTGTGTGTGTTTGTGTGTGTGAAATCTTGGTATTTTTAAATAGTAACAACTCATTTCAAGCATAGCCCACTTACAAAGCTCTGGTTTAGATCCTCTGTAATGCAAGGATAAAAACTGACTTGTGATGAATGTATCTTCATGTATTTTAGAAAAATATAAGTGGAAAAAAGAAAAATGTAAATGTCCCACCAAAGCAGTGATCTTGTGAACCTTGAACTTTTCCCCACTCATAGTAGAGAAAAACAATTGCCTTATAAAATGCATATATTTAAGTTAAAAAATAAGATATTTAAAAGAAACTTATGGAGCAAAGAGAGCAGTGGTTACAGATGTGGCAGAGGAAAGAGGGACCTATCAGCTGATGCTTTGTGTCTGGAGCTGGGCTGGTGTACATCTAATGCTGGTTGCTGGAGCCATGCCAAGCCTTAGGGACCTCCTGGTGTCCTGGTCCATAGCTGTGGCCAGCTGGTGGTGCCTCTATGCTGTTGTTACATCTGTAGCAGGTAGAGAAACCAAGTCTCAGATGAGGGTAGTGGGGGAAAGGTGAGCCTGAGGTAGAGATGGATAGTAAAAGAGGGCTGGTCTCTTTCCATTACTGTCCTGTAGGATTCTGCAAGTGACAGAACTGAGGATCCATAAGAAGAGAGGCAAGGAGGGATGAAACAGTCATTCCTACTCCATTTCCAGCCTTGCAGCCAGCTATGTTGCTGACAGTCTTCCAGATCCCTCCATTCATAGCCTTTTCTGGTGCTCCCTTTGGGGAGCATTCTGGCTCCTCACTGGACTCTTTAGTGGGATCTCACTAAGTGTGGGACAATCTCATGCTGACGCAGCCCCCTCTTCCTTCACAGGAAAACTTGGGCCTCAGCGGCATCGGTTTTATTTTATTTATGTGAAGGCAAAACTCCCTTCACATTCAAATGGGTGCAACTTCTAAATATCTGCTTCACAAATGTCACAAGTCACGCTATAAGGAGGTCCCCAGTTCTCTCACTGCCCCTGCCTCTCTTGAGGCAATTTCTCACCATTGTCTCTTTCAAGTGGCTGGAGAGAGAGTGGTAGTTGCATTTGTAGCTATTTTGGTGGCCAGAGGGTCCTTTCTATTGTTCACTCATTGAAGTGTGTACCTTTCTGCTGTCTTCAGGACCAACCTCAGGAAACATGATTGACATGGGGTTTGGCAACACTGAACCAATTCTGCTAGGCTTCTGGGAAATTTCCAGGGACATAAATCACCTTGTTCACTTGGCTTCTTATGGACCAATGTGTGCTGGGATGCTGCAAAGCCTGCGTGGGGATTCTTGGAATCCAGCCTGAGTGTCACTTGAAGGTGGCTGTCCCAGAGCTGACCCAAATGGTGGGTAGAATAGGGTCTTCCTTCTGTTTCAATTCTGTGGCTTTAACTCAGGGGCCGAGTGGTGGGGACAAGTGATATTCACAGTTAAGAGGGATAATCAATGTGAGAATGTGGGGGTTCTCATTGTTGGGCGTTCTAATTTTTTAAGAGAAGCTTGAAATCAGGTATTTATGGCAAAGCTCACAACTTAGTCAAATTACAACTAATTAAAATAAAAAACAAAAATACCGTGTAAGGGCTGGAGGCAGCCTGGGGTGACAGTTGGTTAATTCTGCTTTTCATCCTACCTTTGGCAGCAGGCCTTCTGAGACTGGTCACCCAGTCTCCCTTTCTTCTGCGCATCAGTTGCAGCCGGGGGTGCCCCTCCCAACTTGGCCAGCTGGACCCCGGGTTTCTGGATGCTTGGCATAGCCGATGGCCCATGCTTCTTTCTGCACTGATGACAGTTTCATTAGGGCCATGTATGTGGGTGTTTCTTTAGCCCCATCTCCTCCTTTTCAAGGCACCTTGATTTTTTCACTCAGTGTAATTTTGTGAGCTTTTCAAAGTAGGGGACTGATGTAGAAAGAGGATCCTAAAGTGCCTATAAGATGTAAGATCTCTTGGAGTTTTAACCTTTAAATTCAAAGTGGATTTTGAATTCACATGGGCTTTATGTCTCATATAGGAGGTATTCGACAGTAGGACTGCTTCCTTCAACTGTGGCGCAAAGAAAAGTGTTCAGGTCTGAGAGATGGGAGTCTATGTGACATTGGGCAAGTCACTTCAGCACTCTGGGCTTTAGTTTCTTCATCTATAGGAAGAGATTGATTGCTGAGCTCTTTTCTCTGTTGGACCAAAGGATGTTCTTATGCATCCAGGGTCACAGTCACACAGTCAAATGCTCAGCAGCAGCATAAGGATACGCCTTTCCCCACTTTTAACCAAAGGTCTTGTGCATACTAGGCATGCTAGGCAAGTTCTGTGCCACCAAGCCACACCCCAGACCAAGGGTATTCCTTTTCGTGTTGGCTGCCAATTAGTCTCAACTGTCTTGGACTCAGAAAAAGTCCTAGTGAACTTTCATTGGGACAGGTCTTGATGATAGCATGTCTTTTTTTTTTTTTTTGGTACCAGGGATTGAACTCAGGGGCACTCAACTACTGAGCCACATCCCTAGCCCTATTTTGTGTTTTACGTAGAGATAGGTTCTCACTGAGTTGCTTAGCGCCTGGCTGTTGCTGAGGCTGGCTTTGAACTCGCCATTCTCCTGTCTCAGCCTCGCAAAAGTGCTGGGATTACAGGCGTACACCACGGTGCCTGGCTAGCATGTCATTTTTTTTTTTTGGTATTGGAGATTGAACTCAGGGGTACTCGACCACTGAGCCACATCCCCAGCCTTATTTTGTGTTTTATGTAGAGACAGGGTCTCACTGAGTTACTTAGCGCCTCGCCGTTGCTGAGGCTGGCTTTGAACTCGCAATTCTCCTGTCTCAGCCTTCCTAAGTGCTGGGATTACAGGCTTGAGCCACCGTGCCCGGCTGCATGTCATTTTTTAAATTAATTTTTTTTTTTAAGAATAGCTAGGATTACATTTGGTCTTTTTCTTCCCACTATCATTTCTTCCCAAAGGAAGAAGATGATCTTTATTTTTACTTGGTGGCTACTGCAAATAGATGAACAAAATCTCTCATCCCTGGGAGCAGCTTTGGAGGGTTCCCTATAACTGTAGAATTCCTTATAAAGCACCATTACAGCCTTAAGATAGTATGGGAGAGTGTCTTCTCCCTCCCTTCACAAGGGACCCCATATACTTTTGGGGGAGTACCGAGGATTGAACTCAGAGACACTTGACCACTGAGTCACATCCCCAGCCCTATTTTGTATTTTTTTTAGAGACAGGGTCTCACTGAGTTGCTTAGCACCTTGCTGTTGCTGAGGCTGGCTTTGAACTTGCCATCTTCCTGTCTCCATCTCCTGATCCGCTGGGATTACAGGAGTATGCCACCATGGCCAGCGGCCCCGTGTGCTTTTTAAGGCAAATGTGAATAACATTTGAGAATAACAACACCTAATGTTTATTGAGCATCTGCTATGGAGCAGCCACTTCTAAGTAGTTAGTTAATTCAATCCTAATAATAACCTTATGAGTAGGAATGATTCTTAGTCCCATTTTGCAGATGAAGAAACTGAGGCATAGAGAAATGAAGTAATTTACCCAAAGTCATGTAGCAGGTAAATTGCAAGGCTGGGATTCAAACTCCAGTAATTTGGCTGTGGAGCTATACACTTGATCACTATGCTACAGCTGCCTATCAACAATTTGTGACAATAAAGCTTTACCAGTGATCTAGAATTAGTTGAAAAGAAAAAGAGGAAAATGTCATTTTTCTTTGCTTTCTTTATGTGCAATTAGTTATGAAATATTTTACCACATATTTAATATGTAGATAGACTATATTCATATCTGGTATGTCCACATATTCACTGATGTAGCTATATCTCTGTAGAAACATACACAGAGAGAAGGTGACATACACAAAATGCAAAAATTAGATCAAATGCCAGCTGAGTTCCAGGTGGTCAAAAAGACTACCTTCCTCTCAGGTCTTTGTACTAGTCCCTCTGTTTGCTTAGTTAGAGTAAGTGATTTGAATATTGGAGAAAAAAACAAGCACACGCTCTGACTATATTTGAGGCAGAGCTTAAGCTGACCCATCAGAAAAGGGCAGAGGGAGCTGTGGAGCACACCAGCTGCTCTGGAGGCTGAGGTAGGAGGACCACACATTCAAGGGACAGTCTGGGTAACTTAGTGAGACTTTATCTCCAAATAAAATAAAAAGGACTGGGTGTGTAGCTCAGTGGTGGAGTGCTTGCTTACCATATATAAGGCTTTTGGTTCTGTCTCTGGGGCCTGCAAAGAAGAAATAAATGAATGAATAAATAAATAAATAAATAAATGCCAAAAGGCTCTTTGTTGCACTCAAGTGGCCAGAGTGGCAGAGGACCTGAGGTTAGGCTGTAGGCTGTAGGGTGAATGGAAAAGTCCATTCCAGGCTACCATCTGGGTGACCAGGGAAGGCAGAGCCTACTGCCTGGGGGCTTAAGGAGAAGCAGGAGAGGCGCCCGCTGCTCTTTTGTCCTTCATTTACATAAGCTGGGGACCCAGTACAGCCTTGAAATGAACTTCCAGATATAATGGTCAGGCATGTGGGAAAACTTCTCATAGAATATGGCTTAAAAAGAGCAGGATACAAAACTGTGTATGTACATGGTTTAAACCTGATTTTGTTAAGATAAAATGGATATTTTAAAATATGCACAAAAAAGTCATCATAAAGGAAATACTCTGAAATGTGATTTGAGTGTCTTCCTTATACTTTTCCAAGCTGACCAAATAGTCTACAATGAGCACATTATTACTTTTATAACAAGTCAAAACTCTAATAAATGTCCTTTTAAAAGGGAATAGTTTATAGGGTGTGATGGCACATTTCTAGAATCCCAACTACTTGGGAGACTGAGGCAGGAGGATCACATTGCAAAAAAAAAAAAAAAAAAAGACAAGAATAACTTGATGTAGAATAGAACTTTTCCCAAGAAATTGAGCATTTTATTATGATGCATCTTTCTGCCAAATGCTAGGGAAGGAACTTTCTTATAGATCCCAAAGGGCCTTCTGGCTTGGCTCTGTTCTGTGCTCAAAGATGCACTGGGTGTGTGATCTTCTGGCAGTCCTATGTGTTGTCTCAGCTGGAGGTTTATAATCTAGGCTCCTCCAGAGCCCAGGGTTCTGTAGAGGAACATCAGAACTTCCAGGGGGCAAAGGGAAGTCAGTACTGCTTTTATACGCTGGGTTTCGGGTAAAATTTTTATATTAAATTTTTTTCAAAAAGGATTTGACTACTTAAAACAAGCAAAGAATAGTTTGTTCCAATTCCTTCATCATATTGAGGCTAAGGATGGAACAGATTTGTTCAAGGTCATCATCAAGTTCGTATTAGAACTAGAACAAGGTCTCTGGAGAGACAGGACAGGATGCCCCTGGCTCCCAGCCCTGTGAATCCTTTGAATGAGGTTTTGTTCCAGGCTGCTTTCCTTGTAGCAAAAACAAACCCAGGTGCTGTCTCTTGGTAGCACTTTAACCTTCTTTCATTTCAGAGCAACACATACATGCCCTTCCTTGGAAATTTCCAGTTGGTGAGGGTATTGATTTTGCTTATGGGCTCTCTAGGGCAGCGAAACCAGCCAGGAGAGCTTCCTGAGGACAGTGAGGCTGTGTGATTTGGTTCCTTCATTCCATGGGTAGGAGACTGAGGTCTAGGGGAAGAAAGATATTCCTAAAGTCATTCAGGGAGTTCCTTATGGAGCTGAAGCATGAGAGAGGAATGCTGACCTATAATGTTAACACGGCGTCTCCTTTCTTAAGAAGTACTTAGGGCTCAGAGAGGTGGTGCAGGTTATCTAAAGACGACCAGTAATATAGGAGCTGAGTTAGGCACAGTTCATAATTCTTCCAAACTCCTAACTCCCAACCTGGGTTCTTAATCCCGCCCCCCCCCCGTCTCTATGTCCCAGTTTGGGTCTGGGTTTTCTGTTTTTCTGTGCATAGCTGGTTGAAGTCTTTTTCCTACCTGATGGTAAATATTCATTTGTTTTTTTCTCAACTACCACAGGATCATCCGGACAAAAGTTCAGCAGCCCCCCAACCAGCCGGTCCCGGCTTCCAGTCACAGCATAGGTAAGAACTTTTTAAAAAAAATTTGAAAATCTAATGGGCTCCAAATATTCTAAAGAACTTTTAATCATTCTTATGGACAGATAATTCTGCATAAAACACTTCGGCACACGTACTAATGCGCCTTCTTTGTCATTCTCCAAGGGCTGAACCTGGTAAATGAATTTTATAAATACTGCTAAAAGGTTTTGAATTTTACTGATTATTATGATAAATAGCTTTCACCATGAGACAGAAAATTGAAATCTAAGCCAAAAAAAAAAAAATCCACTAATGGGGGTCTATAGAATGTCAGATAATTAAAGTAATAAATCAAGAAAGGGATACTTATTCATAACATTTTCTGCATCATTAGTCAGTAAGTAGTTTTGAATGTGTTTTTTTCTTCTATCAACCAGCTCTTCTACAATTCTTTGTGCGCTTGCAGTCTTGAGTGAAGATGTGGCAAAACTTCCCAAACTTTCTTTCTCTCGCTCTTGCTTCGATCTCATGTACTCTATGAGCTGTCAAGGGCTGCCGGTGGGGCTTCTGACGCTCCTGGGTGAAGTCTGAGAGTGATGGTGACCTTCTAAGGGTAGAGTCCTATTTCCTACTACCCAAGAGTACAGACATTCCCTGGCTTTTGCTTCACAGACCAGTTGAAAATGACATGTATCCATTTAAGATATTATTTCTCCACTTGGGACAAAAGAAACACCTTTTTCTAGCTGGAGGAAAAACTTTAAGAAAAGTGGGCAGCCATCGGCAAGCCCCTAACAGTTCACGGTCCCTGTGAGTTCTGCGTGATCACACTTCAGATTGGGCAACCTTTCTATGCCTTCATCATTGTCAATCATCTTTACTTGGAAACCTGGACTTCTCACGGTGATGGGGAACCACAGAGGCTTGGCTTATAGTCCCAATCCTGTCATTAATGCATCCCGTGAGCTGTGAAAGTCCCTTCACCTCTCTGAGCCTCAGTTTGCTCACTGGAGGGCACAAACCAGGTGTTCTCCGAGGTCTCTGATCCTCCTAGGTTGCCCCTTTGGATAAAGGTAAGAAAGAATTCCTGTCTGCCTTAAGATAATTCTTCACTTAGTAATACCATCAGAAGGTGTTTGTCACCACTAATGCTACAATGAGGCAGGACAAAACTCGAGGACTTCTCATTCCAATGGGGGAATGTAATGGAGAGAAGTTTGCAAAACACTGAGCTGTAGCTCAATGAAATGGTCTGGGTGTCCAAGAGCAGAAGGAAGGGAACCTCCAGCTCTGCTAGGCTGTCCTGAGAGGGTTGAGGATGGCTTCTGGAGTCGGGGGGAGTGGCGGGGCGTGGTGGAGCATGCCTGTAATCCCAGCGGCTTGGGAGGCTTGAGGCAGGAGGATCATGAGTTCAAAGCCAGCCTCAGCAATTTAGAGAGTCCTTAAGCAACTGAGAGAGACCCTGTCTCTAGATAAAATATAAAAAAAGGGCTGGGGATGTGGCTCAGTGGTTAAGCATCCCTGGGTTCAATCCCCCGGTACCACAACAAACAAACAAACAAAAAAAAAAAAAAGAAAAATGATTTCACTTGTGAAATCTTTGTTTCAGGTCATGAAGCAATGAAAATCAAACAAATTGTAACTGATAGTATCCTTTCAATAGGTTTAGAGGAATAATTCTGCTGTGGGTTAGTAGAATGGTTTGTCTCAGACATTTTTATTAAAACTACATCTCACATGCATACAGCTCTTTATGGTTTAAAAAGTTACTGAACAGGGAGGAAACTGAAGCTTAGAGAGATTGAATAATTATCCAGAGATCTTGCTGCCAGGAAGGGGTGAAGCCAGAACAGGAATCTGTATTTTTTACACCTTCTGCAGTCACAAAATATGAATCAAATGTCATCTACTCTGTCATCTGGTGAGAGTGGTTTATATGTGACTGTTGTTTAAAGTGTCAAGTGACCTGTGATCCTTTTTCTTTCTCTGTTCTTTGTACCTTAATACAGAAAAGGTTGTGAGATTTGCATAAATCTATTTTGAGCTTTTTCTGGTGAAGGAAAAGAGAAGTTAACAATTTCTACTTCTGTATCTCTTAAGGAAGATATAAAATCAAACTCAAATATGAGAAAAAAGGCACTGTCCCTCTAGGTCTGTAGGAGCAAGGAGCTGGAGTCCCTTCAAAGGAACAGCTCTCCATGGGATCATTACTACTTTTAGTCATTTTCTACACTTCAGAGCCAAAAGTGGCTCCACCTGCCTCCAGCTAGTTATAGCCCAAGGAAATGTCTGAGATTGGTCTGTAGGTTGTAGTGAACCAAGGGGGACATGAAAATTCAGCTGTGGAAATGGAGAGGGTCCGCTTGAGGACTGGTGTCTCCCTGGGCTCTGGGTGGGCCTGGAGTCCATGAGAAATTTGCACAGAAGTCTCTTCTCTCCCTATTCTCATCCTTTGGGTCTTTGAGACCTGATCTCAGTTACAAATTGCAGACCTCTGCCCTCACTTTTGGGCAGGGAAAGTCTAGACTCTAAGATTTTAAAATCTAATAGACCTGAGGCTATGATGGGGCCAGGTGCTGCAGCTTATCAGCTAGAGGACTTTGAATCGCTTCACCTTGTAGAGCCTCAGTGTCCTGATGGGATAAATGGGGATAAACAGGGCTGTCAGAATCACCAAATAAAAAGTGCAGCATTAATGAGAGGCATATTGTTTGTTCTTCATTATTAATGACTGAGGAGCAGATTAGTCACAGGGATTACGATTTTAGTCTCTCGGTTCCAGTCACCACTCTGGCTCTTACTAGCTGTGTGACCTTGCATGAGTCACTTATCTTCTCTGTGTCTTGGTTGCCTTACCTTTCCAATGGGGTAAATAACATCATTTAGCTTATAACATTGTTCTCCAAATTCAATGTGATATTGCCTTATGTTCTCAGAAAACATAAGTGATTATTATTGTCATAATTAATGTTAAGAATAAGATCTAGGTAAACTGGAAAAAGGAAAGGCAGCAGGGAACTATAAAAAGACCAGGAGGCCTGCTGTTCAGTTGGCTGTGTATGTGTGTGTGTTTATGTCACTGCACATGGGTGGCTCTGTGAGCAGGGAGTCAACACACCCAAGAGGACTTTTTTTTAGCACTGCTTATGGTGGGCCCCAGCTGCCCTCTTTCTCTTCTCCTTCCTTGGACTGGCTGGAGAAGGAAGTTGCCTTTCTACTCTGTCCCCTTGTTCCTTTTTGTATGGACAGTCCTCCTTACTGCCCATATACCCCCTCAGTTCCGCAGCAGCAGAGAACCTAGGCAAAACAGCCAAAGCCTGTGTGGTGGCACCACAGGGCGAGTGTCCTCAGCCTAAAACTCTTGCTCCCCCACAGTGGCACCCAGCCCTGTGTGAGTGCCTTTGTGACAGGCCAGCACTGGTGCCCTCTGCTCCTCAGCCTCCTGCAGGCCCTGACTGCCCCCTCTTCCTCTGCGCAGTGTCCACAGGCTCTGTGACGCAGGTGTCCTCGGTGAGCACGGACTCAGCCGGCTCGTCGTACTCTATCAGCGGCATCCTGGGCATCACGTCCCCCAGCGCCGACACTAACAAACGCAAGAGAGATGAAGGTAAGAGACAGCAACACAGCCCTGTGGGGGGTGGGGTGGGTGGAGAGGGTCTCTGGTGTGCTCAGTGAGGGTAGAAGCAAAGGTGCCTATTCAGCACCCCCTTAGCTGCAGAGGACTGGAGTTCCTAGGGCCCTGTCCTTACTGCAGGGAAAAGGAGGGGCAGACAGGCACCTCGCTAGGACTGTGGCTTCCTTGCTGATCTCTTCCCATCTTCACCCCTTCGGTGGAGAAAATGGGCCTGGTGGAGCCCTGGTGTCCTGAGCTTTGTGGCCTGCGTGTGCAGATATGATACCTGAGGGATGCTGTGTATGGAGGGTCTGAGCATAGCACCAATGACCCCTTTGTGGGAGAGTCTTGGTTCCTCACAAAGGAGAGGAGAGGGGGCTGGGCGAAGCAGCCATGACTGACTCTGTCCTGCAGTGAGAAGGAGAGTGGGGTGGAGGGGGTAGGGAGTAGGTCCTCTGAGGGACTGGGCACACTTCTCAGAGGAGAAGGCCTTCAGCCTGGTGGAGGTGGGGTGTGGAGGGAATTAATAACCATCTCGTCTTTGCCCTTGGGCCTGGAAAGAAGGAGGCAGGGGCCTCAAGGGGATTACAAAGATGACAGTCTTCCCAGTTGGTTTTTCTCAACCCCTCAGTGTTCCTGGGCCTCTGGAACCGGCCATCTCCGTGCTGGACACGGGCCCACCTTAACCTTCATCTTCTTCCACTGGATGGGCTGCCAGTGCTGGCTGACATTAATCAGTTTGAAATAACCCCCTGGGAATCTGTAAAACCTTAGTCAGGAAAGGGGAAAAAAAAAAAAAAAGGCTGTGGTGGTCTAGGGCCTGAGAGCAGCGTGACAGAAATCTTGATTCAATTATTCTGTTCCTCCACACAATTCCTTTTCTCAGCCATGTAAGGGATGTATGTTCTCAGGAGCACACGCCTAAGTACTTAAGATCTGTAACTAGAAAATTGAGTCGGCCCAGCGGTAGACTGGGCTGTGGTCTGTGTGCTCCAGGCAGTGCAGAGCCGGGCCTGTGGCCTCTGTCTGCAGCTGTGGGGCATGTGGGGATGATTCATGGCTTGTGGCACCTGCCTTACCTCTTTCCCCTGCTCCAGACACTCCCAAGCAGATGTCAGAAGTCTTTAGCTCAGTGGGTTGCTGTGTCGGAAGCTGCGGGAGGCAGTGGGCCTGCCACCTCTGTTGGTTTATGGAGTTGATGGTATCATCTTTTCTTCCACTGTCACCCAGACTTGCAGCCAATGTGCCAGGCTGGAGCCTGGCACAGCATGTTTGATCATGGTGGAGGGCTGGAGGGTATAAGACTTCCTTGAAGTTGAGGGGTCCAGGCAGAGATTTTGGGAGAAAGAAAAAAATCCCAGTTTACCAACAGACAGGTCCTGATTTGGGGGGATTGCTTTGCCTAGTTTGTGGAGTGCTGTATTGGCTAACGGTCTCTGATCAGCTGTCAGTGTTTGGCCTCTCAAGCTGCTTGAAATAGTGTACAGTGCTCAGAAGATGGGGTAGTGTTAGTCTTGACTACTGTACTGGTCATATCATTCCTTGAGGACTGTGGCCCATTTGGGACATTGATCTTTAAGAGGGGCAGTGACAGATGAGCATGGCCTGGGTGGAGAGGGATCTGGATACAGCACCCAAGGAATACCTCAAGGCCCTAAAGATGTTTGGCACAAAGAAGAGCAGAGCAAGCAGGACTGTATTATTGCCTTGAAATATTGAAAGGGCTGACGTGGAAGGAGAGAGGAAAGAGACTTTGTTTTGTGGCCTCACAGGCCAGTGTGTGGCAGATGCAGAGGCAATTTCAGCTCAGTATAAGAAAGAACTTTGTACATATGAAAATAGTCTAGGGAATAACAAGGAGGTAGTGAGTATCCTGTATGCAAGTAGACTTAGCAGCCCTTGTTGGGCTGCTGTACAAGAGTATCAAGAGTCAGATGTGAGCTGGGCGTAGTTGCGCACACCTATAATCCCAGCCGCTCAGGAGGCTGAGACAGGAGAATCGCAAGTTCAAAGCCAGCTTCAGCAACCGCCAGGCGCTAAGCAACTCAGTGAGACCCTGTCTCTACATAAAACACAAAATAGGGCTGGGGATGTGGCTCAGTGGTCAAGTACCCCTGAATTTAATCGTCAGTACCAAAAAAAAAAAAAAAGAATCAGATGTGGGATTGGATGATTTTTGCAATCCTTACATTTCTGAAATTTATAGTAGAGTCCTGATCCCCAGGAAGATTTGAGAGGAAAGCCAGCCTGTGGTCTATGAGCTAAGGGAGGATGACTTGATGGTCCTGGAAGTGTAGAGAATTGGGAAGAGTGAGAGACCCAAGCAGTAACCAGAACCTTCCCCTCACTCTTGCCCTTCCTTACCGAGATGGGTGGTGGATGAGCGGAGAGGTGGGCAGAAATGCCTTGGTTCACATCAGGAAAGTGTCTGGGGGGAGTGCTGAATAGCATCACCCCCTGTCCTTTCCCATCCTCCCCCTTGTATCTCCCTGGATCCCTGCATTGGCTCCAGGGGAAGGTGAAAAGGCAAAAATCGCCCATTTTATCATAAGAGGTAACTAAGGCCCCGGGGAGCTCCCTCACAGTGTCAAAGCTACACAGCTGGTGTGGAATGAGGAGTTGGGTGGAGCTGGGGGGCTTCAGACAACCCTTGGAATTGTCTGGCTATCTGTTGTTCCTTGGCCTGGGCCGAGCAGAGCGTAGGAATGGCGTAGGGACCAGTTAAAAGCAGAAAGGTGTGGCCAGGTGCAGTGGTGCAGGCCTATCATCCTAGCTCCTCAGGAGGCTGAGGCAGAAGTATTCCAAGTTTGAGGACAGCCTGGGCAACTTAGCGAGACTCAAAATAAAAAGCAAAAAAGCCTGGAGATGGTGGTAGAGTATCCCTGGATTCAATCCCCAGGACAAAAAAAAAAAAAAAGACAAAGACAAAAGGGGACCATTGGCAGGCTGAATGCTGCCAAGAGTGTAGTGAGGTGAGACCTGGAGGTTGGGAGTTTGAAGAGAGCAGAGACAGTAGGAACCAGCCACTGGGGAAACAGGGAAATAGCCAGGCACCATGGGTGCTGTCCTGGGTAGGCTGCAGGTCATGGCTTTGTGAAGTACTGGCTTCCAGGGTGGTTCCATGTTTTCTCAGGAGCCCTCAGCAGCCTGAGAGAAGAGTGGTGGGGAGAGACAATGGAGGGCTAGGAGGAAGATAGCAAAGTCCTTCCCCGTTTCTCAGACTGAGATGACTGAGGCTTTGCAAGGTAGAATAACTTACTCAGTCTCTGGTGCACAGTTACCTCTAGCTGGACTTGGGTTTTACTCTGTGGTCATATCCTGGGGCCATGATCCTGCCTAGAACTCAAGTTGGAGGTGGGAGGGAACAGGGTACAACCACAGAAGGTGGGCTGGCAGTCATGACTGAAAATCTAAAGTCTCTCTGATGGACAGAGTGACACCAGAGGGGGAGAGCAAGGCAGGGAGGGGCTGATTTTGATCACAAGGATCTGAAAAGACTCCTCATAGGAGGTGGCTTTGGAGGACTGGGTAGAGGGAGGAGAGAGCATTTCAGTCTGTGCAAAGACTGAGACTCCAGTGAAAGGACCAGTAGGGAAGGACTAGGAAAGAGAGGGAGGGGGCAAGAGAGGCTGGGGCTCAGGCATGACCATAGGCCCTGGAATTTTAGTCTGGAAGCAGTGGAGAGATGGTTTTGATGGTCTAGAGACTCAAGGAACATGCACTGTGCTAGATGTTTTGGATATTAGGGTGGATATAAAAGTGATTAGCTGAGCATCATCTAATAGAAACAGAGAGCAAGCCACATATGTAATTTAAAAATATCTAGGGACAACATAAAAAACAGTAAAAACAAAAGAGTGGAATTAATTTTAATAATACTTTTTATCTAGTCCAATATACCCCAAATATTATCATTTTAACTAATAATGAGATTAAAAATATGATGACATGGTTTTCCTTTTATTTTGTGCTAAGTCTTTGAAATAGAGTATGTATTTTACACTTAAAACACATCACAAGTTAGATGCTAAACACTTGACAGTGAAAGTTACATATAGTCTGTCCTATCAAAACAATAAAGTTGTGTTTAGTGAGGAAAATATTTTACATGGCTTCTGTTTTAAGATGAAAAGTAATTAAAAATAAATAATATAAAAAATGTAGTCCCTTGGTTGTACTAGACACATTTCAAGTGCTCGATACCTAGTGGCTACTGTACTGGACAACATTGAGCACCTAGTAGGTACTCAATAAATGATTCTTGGTGGACTGGAGTAATCACATGCATTTAGAGGGCTCACAATTAGTGAGGAGGGTGAATGGGAGCTCCAGTCTCCTCAGTCATGGGGCTTCCACAGACAGCCCTTGAATGAAGACCTCTGTAATGAAAAGTTAGAATATCGCCAGGGTGGCAGATTGCCAAGGACTGATTCAGACTAGAAGTTCCAGGTTTTTTCCCAGGATGCCTCTAAGACGAGACTTGGGGATGTGGTCCGGTATCTGTCTCGAACAAATTGTTCAAGGCAGAGCTGGGCTAGTTAGAGGAAACGCCGGGAGGCAGAGGACGGCTGAGAGCCACTTAGAGCTTTTGGACAGCAGCCAGGCTGGGCCAAGGATGGGCATGTTATCTTGGAAAGGTAGTGAGTTCCCTGTCACAGCCTGCATGAGCAGGGGCTGGACAAATGAGAGACAGAAGAGCCCATGTCACACATTTCTGTGCCCATCGGGTCCCTGGGACAGGTCTGACCCACAGAGATGCTCAGGAGGTTTGTGGGAAGCTCTGAGAGTCAGTCTGGTGTTTCACCCAGGGGAAAGGGTTGTCCTCATCTATTGGTTGGTCTGAACTGACGGCTCTCATGGAGGCAGTTGTGGCACTGGCCTCAGAAATCCTGCTTGGCTGGGGTTCAGGCCCAAGGAGGAGGTCCTTCCCTTTCCGGAAGGCCAGAGGAGCGGTGGTGGGGCTGGGCTTGGCAGAGCAGGCAGGCCTGTGAATAGTGGCCACGGGTGAAAGGGCAGCCCCAGACCCTCTGCTGCTTCCTGGGCCTTTGATCTCTGATGAAGCCTCCTTCCGCCTCTCTCAGGGGCCCCATTCAGGTCCTCTGGACCTCCCTTCTCCTCCCCCAGAGCTTGAAAGCCCCTGAACACACCAAAGTCAGTGGAGTGAGAATCCCTTTTACCAGCTCAGAAAGCTGACCATTCAGCACCAGTGTGGATCGTGGGCGCCAGAAGCTTCTGTGGGGCAGTAGGGATACATTGCAAGTGGGATTTCCAGCCTTCTGGGACCTGGACTGGCCTCTGTTTCAGGAGGGCACAGGAAGGGCAGCCAGAACCCAGAGGTAACCAGTCCTTTAGAAAGATGCTAAGTCCAATGAAATCCCTGTGGGGGAAGTTTGGGGGCATTTGGCTGGGGGCTCCCGTCATGCCTCTCTCTCTCTCTCTTTGTAGGGCTACCAGTCTCTGCTTTTGTGTTTCTCCCCATGTCTTTTTAGAGTGCATCTCATTCTGTTACCTGACTCTGTTTGTGTTCAGTTTATTGAACCCTCCTCCCAACACAAGCACATTCCCTCTCTTCTCTCTCCCTTTCTCCCTCTTTGTATTTGCTCTGTTCTGTTTCTTTCGTATCAACTCCCTTCTCTGTCTTTCAGGCTGGGGCACCCCCGCTGAACCCCACCCAGCAAACCTCCAAGGGAGCCATAGTGTGGAGGGACAGTATTTGGGGCGCTCAGTCTGACCATGGGCAGGCATTTATCTTTTCTCCTTCCTAAGACGCTTTCCCTTTCCTGGACTTACAGACCCCCTGTCTGCTGCCTCTGTGCTGGGAGTGGCAGTGGGGGAGGGGCAGAAGACTGGAGTAGATGGTGGCAAAACCTTTCTCAGATTTCCCAGAGGGAACGGGTGTGAAAGCTGTGAAAGCTCTGGATTCTGGAGACAGGAGTTACAAGCAGCTTTTGTGTCACCAAGATGCCATACCTCTCTTCTCTTCAGAGAGTCTCCCAAAAGATGTTGAGGTGAAGCCGGGCGCGGTGGCTCAAGCCTGTAATCCCAGCACTTAGGGAGGCTGAGACAGGAGAATCGCAAGTTCAAAGCCAGCCTCAGCAACGGCGAGGCACTAAGCAACTCAGTGAGACCCTGTCTCTGCATAAAACACAAAATAGGGCTTGGGATGTGGCTCAGTAGTTGAGCACCCCTGAGTTCAATTCCCAGTACAAAAAAAAAAAAATGTTGAGGTGAGGACATAGGCTCAGGGATGGAATGGTCTGAGGACTTCCTGTGGTAAAACCTTGGACTGGTTAGGGGAGCTCTCGGAGCTCCATTTTGTCATCTGGAAGAGAGAGGCCACACAAGCCTTGGAGATTATCTTGAGGATAAAAGCAAGTGGCTGCCACAGAGGGTTTAACTCAGGGCCCAGTGGTGTTAAGGGCTTAATAAATGGCCACCAGGGGCTTGAGGATGCGAGGCCATAGTTGGCTAAGGATAGCAGGCTCCGGCCACAGTTCTGTTTGGCAGCTGAAACTAACTGATTTGCCCACCACCAGTTTCCTGTTTATAACAGTCTGTACCTGGGCACTAAAGAGACCAGGCAAGAAGCGGGGGAGCCTGGGGACATGTAGGCTGAGCAACAGTGCCCCCAGGTGTCAGCTGCAAAACCAAGGGCCCCATCACTTTCCTTTCCTTTTGCTTTAGGCCTCCTAGTCTTCCAGGCTGCTTCACAGAGCAAAAAAAAGGGCCAAGCCTCAGTTTTACATGAAAAGAAGCTCTGGGTGCACAGAATGGTGGAGGCCTCCAAGGTGCAGGGGGAAGGAGAGCCACTGGGCCTGGGAAACCTGGTGTCTGGGTAGTTCTTGGGGTTGCTGGCGTGGGCCTTGGAGAGCGTGTAGTACATCTCCCTGCAGTCATTATTCAGATGGGAAAATACACTGGGAAGGCGGAGCGTCTCTGGGTCAGACAGTAAGACCTAGAAAACCCAGAAGGAGAAGTGGCTTCTCAGCAACTCCTTGGTATCTTCTGCCTTTCAATGTGACAAATCTCAGCTCTCTTCTTCCCTCCTTTTGCCTGTTCTTACAGGTCCATCTGAAAACCACCATGTCCCGCCCCATGAGTGTATTACCCTGAGGGGCTGGCCCACTGATCCCAGGGCTTTTGGTCCTGAGCACTGACCTTACCACTGTGGCCTCCCACTCATCCTTTTGTCCCTTCTGTCCTTGCAATCCCTGCGTGTTCTCTGTGACATTGCCCATGCTGGACCCTGAACCTGGAATGTCATCCTTGAGAGTGGGCTGTTGGTTGTCCACTCCCCTGGGGAGATGGTCAGGGTCTGGCCTTCAGGCTAGGTCTATTCATCCATTAAACCAACAGGCTTCACAGACATAATAGCCTTCCCTTCCTCACAGTGACTTTTGGGGGCAGGAAAGAAGTTATCACCATTTTGTCTTGGTCTCTGCTGGGGCTTCCTAGAGTAGGTCCCCACTCTGGTCCTGTATGAGGTGTCTCCTGGATGTACCCTCTTGTAGGGGGGCCCTTTCCCAAGTTCTTTCTTTTTTTTGTCAAGGCAGGAGGCAGAACTAAGGTCTTTGCTAGGAGGGTATCACATAGAACCAGGTGGTAATGGCCAGGGTGGTTGTTATACTTTAGTCTACTTGCTCTGGATTTACAAGTTTGAGTTTGTTACTGACAATTCAAAATCAGGAGGTTTCATATGTGGATGTTGGTTGTTGGTAGGGGGATTCTGGTACAGAATTGCCCTCTGGGGCTGGTGGGCCTGCAGCCCTCAGACTGCTCCACGTCCCTTGCTCATGGTGCTTGTGCTGCCTCTCTGTGCCTGAAGGCTATTGAGATTCTGGAATCCTAGCACAGACCTTGAAGAAATGGTTTTAAAGTTGGATGCTGTGGTGCATGCCTGTAATCCCAGCAGCTTAGGAGGTTGAGGCAGGAAGATGGCAAGTTCAAAGCCAGCCTCAGCAACTTAGCAAGGCCCTAAGCAAATTAATGACTGTCTCAAAATGAAATTTTTAAAAAAGTGACTAGGGATGTGGCTCAGTGGTTAAGTGCCCCTGGGTTCAATGCCTAGTACCAAAAAAAAAAAAAAGTTTCCATCCAGTCTGTGGCAGCTGAAGCCCATGGGAGGTGGGCAGGTTCTGGAACTGGCCTGGAACTATATGCGTGCAGTCAGCAAATTAGGCAGAAGGGCTCTGAGGCCCAAGGTGGGTGGGTAAGGAAAATAGCCATTTAGGCAGGGCCAAGAACAGTGGGGCTGAGATCAATAGCTGCATACTCTAGATAGGGTACCAGGGGTAGAGGGCTCTGGCTTCACCTAAGGGCATGTAGGCAGCAATTAGTGGCAGGGATGCAAAGGACCTGGGTTTCTGGCTCCCACCCTAACCGGCCACTCTCCCTTGTCTTGTCTTGAGCTGTAAGTACCTCAGCTAGGATCTAGGCAGACAAGTGCCAGAGGCCTCCTGGATGAAGAAAGAGTTTAGGAGGTTAATTGAGGGGCTCCATGGGCCTTTCCCTAGTGTTCCGGGGCCTGTCCCATGGGTGGAGGCCAGGTTTCAGTTCCTCCTAGCTCCTGGGTCCCTGAGTTTCACTTTGATTCAGTGAGTGAGAGCCTAGTGAGAGCCAAGACCACTGAGCCCCCTGGCCCCCACCCCTGTTAACACACCTGTTTTGCCCTGGCTCCTCCCCCACCCCAGCCCAGGCTCTTTCTCCCATAGGGCCCTGCTCCGGTGTTCTAGACAGCCCTGGGGGCATGGGACCAGCAGTTCTCAAATTTGGATCTTGGGACATTTTAAAACTTTTAAAAATTGAGGACCCAAGGAGTTATAGTGTATGTGGGTTCATTAAAATGGATGCCTTTTTGAAATATTTACTTATTAATTTATTAAAACAACAGCAATACAAGTAGCATAAATAATATTCTTGAAATAAGAAAGACCTTTTCCAAACCAAATATTTAATAAGAGTGACACAGGTTTACAGATCTCTTTACTGTCTAGCTTAATAGAAGACAGGATTCTCAACTGATTATTGGCAGACTTTTATTTTATTTATTTTATTTTTATGTGGTGCTGAGAATAAAACCCAGTACCTCACACATGCTAGGCAAGCACTCTGCCACTGAGCTAGAACCCCAGCCCCTCAAGCTGCTTTTATTCCCCCCTGTCACAATGCCACACATCTTAGACTGGGGACAACTCCACTCTAGACTTGTGAAATAATGAGAGTGAAACATTGTAGCATTATGATGAAAAGGTCCGACCTCACAGTTCTCCTTAAGGATCTTGGCAACCCCCCTAAGGGTCCCTGGATACACTTTGAGAACTTCTGCTCCAAGGTGCTGCAAACTCTGAACTTGCTAGTCATCACTACAGACAGGGAGAACAGTTAAGTGGTTTCAATGATAGAAAAGTGCCATCCACTCCTCCTATTCTGAGCTCTTGAAGGCAATGGGGACCATGGCAGGTCTTTGAGCTGAGGAAGGAGTGGAAAGACACATTGGGCTTTGGAAACCCGCCTCTAGCAGAGTGGGGTACGTGATGTTTCTTGCCCCTATCTCAGGTTGAGCTCCCACAGGAAGGCACAGCTGCTGAGGGTCCTTGCAGAGTGTGGTAGGGTGTGAGGTCTGATCTCCCCGCAGCATGCTTTCTTGTGTGTCAACAGCAGGTGCACAGTGCTCCCTCAGAGCTGTGGAGTGGGTGCTTTGGAACCCAACCCCATCTCCCCACTGGTCTCAGCTCTGCATTTGCCTGCAGACCCCACCCCGGGCATATTTTCAGTGAGAAAAAAATCCAGCAACAATATTCATTGTGAATGAAATAAAATAAAACAAAAATAAGGAAGTGGATTTGGTATTTATCTCCATGCCTGGCCTTTGAGGAAAAGCAGGTCTGAAGGGCAGATGAGAAGGGGAGATTTTGTTTTGATTGCATAGGGCTTCTGGGTATTTCTGGAACACCAGTGGTTGGTGACTCATACGCATGTGTGTGTAGGGGGTGTGTTTTCATGAGCATGTGTCTAATTTCACTTTGAAATTTCCAGATTTTATTTACATTGGTCCTTTCTTGGGTCATTTTATCATGGGTGGAATAAAATAGGGGAGGAGGAGAGAAAGGGAATGTCCTGATGTAGTTGAGAAGAATTGAGAGAGAGAAGGATCTAAGAAAGATAAAGGAACAGTGTGTGAGAAAGAAAGTGCTGGCAGTGAAGCCATCTGAGCTGTGAGCAGACAAAGAAAGGCAGGCCCCTGAAGGGATTAGATAGGAGGATTAAAGCAAAGCAGGGGTCAGGTACTTCCCAGAACCTGCCACCAGGTGGCACCATTGACCCAGGACAGCTTAGTTGCTGCCCAGGGTTAGGGACAAGAGGGGTAAGAGGGCAGTGTGTACTGGCCATTTGAGTCTGTATTCTTTAACTGAGCTGGAGGCAGGACACCCAGGCAGGCAGACCATTTGTCTGAGTCTCACTTCTCTGCCAGCATTCAGTCAGGGAGGGGGAGGCTGGACCATCACTGTTGGGGATTAATCTGGTCCTTTACCTCATGGCCCCTATGTCCTAACAAGAACTTCTGGGAGTCCTTGGTTCTTCTCCTGTAAGCCTTTACTTGCTGTGTGACCTTGGGCAAGTCACTTCTCTCTGGGCCTTGTTTTCCTCATGTTTAATCATGGAGATTTGAAGAGATGATTTGTAAGGGTCTTTTGGGCTCTGACATTCTGTGGTGTACCATAGAGGGTCCTGGAGCTGGAGTTAGAGTCTGGATCTTTCTCTGTTAGCTGTGTGACCTTGGGCAGGTCATTTCCCGCCTGTGGGGGTTTTAGTACTAGCTCCTTCTCAGAGTTTTATATAAAATCAAAATTGAAAAATGAAGTGGTTTTTGGTGCCATTGGAGGGGAAGGAGTAACTATTTCTCCTGTAATTTAAGGAAGTCAGAGGCAGGATTCCACTGTCCTCATCACTTAGAAAGTTTGTGCCTCTGCCTGTGACCACAGAGCAAGGCCTTCTGGCAGGTGTCTGCTTGAATCTGCCCTGCACATGTATAGTGGCCTCACTGGCTCTTTTGAAATATGTCCAGGACCTCTAGTACTGGAGATTGAACCCAGGGGCATTCTATCACTGAGCTACATACCCAGTCCTTTAAAAAAAATTTTTTTTTTTGAGACAGGATTGCACTAAGTTGCCCAAGATGGCCTGGAACTTTCGATTCTCTTGCCTCAGCCTCCCTAGTAATTGAGATTACAGGTATGCGCCACCAAATGGAATAAGGTTCTGACCAATGACTTGCCTGAAGAGTTTTAGCCCTTCATATCTGCCCAGTGTTCCCAGAAGCCATCTTAACAAGGTTTCAAGGACTTCTGTGAGCAGGGATCTGCCAGTCTCGTGAGACCCAGCCTTCTCCACTCCCTTCACGCTCACCCCTGCCGAGTGGAAGTTCTTTCCTTCAGCACCTCATGCTCCATCCTGCTTCCTTCCTATGAGTCACGTATGTGGGTGGTACAGTCAGACAACCAGAGTTCTAGTTGATTCCACCAATCATTACTCCCCTGACTTTGGGCAATTTAATTTTACTTCTGATCCTCAGTTTCCCCATATGTAAGCAAAGGCACCAGTTACACCTGTGATTGAATTGTTAGTGTAAACTGAATGAAGCCGTGTACATAAAGGACTCAGAAAGACCCCTAAGGCACAAGAAGAGCCCAGTAAAGGTTGCCTTTTTTTTTAAGGTTGCCTTTTATTACAATGCTATTTGTACAGCCTGAAAAAGTGTCCTCCCCATACCCAGCTTCCCATGTACCCAGATGATATTCCAGAACCTCAGGATCTAGCTTAAGTGTCATTTCCAAAGTAAAGGCTTCTTAAAGTGACTTCTAACCTTTAGGTAGGTGCCCGTTCCCCATCTGTTAGCCCTCTCTGGGGGAGAGCATGCCATTCACTCTTAATCGTTAGCTTCCCTGCCATCCCTCTCCCAGTTATATGGAACCTGCTAATAAAAACTTTTGTCACTCTTCCATTTTTCCGGAAGAGTCTATGAGATTATGAGCTCCCTGAAGGCAGGAACCGTGTCAGAAGCAGTCACCATTATCACCTTAGTACCCAGATCAGGGCCTGGTGCAAGGTATGAAATATGTACTGAATGGGGGGGGGATGAATATTACAGAAACCAGCTGTCCATCTGGTTAGTGGGTACAGACCACAGAGCAGTACCCAGAGTCCTACCCAACAAACATGCTCCCTCTCCTGCCTGACCCCAAATCCTTCATCCTCTAGTCATTGCTCTCAGACATCATAAGAAGGGCCTTGTGATGTTCATTCTAGAGAGGAGGGAGCTTTACTATGTCTAATGCATACATGCATGTACATACACACACAGACATATGAATGCACAGGTAAGAATGTGGCACCTATGGTCTTTTCTGGCTTACCTTACCTAAGCATATGCTCCAGGCATGTATAATCATGGCCCCAAACAGGAACTGCAATACAATGTAACTATAATGACTAGCACTTACTGAGTGTTGACTGCATATATTTAAATTATTAACACAGTTAATACAACCACTGTACTAAATGGATACTCTTATTATCCTCATTTTGGAGAGATTCAGAGTGATCCAGGAAATTGCCCAAGGTCACACAGCTCAGGAATGACAGTGTTGGGATTGGCAGCAGGATAGTTGGCTCCAGAGTAGCCTTACCTGCCGCTCTGGTCTGCCTTTCACGGAGTGTCTCACAGGATGGTGTTGGTGTGTGGCTGAGTGTCCCCATGGGAGTGTCTGAAGCTCTTTCCAGCATGTGCCTTCAATTCCACTTTTTTTCAGTTCTTCCCTGAAAGGTTGCACACAGGAGGACTTGGCTGGGTGCTGTCTTATTACTCAGGTAGCTCATTTCTGAAGTTTCCTTAGTGCTGCTATGCACACTTCTCTGCCATACCCTCGAACCGGTTGGCTTCAGGTACAGATGGCTGATGACAGCCTGATAAGCATAGTGACAGAGGGGGTTCAAGCCCAGCTGGTCTTCTTAGGAGCTGTGTGCACTGTGGCAGTGATGAGCCTTAACTTCTATGACCTTTGATTTCCTTATCTGTCAAAAAAGGATAATAATTTCTACTTTTTCTGGCAACGATAAAGTGTTACCTATAATATTTTGATCAGCACAGGACCACAGCAAGTTTTGGAAATATCAGTTATTATTTTTTTCTATTATCAGAATAAAGTGTTTTTACACTGAATCCAGATTTCTTCAAGACGACCTAGTCAAGAAACTTCTAAATCCTCACCTCTTTTATTTTCTCTTTAAAAAATAGTTATTTTATTTATTTTGCTATATAACATAGCAATATTATATGTAATTAATGATAATTAATTAATCATTAATATACAACCCAATGATAGGCTACAGTCAGAAGGAAAAACAAAGTAATAACCAGAATTTCTACTGGCAGAATTTTAGCCTTATGCCTCAGAAACTCAAATAATTCAAGCTCAAGGAGGTAGATGAGAAGCCTAGTTTTCTCCTCCCTGTTCCACTTTGCTTTGCTATGTGATCTTGGTTGGGTTCCTGCCTTCTCTGAGCCTTGGTTTGGATGCACTGAGCCTGGACAACCCTTCCAGTTCCTGGTCCTCTCTCCTCTCTCCTGGCTGCTGCGCCCTCTCCCTCCCCCTCCATCTTCTCTGTCTTCACTTCCTTTCTGTCTGAGACACAAACGCCATTCGGCACTTTTGAATGGTACTTTTGTTCAGCGAACATCTCTTTTCTGAAAAGGACGATCAGTCAGGTTTGTATCTTTTAAACGCTGGCACATTTTATCAGTTAAGAACCTTCGTACCTCTCTCTCCAAAGACAGCCTTAAGGAGGCAGACAGAAGAGGCAGCAGGGGAAGGTATAAGGGAGACAAAGGATGAAAAACCATGGAACCTCTGGAGTCCTAATGTTTGATCCCTCCAGCAGATGCTCTTCCCCACGGCTCTGAGCATCTTCCAGCTCAAATCCACATATAACTCGTGTCCTCCTCTTAGTCCCTGCAGAAGAGGGAGAGAGGCGAGAGCAGAGTCTGTGCCTGCCTCTGTTCAAGGCCTCTTTGAGATGGGGCTTGGAACACTGGACTTGGAGTAGCAGGGTCCTTCAGTCCTGGCCCTGCTCTCCCTTGCTGGTGATCTTGGGCAACCCATTTTGGGCCTCAGTTTTCTTACTGAGAAAAAGAGAGTAGAATGATTTGCTTAAAGTCTAAACTGTAAAGCTCCGAGTGTCCAGGAGAATATCCCTGTAGTTCATCTTATGTACCTGCCCTGTGACCTTGAACAAATTCCCTAAGTTTTCCAAGGGTCAGCTTTCAGGTGTGTGAAGCAGGCATAATAATCTTTCACATCAGATATCAGATGTAATATACCTGGCTCAGCTCTATGCAGTGGCAGGTGTCTAGGTCTGGTTTAGAGCCTTTTTCCTCTCCCTTGTTTCTTCAAGGGCGCTTTTCCTGAGTATGCGTAACTAAGCCACAGGCGTCTGAAAAAGGGCTGCCCAGTCTGAAACTCAACTGGCCACCATCCTCTGCGAGCTCTTGGGCAACTTGTCTAACCTGTGCCCCACGTCTCTGTAAATTGGGGATGGTCCTAGCCTGTTTCAGAGGGCCGTGGAGATCAAATCATGCCATACAAGACTCTGCACTAGGCGAATATTGTGGATTCTGCCAGTCCTTGCCTCCCAGTACATCCAGACTGAGACTTAGGGGGACCGAGCCCCACCCACCATCTTCTTTAAGTCCCTTCTTGGCAGGAAAAGAAGAAAGCCAGGCCGGAGCAGAGCGGTAAGGGAATCATTCAAGGTCATAAGAGTCACATCTCAAGACCTTTGAGGAATGTCTGGGGGATTCCGCTGTTCCACCTTGCAGGAGAGGCGGCGGGCCAGGCGAGGGGAGAGGGTCAGATGCTCCTCCATGGCCGGCTGTCCCAGTGCTCTGGGGCACCGCCTCGCCCAGGACAGAGGGCGAACGCCTCCCAGGAGGGATCTGGATTTTCCTGCGCGATGTGGAAGGAAAATCAATTCAACTGCTGCCGAACCGGGCGCAAAAAGAAAGCAGCGCGCTGCGCCCTCGGGAAGGAGGCCGCCCGCTCGCGCCGGGCCTCTGCCGAGCATTTGCAATTTAATTGACATTTGGCGGCAGGAAGCCAATCAGTATAAGTCAATTGACGTTCCGAGATAAAACTAATCGGCGGCCGGGCGCTCCCCCCGCCGGCGCGGCCGCGGCTGGGCCTCGGGGCGCAGCGTGGCGGCCACGGCGCCGCAGGCCGGCCCCGGCAGGTAATGGCGCTGGCGCGTGTCTCGGCCCGCGAGGGGGCAGCCCGCGGCCCGCTGATTGCCGCACAGCCCACGGCGACCGGGAGAGGCCCGTAATGAATGACTTTATTTGCCGGGGCCCTGCTGAGAACAATTGAGTTTGTTATGGTAACAACGGATGCCAGCTTTCCAGGGCCCCGGGGGGCGCGGGCGCGGCGGTGGCAGCCGGGAGCTGGGCAGCAGAGCAGATGATGCGCGTCGAGGCCAGGGGCGCTGGGAGCGGGAGCTGGGGACAGAGCAGGTGTCAGACCCGAGCCTGTCTGAGGAGGGCCAGTTCGGCCGCCTTGGTCTGGGGTTCTGGGATGAATGATGGAAACACAGTGCGAAATTGCGATGGGAATTTGTTGAATTCCTTGCTTGCTGTTGGACTGGCCAGTGTGTGCCTGCCACCCCTTCTTTCCTCTGCTCCCCAGCCAGGATTGATTTCTGGTCTTGCTGAATGATGACCTGACTTCAACTTTTTATCTTGCACCGTGGAAAATTAGCAAAAAGCACAAAGGCATCCCTTCTTTGAGTGCTGTGGCTTGGAGAGGTGGAGATGGGATTTGAGCCCTGCCATACCTACCCATATGTCCCGGAGAAAAAGCCTTCCTTCCACCTCTATCTCATCTGTATATCCATGCTCTGTGCCCGGGCACCTCCCTTCATACCCCCACAGAGAAGGCTGCCCCCTAGGAGGGCTGCCTCTGAGCCCCTAGAACCTTGCAGAGGAGGTTCTTCCTCCTCCATCAGACTATGGGTTCCAAGGGCAGGGGCTACCTCCCATTCGTTCCAGCCTGAGTCCCTGAGTAGATGTGAAACGAGTGAATGTGGGTGTGGACTTCTTCTTTGCAGTCTTGTTTTCCCCTGGCTAAAGATACAGAGTTCTTCTTTCCGTTTTTTTTTTTTCCTTTTGATACCAGGATTGAACCCAGGGGCACTTAACCACTGAGCCACATCCCCAGCCCTTTTTTGTATTTTTTAAAGACAAGGTTTCGCTGAGTTGCTTAGGGCCTCACTAAATTCCTGAGGCTGGCTTTGAACTCATGATCCTCCTGTCTCAGCCTCCTGAGCTACTGGGATTACAGGCATGTTCCACTGCGCCCAGCACCTTTCCTCTTTTTTATCCTTTTCCAGTTCTGTTTTCAGGTACACTATAACTCACTGCTAATTCAACAAACTTCAACTGAGAGCCAACCATATGTTAGGTACTTTGGTGTAACAAGTCCCTGTCCTTGCTGAATTTCCTGGCCCATGAGAGATGATAATGTGAGGCATGAGATAAATATGTTAGGCTCCACTATAAGCTGAGCATTGACCGAAATTACTTGAGTTGGCAGACTTTAATAAGGGCTTGCTGAGGTCTTTTCCTTTTGTTGTTGTTCTCAGTGATCCCTGGTGCCATCCAGGGACAGTCACCCCCATTTACAGGTATACAAACTGATGTGCAGCATGTTTGAGAAGCAGCATGAAACTGTGGGAAGGGTCTAGACTGAGAATCCAACACAAGTTCTCTCTGTGAGCCTTGTCCATTTCCTTCTCCTCCTTGGGCCTTAGCATCCCTGTCTATAAAATAAGGGAGTTGGAATTGATGGTCTCCAAGGGCCAGTTGAGTGTGAATGAGTAACAGGGAAGATGGAGCCAGGAACAAGGTTTCTGCTCCCAGCTCCCTGCTCTCTGGTCTTGCAGTGTGAGCATTGAGAAAAAACTGTCCCTCCTCTCAGCTTTCTGAGGCTGAATAAGTGCCCATGATGTGACAGGCACTACGCTTACAGCAGCTTCAGGAAGTGTAGGTACTGCTACCGTTTCCCTTTTGTAGATGGGAAAGATGATCAGTTAAATAACCAGTCCAAGGTCACAGAGCCAGTAAGTTAAAGACTGGGATTCAAACCCAAGCAGTCTGCAGAATCTCTGCACGGAACTGCTTTGCTAGTTGGCAGAAGTAGCATGGAACCCCTGAAACCTTTCCCTGTTCTTACAACTTACCCAGGTCTTAGTCCCACCCTCTTTGCTCTTGCAGCTCCAAAACGCACTGTATTTGCAGAACAGCAGGTGCACTGATTTTTTAAAGGTATCTTTCTGCCCTTGTCTTTTCCTCTTTGCCTTGGCTGAGCAAAGTCTCCAGCTGGAAGGAGAAGTTGCTATGGGAATTGGGGTCCCTTCTTGGCTTAGTTCTAAATAATTCTAGTTTTGGGGGAATGGTTTCCTAAAAAGGTAGGGAGGGGATCCAGGTTTTTTAGGAACAAGTTCTTACCATTCATGGTCAAGAAAATTTGTTTTACAGTTGTTTTGGAAACTGTCTTTCTGTCCCTCAAAATGGTATCTAGAAAACTCTCTCCCTAGAGATAGCCGTTTTTCAATCAGATGGATTAGGAAGATGGTCCTAATCTGGGACGATTCTAAGTGGCAGAACTGGAGAGGGATTGGAAATCACACACAGTGTTCTTATGGTTTCCTTTTTTTCTTTCCTTCCTCGGTGCTGGGGCTCGAATTCCAGGCCTCACATGCCAGCCAAGTGCCCTACCACCGAGCTACATCCACCTCATAGTGATTTTTTTTTTTTTTTTAAATTTAGTTGTTGGGGCTGGGGTTGTGGTTCAGTGGTAGAGCACTTGCCTTGCATGTGTGAGGCACTGGGTTCAATTCTCAGCACCACATATAAATAAATAAAATAAAGATCCATTGACAACTAAAAAAATATTTTAAAAAATTTAGTTGTTGATGGAAACTTATTGTTATTGCAAACTGATTTTCTGAAGTTGTTATTCACTTATTTATATGTGGTGCTGAGAATTGAACCCAGCGCCTCAAACAAGCCAGGCAAGGCTCTACCACTGAGCCACAACCCCAGCCCCTCACAGTGATTTTAAATGTTGTCAACGTAACAACTGGGGGTGTTCATGTGTGAGGTCCTGGGTTTGATCCTAGCACCACCAAAAAACAAAACCAACAAGAGCAAACCCAATGAGCCCCTTAAACCAGAAGATTCTTTAAAAAAAAAAATCCTGTTAACCCAGTATCCCATCTATAAAACAAATATTTTATAGTGCTTCCTTTGCTATCCTAAAATAAAATTTAGAGTAAATAATATAACCTACCTGCACACATAATTTAAAAAATCAATATAATGTCTCAACTGTAAAAAAAAGGGGAAAGAAAAATAAAATCATAATGAAACGATGTATTTCATTATGTAAACATTCAGGCGTGACTACACCAGGAGACATAATAAAGTAGTTAATTGTTTGCACTTATGAGTTGAATCACCATGAGTTCAGCAGCTACAAATGTGGACAGCTGTGTTTTTTGGCAATATAAATACCTCTGGTGGTGTTGCCACCAGCAAACTGATTTTCTGAAATTGTGAACACATCCTGATAAAATTCCAGCCAAAGCAAAGCAGAATCGTCCCTCAAATGATGTGATGGTTGTGTTCCTGGGAAAGTCAATGTAAATAAAAACACGAAGTTTTTGTGGACATGAGTAAAACAGAATTAGGTTCATGGCTCAAATATTTATACAGTTTTTGCCAGTGTGAATTGGCAAAGATGTGTGGAGTACAGGGCAATTCTTGACCATACTGGACTGTGCTGGGTAGCATCCCTCGTCCCCTCCTCTAAATGTCTACTTCCTCCTCAGTAACAAAAATGACAGGTTTTCTAAGTGTTCTATGATCTGATTGTTCTTGTTGAGAACCGGTAGAACAAATGGGTCTCTCTCTAGGGTGCCTTCCTTTGGGAAGTTCCATGTGTCTGTTAAAAAGAAAAATCTGCATAAAATTTGTACCTACTGTGTGCAAGGCCTTTGCTGGGGAGACATAAGATGATGGCTGATTGACATGTGGAATCTGAAAGCTCTAAGACCCTATACCATGGGTGCTGGGCTCCCCTGGGGGCCTCAGGCAGTGAGCACAGCCCACCTACATCTGATCCCTGTCTGGAATCCCTTCTGCCTGCTGCCTCATGCCCCTAAATCCAAATTCTGACCATACATCAACCTCTTTCCTCCAGGAAGCCTTCTCTAACTTCTTCCCTCCCATACCAGACAGGTCTTCTCAGACTTCTCTCACTGCCCGCTGCTGGGGGCTCTCTGAGGTACCTTCCCAAGCTTGGACTATACCTCCATCTCTAGGCCTTGTCTCTAGGCCACAGACCAGGGTCTCTGGGGCCTGAGACCGGCTTGCCTCACAGGGCTATGCTTGGGTCACAGCACCTCCAAAAGACAAATGCACGCTTGAACCAAGGGATTTAGTTTAGTTGGGCATGCAGTTCCGTACATCTTGGCCTTTATAATTAGGCAAATGTTTTTCTCTTGTCCTCAGTCACTGATGTGAGATGCCTTCTGTGCAGTGGGTACTGCCTTGCTTGGAGCCCACTAGCACGCTTGCACTGACCAGTGCTGCAGACCTGGCATGATTTATTAACCCCATTCCACAGATGAGATGAGGGAAGTGTGAGGCCACACAGCTGGCAGGTGGCAGAGCCAGAGTTTGCACCCTGGACTCTACCACCTTTGCCACTTAAATGCTTCCACAGCAAAACCTCTTCCCTGAGAATCATTTGCCTATTTATGGGCTCTGGACTTGGTGTCCGGCACTGTGATCTCAGTGATGGGTGGGACTTCCCAAGCCAGGCCTGGGAGGTGAACATCAGGTGCCTCTAGGGAAAGAATGGCTATTGTTTCCCAGCAGGAGGTCACCAAGGAGCAGCTGTCTCCTGTGTACCTGTTGTGTTTTTTTTTTTATTTCAATGAAATTTCTACTTTTCCCCCATTCATCTACAAGTATTTATGATGCACCTGCTGTGTGCCAGGCATTGTTTTGGATACTGAGGATGAATAAGCAATGAATAAGACAGAAAAAAATGTCCACATGAGTGACATTACAGTGAGCGGCATTCCACGGAGGGAAGAGAGGAGGGAAGAGAGAATAAATATATAACGAAAAGGAAGAACAGGTCTTTAATGCTCTCAAGGATAACAAAGCTAGAAGGAGATGGGGCATGCGCTGGGGTGGGGTCCATACATGCTGTGTTTTTAAGGGTGGTCATGACATGAGTGGAGTCCCTCAGGGACGGAAGAGCGAGCCAAACAGCTGTCTGGGGAAGGAAGTCCCAGAGAGAGAGAAGAGCAAAAGCAAAGGCCCTGAGGCAGAGTCTATTTAGTCTGACTGAGGAAGTGTAAGGAGGCCAGCCTGGCTGCAGCAGGATGGGTAGGACAGAGTGGGGAGAAGTGGGGTCAGGAAAGTGGGGTTGCTGGGGCAGCTCCCAGATCCAGGAAGGCCCTGTAAGCTCTGAAAGATTGTGGATTTTGCTGAGTAGCTGGGGTATCAGTGGATGGCAGCCCAGTACCCCTAACAGAGAGCTTCAGAGGTGCTCTTTGTCCCCTACCTCCAGAGAGTCATGAACTCCAGCAGCCGTTCCCTCCTGACCATCTCCTGCACTTGCTCTTGGTCCCTACCATGAGCTCTCTCCTGGGTGAGGGGCCTCCACTACCCCTTGGCCTCTGTCTTGTCTCCATGAGGGTTTTCCGGTCCCCCATGTCTGGAGTGAACTATGATCAGACAAGGGCTCAGCTGTTTGGAATAGAGACTGGGCTATCTGTGAGGTGGGGAGCATAGCTGCCGGAAGGTGGGCTGTCATTTTGTGAGGAAAGGAGGCCATGTGGAAGGGTGGGTGTCCCAAAGCCCCCTCCCTGCCCCCATAAGCCCCTAGTCCCCAACCCCTGTCTGGCTTCAGCACTGGCTCCTCCCAGAGGGCCTGGTTATTTATGGCTTCTCCCCAGTTCCCTGTGGCCAGAGGAGTCTGTTAGCATGTTTGCAGACTCCACCAGCTCTGAGCAGAGCAAGGCTTATTTGCAAACTGTCATTACTACGTTCTCCTCCAGGGACCCACATGCTGGGCTCAGCACTGCAACGCCAAGAGCCTCCTCCCCCAGGCAGCCAGCCCGGGCCAGGGCTCTCCCCTGATTTCCCAAAGTGTAGTCTTGGCTCAGAGTTGAGAAAATTAAAATAAATGCCATGAAGGAACCATAGCAGCATGTTGCTGACAGTGGAGAATGAAGTTCTCTGTGTTGATAGGAGCTCATTGGGGTTTGTCCCAATTAGGGAGGCTTCAAGAGAAAGGGGGGAAAATCCTGAGTTGAGAGTCCCGGATCCATGTTAGACTTGTGAGTGTTCAGGTGACTGTGGGAAACTGCTTATTGCACTCTGGGCCTCAGTTTCCAAGCTATACAAGAAGCCACAGATGCTCTTGAAATTGATTCTAAGATCGACAATCTGAATTGAATTTCAAAGATGTTTCTTTCACCCAAATAGTCAGGGACAAAATGGTTTGTCTAGAATGGCTCAGCAAATACAAAATTGCTCAGAGTTGGCCTCTGGTGGAGTAAAAGGTATGATTTGAGACATCAGGGCTCTCAGTCCCACCAGGCCTGATAACTGCTATATGACCTTGGGCAAGCTATTTCCACCTCTCTGAACCCTTTTTCTCATCTGTAAAATGGGAATCACAATCTCTTGCCCATCACCTGAGGTCACCGTGAGAATCAGAAGAGCAGGTGAACGGCTTCACGTGCAGCATGGATATGTGTATCAGAGGGGTGGAGATGGTTTTTATGATAGTGGTTCTCATTTTCTGATGTGCCTTTTCCTGTCTAGGCTTACAGCCTTGCTAGTAGAATTCAAGAATATGCCCCTACCAAGTAAAGAGCCCAAACAAGTCCACTTGACTACAGAAACGGGAACTAATGGTGCCTCCATGCAGAATGAAGGGCCACTCTTGTCATTGTTGCTAGCTCGATTCCTCCTCATCTTAAATCCACCCCTCATGTGGATATGTTTGCTGGAAAACCACCGCGGACATACACAAAAGCCTCTTGAGTTCTTTTCAGCTGGGACAGGAGATGACATACGTTGGCAGGCAGAGGCTGATCTCTGTGTATCCAAGAGGAGTCGAGCCAGTCCGAGTATATCTAACAGGTCAAGCTCTGAAATGAAGAAGCAATAAGCCAGTGAAATGGTACTATCACCGAAACATGATTGATCAATTGAATTCTATCAGAGACAGTGGACAGTGAGATTAACTCAGGCCTGATAGGTTCAATGAGTTAAAGCATGATGTTCATTTCAGCTTCATTTCACCAGTCTTTGCTTGTGAAATTGGTCAATCAATAGAGGTTGAAGATCATATATATATATATATATATCGGGGACCATCTTATGGGGAATATAATCTTGGTAGTTGGCTCCTGGCTGGGGCTGCCTGCTGCAGGTAATGGAGACAGAGCAGGGACTCCATCAGCCCCATCGAAATGGCCTGATATCTTCTCCAAATGAAAAGTATTTTTGGATCTCTGATGATTTATCTTTTTTTCCTCTCTCTCACTTTGATCTATGACAAAACCCATACCCATCTTGGAGAAATATAGTGATTTCTCCTGAAAACATTTGTGCAGTGATCAGATAGATACATTTCAGAATATGAATCTTCTTCGTTATAACGTCCTTGGGTGGGGAGTGGAGAAATGAAGATAGTCATTTCAAAACTCAAATGGGGGTAATGTAAAGATATCAGAGTAAATATGATTTTAAAACCCTTTTTATTTATTTATTTATTTATTTCTGTGCACTGGGGGTTGGGAGACAGGCTGCTGTGTGCACGAGAGCCGAAAAGGGGCTGCATGTGAAAGTCCTTCCAGGTGTAATTAAAACGAAGCCTTTAGCATTCTTTGATCTCATTTAAAAGCACAATTCTCAGGGAAAAAAAATCACCCTTTCGCTCCTAGTAATATTTCATTTGCTTTGGAATATTTTCACTATGGTGGTTAACATCCCTCCTAATTAGCGTGCACATTTCTCTGTAAGGTGGAGTAATTAGGTGCTACAGGACGAGGTAATGGACTTGGACAGTATGGATTATAGAGAACAGACTTGTCCTGTGGCAAGGCACAAGGTACTGCTTCCTTTCTGCCTATTCTTTGAGGCTGTCTTGATTTTTTGGGGTACTAGGGTGCTGAGCCCCAGTCTATTTTGTATTTTATTTTGAGACAGGGTCTTGCTAAGTTGCTTAGAGCTTTGCTAAATCACTGAGCCTGGCTTCGAACGTGAGATCCTCCTGCCTCAGCCTCCCAAGATGCTGGGATTGTAGGTGGTGCCAGGCTCATCTTGATTCTTTTACGCACAAAGGAATCCCATTGCTTCACACAAACACCCTGAGAGTTTGATGTTTGCACTATTTGTACATTGGAGTGTATGTTAGCTTCTATATACTGAGCAATGCTGCTGAGCAGCTAGACAGTGAGAGAACCCTTGCACGCTTGGCTTCCCCAACTCCTGCATTCCTATCATACCGAATGATGGCCATTCCCCACCACCATGCTTTCCAGGGCCACCAGGCTTTGCATATGCTGTTCCCTCTGCTTGGAATGCACTTCCTCTTCTCTGCCACTTTCTGAGGATAACTTCTTCCTACTCATTCTTTTTTTTTTTTAATATTTATTTTTTAGTGGTAGGTGAACAGAATATCTTTTATTTTATTTTTATGTGGTGCTGAGGATCAAACCCAGTGCCTCACGCGTGCTAGGCGAGCACGCTACCACTGCGCCATAACCCTAGCCCTCTACTCATTCTTAATATTCAGGCTGTATCTTTTCCAGGGCACCCTTTCTGGACCACCCCTGTCCCCATCTGGATTAAGCAGTGGTTTAGTGTAAGAGTTAAAAGCAGACTTTGGAATCAGACTGCCTGGGGTAGAATACCAGCTCTTCAACTTCTTAGCTGTGTGGCCTGGGGCAAATGATTTAACCTCTCTGTGCCTCAGTTTTCTCATCTATAAAATGGGAAGGGGCAACAGTGGACCAAACATCATAGGGCCTTTGTAAGGAGTCAGTAGGTCAGGTACTCAGAACAGTACTTCCAATCGTAAGCTCTGAACACCATTTGGCTGCTACCATTTGGATCAGGGTGATCTGTGCTTCTCAGGCTCTAAGCACTCATGCCTGACACTATGTTGTGATTATTTTCTCCTCTGGGTCCTCCACCCCAGGGCAGGAGCTTAGACTTAAACTCCACTGAGCTCTGGTGCTCAGGGCAGGGCCAGCCACTCAGCACATTGCTCAAGAATGAATGGTTCTGTGAGCCTTGGAGCAGGGTTCAGAGACCTCACCAGGGATGCCCAGCTGGCCTCGGATCTAGGGTCTTGTCCCTCACTGTCTGGCTGTCTGGCTGCACCTTTGATGTCCCTGAGTGTGCACTCATCAGTCCCTTGCGGTCCTTCCCTCACCCACAGCCTGTGACTCATTGGGTAACACACAGCATAGTCAGATTCCCTCGAGTTGAGCCTGAACGTACCTGGCAATTCTACAATTTCACGTTTTCCTTCTCTGAGAGGAAAGATTGAGTGAAACTAATGGCTGAATAATGGTAGCTCCGCTGGAATTTTCCTCCATGCCACTTTGATTTTTCTCAGTCTGGCTCTAGTTTAGGACAGGACTTATAAAGTCACAGGGAGTGCTGGTTTTGGTTTTAGGCTGCCACAGGACATTTCCAGCCTTGCCACCCTGGTCCCCAGCAAGGGGCACAGCTTATAGTGGGTACCCTGGAAATGTCTGCCAACTGAATCTGGCTCCCTTTGCCTGGAATCCATGCCCTTACCTCGCTCAGATGGCCCCTCTTCCAAGTCCCCTTCTTGCTATCAGTCCTCTCTGGCACACCCTAACCCCCCAAAACAGGACGATGCAGAGAACAGAAGCCCTGATCAGTTGGAGGAGAAGAATGAAAGGCTTTTTTTTTTTTGTAGTTGTCCTTAGTCTGAGCAACATATGACTTGCTTAGGTTTGCTTTTGGTGTGAACTCCCAAGGGTTGGAGCTCAGCTGAGTTCTGGTCATTTATCGTCCTCTCCGGTTCAACATTTTATGAACTGCTTCAAATCTTGGAAGTAGGTAGAACATAAACCCTTGGTGGTTCCAATCTTTCCTTCTCTGAGATCACTGAAAGGGTGGTTCATTCAGTCTTGGATGTGGAGGCAGGCAGTTTTTAGGCTGAGACTTGATGGGCAGGGGCAAAGGACCCGCCCAAAGAGGGAACTGAATGAATGGCGGAATTGGAGAGTATAGTGAAGGGACACTCGAGGACTGGCAGGTCACCTCCGGGGCTGGCACTGTGGGATGAATGGAGGGGTGACCTGGCTAGTGGGACAGATCATGGAGGCCTAGAGGACTTGGACTTTGTCTTAGGAGTCTTGGAAGGGTTTTCTTGATGAGAATCATGATGATAGCAGCTAACATTGCTCCAGGTACCATGATATGCACGTCCCGGAGATGATCTCATTCAGTCCTTACAAAAGCCCCACGGGTTGTCCTGCCTACCACTGTTCCCAGTCGGCAGATGAGGACACTGAGGCTCTAGTCCTAAAAGGGGTTATGAAGACCAAGAGGAGGGGCTGGGATTGTAGCTCAGTGGTAGAGCGCTTGCCTCGCATGCGTGAGGCCCTGGGTTCGATTCTCAGCACCACATACAAAGCAATAAAATAAAGACATTGTGTCCATCTACAACTAAAAAAAAAAAAAACCAAGAGGAGTGTAATGAGCAATGGATGTGCAGACTAGAGGCTTAGGTACAAATCCCAGCCATGAGCTGAGTGACCTCAGTGAATCAAACTCTTTGAGCCTCAGTTTTCTCATCTGTAAAATGATACTAGAGGCTGCGTGTGGTAGTGCATGCCTGTAATCCCAGCAATTCAGGAGGCTGAGGCAGGAGGATCATAAATTCAGAGTCAGCCTCAGCAACTTAGCAAGGTCCTAAGCAACTCATCAAGCCTCTATAAAATATTTAAAAAGGGCTGGGGATGTGGCTCCATGGTTAAGTGCTCCTGGGCTCAATCCTGGTACCACCTCCACACACAAAAAAGATATTAGAATACATACTTCAATCATCTAAGGACCCAAGAAATGAAAGGATGCAAAAATAATGACTCAATGCCTAGCACTGAATGGTGCTCTATCCAGGAGTTTAGAGATCCTTGTGTCCCCATTGTCTCTGTCAATCCCCTTCATTCTTTGCTAGAGAAAATGAAGCTCTCCCATTTTTAATTTTTTTTATTTTTTTTGGTGTGTGGGATGGGTGGATGGGTGATGCTTTCTCAATTTTTTTTTTGGTGCGTGTGTGGTACTGGGAATTCAACCCAGTGCCTCATGTCAGCTAGGCAAGCACTCTAGCTACTGAACTATATCCCCCGTCCCATTCTCAACTTATGCAGGAAATTTTGATAATGTGGCCCTTGAACAATTTCCCTGGCCTCTCCCCCCTTTTGTCACTCACGGTCATACCTAATCCCTTCCAAGGAAACATTCTGGAGCTACTACTTGCCCTCAGCAAACTTCTTAAAAGTTGCAACTAAAATAATTTCTTGAAGTTGGAAATTAGCATGTTCCAATTTTGGTTGGTCTCTGCTTTATACAGGTTGCTTTTAGAATGAGCCACTGAAGTCACCAGAGGAGACCAACTCCAAGCTCCCTGAGCTTACTTGACCCAAGCTGGAAATGCCTCAGGTCACAGCTGTGCATTCTTCCTGGTCACCCTGGCTCTGAGCTGCTGGGGCAGATGCCCCACCAGGACCTGGCTCTCTCTGCTATCCTCCCTGTGAGCAGCAGGCCTGGGAGGACAGTGGGTACCAGAGCTGTGGTAGGAAGTGGCAAAATGGCCTGACCTGGGGAGGTCTTGGGACCTTGGGCTAAGGGGGGAGCATAGTAGTGCATAAAACAGTAATGGGATTTGGGAGTTACCATCACAATTTCAAAAAATGTCAGGATGAATTATAACAGTGAAGAAAAAGATATTTCTTCCTGTTTCCAACTTTTTGTGAGACCCCCCCAACAAGTCTCTCCTTAAATGCATGTCCATTTCTAAACCAAGTATTGTCAAAGAGAATGGGATGCCTCCATTGACTAAGGTAATCATTTAGAGGGTGGAATGGATCGTTTATGGGTGGGGCCACCTACAAAGACTGCACAATCAAAATGGGAAAGAAGTTAATGCTCATTTAATATTATCTAGTAGGCCTGGGTGTAGTGGTACATGTCTATACTCCCAGCACCTCTGGAGGCTGAGGAAGGAGGATCATGAGTTCAAAGCCAGACTCAGCAAAAGCAAGGGGCTAAGCAACTCAGAGAGACCCTGTCTCTAAATAAAATACACAAAAGGGCTGGAGATGTGGCTCAGTGGTTGAGTGCCTCATAGTTCAATCCCTGGCACTCCCAACCCCCACCAAATTATCTAGTAGGCAAAATCTAGGTTGATTTTGAAAAAGGAAAGGATTAGATACAACTCACTCAGCTTCCTTAGTTAACTATGGGGCCTCTGAAGTCCAGAGAGGGAGAGTAACTTGCCTGGGCTCAGCAAATAAGAGCTCAGATTTGCTGGCTCCCAACACTTTTCCCCCTGGGCCCTGCCACTGCCCTGCCATGCTGAGGAGAAGCTGTGAGGATGAAGGAGGCTCTGTAAGGGCTCTGGATTTTGCTTGGGCCCTGAGGAGAAATGGGACTTTGAGTAAAGCTGGAGGCTGACCCAGCAGCTCTAGTCTCCTTTCCTGGGGCTCCTGGACTTCTAGTGAGGTTGCATCCCAAAGGCCATGATGCCAGAAGGGATTTTGGAGACCACTGTTTGTTTTTATCTTTTTCCTCCCAGTGAGCATCTGCACACATAAAGTGCATGATGATTTTTAAAGAAACAAACCAAAACTCTCCAAGAAAAATGCAAAACCCTGAATCTGCTGTGCTCTGAAGAAAACGCAATGGGTTTATGATCTTTTAAGACACACAAGAGACAGCTTTCTCATGACAGATGGGAATCTGAGGCTATTTTGCTTCCTCCCTCTTTGCGTGACCAGACCCGATTGTGTAAAGCTTTTAGCTTCAAAGCCGGGCTGTGAATAACATTGGTTTAACCTGAAATTTAAAGCCGGCATTTCTTTGCTCCCCGAGACGGGGCTTCCTGCCCCTTGCTCCCCTGAAGCTAGCTTCCAGAATGTTAATTCTACGAGCCATGGTTGACTAAGCCCAGCACTGGGTCTATTACATATTATTTGATTTGGAGTAGGAAAAAAAAAGATTTAAAGATACCTTGCCCCCTGTATACCTTTATACTTTTGCCCGTGTCTATCCATATATTTAAGCATACCATTCACATTGTGAGTTTAGATTTTTCTCCCTGGAATAAAATGGGTCTGAGCATTTCTGTAACAATTCTGCCTCCAAGACCACATTCTCCAATTAAATCAGACAGCATCTTTGTAGTGTAGCAGAAGAATGCAATGGAAGCTTATACCGGAGTCCTGGAGGTTCAGACCTGCCTAGTGGAGGGGATGATTTTTGGTCTTCATTTCTGAAGCTGCCTCTGAACGTATAATCTTTGTGGCTCATATTCTCTGCACCTACTGTGTGGGGCATCCAGAGGCAGGTCAGCATGCCCCTGCCCCCTCAGACCCACATCCCTTTTCGTCAGAGTGCCTGTCTTTGTTGATACTTGCACCTGAACTTATGATGATGATTTTTTTTTTAAACCAAGGATCGAGCCCAGGGCTACTTAACCACTGAGCCACATCCCCAGCCCTTGTTTATATTTTATTTAGAGACAGGGTCTTGCTGAGTTGCTTAGGGCCTCGTAAGTTGCTGAGTCTGGCTTCGAACTTGCGATCTTCCTGCCTCAGCCTCCCGAGTGGCTGGGATTACAAGTGTGTGCCACCATACCTGGCTCTGATTATGTTTCAGTGAATATTTTCCTCCTTCCTGAGGACAAGGGCTGCATCCGCTTTTGCCTTTTGCTGTGTCCCTCATGTCAACATTTACGGAGCTTGGTTCAGGGAAGAGTGAATGAATGAGTGCAGTCAGAGAGAGGAATCCTGATATTTGCAGACCAGAAGTGCAGAGGGGAGGTGGTTGTCCTAGGTATTACAAGTTGTTCATTTATTCCACAGATTTTCTCTTGGAGGGGACACAGATGAATTGCCTGAAGCGTTTCCCCTGAAGGTAGCTAATAGCCCAATGTGGGCGTCAAGACCCAGGGAATTTGGCTTCTAAAATAAGGAAGAAAATGGTCAGAGCCCTAAGAAAGGGAGATAGAGAATAGGCTGGGGCAGGAAGAAGGGCAAAGTGGGGGAAGAGGCTGCCTGCAGGACATGTCTGTCCTGGCACTCAGGGCGCAGGTCAGTGAAGAGTGGTTCACCTTCCTTATGAGCACATCTCATCTCCTGTAGCTGACAGGCTGACGCCAGCACCAAACACCCACAAATGCAAAGCCTCATCTTTGCCAGCCCCTGGTATCTACCAAAAGATGAGGCTCAGGAGCAAAGTTTGGAAAGGAATGAACAATTCAGTTCTGGGACTGAGAAATAGGAGTGTGGCTGTTTCTTCAGCCCCTAACCCTGTCCCCTGGGCTCCTCATGGTTCCTTCAACAAGGCTCAGATCCTCGGTGGCCTCTGAGCTGCCCAGCTCCACCCTCTGGCCTCTCCAGATTCTCCCTCTGTTCCTTTCCTGTTCTAATGCAGAGCAGTCTCCACCCCCACACTCATGCTCTACTCCTAGTTGGAGCCTGGCTTCTCTGACTCTGGCCCGGGTGAGGCCACGCCCCTCCTGGGTGGTAGGAGCACATGAGTACATGCAGCATCCTCAGGGGAGGGTCTCCAAGGACCCCCTGTACATACACTTAAGCCTGCCCTGTGTCCTGAACCCTTACTCTGCTGGCCCTACTCTGTGACCAGACAGTGACCCTGCCTGCAGGAACCCTGAGTATAGCCACCTTCTCCGAGCCACCTCAGTGGAGGTGAAGTTCTGCCCCTCTGGGCTCTACACTAAGAGCCCAGCCTGTGAATCCCACGGGAGAGAGATGGCACGTAAGAACATCTGAGAGGATGGCCTGGCTCGCTGGGAGAGGCCTCCCTCCAGAGGCGGTGTGGGAGGTCTGGTGAGGCAGGCTGAGTGGGAGGCAGGAGTGGGGCCTGGCCTCCCCTGGGGCAGAGTGAGGCCTTGGTGGGAGTTGGGTAGCAGATTGACAGGAGGGAGCCTGCATTAGAAGCTTGGGGCCTGGCTGGCAGGGTGCAGGTTGGGAAGTTTAATTGAAGTAGGCAGACAGGGAAAAGTCTCTTAAAAACAGATGTGGGCTCTGGCAGGAAGAAAGTTGGTAGGGCTCTGGGGACTGAAGTGGAGGTCAAACTTTCACAGAAGTAACTGAGGCTAGGATGGCTGGGTGGAGCAATAGCTGAGCAGAAGCAAGCTGATCCATCTTCCTGGGTGGGTGTATGTGTGCCATATATGTGTGCACATAGGTGCACAGGACCTTGGAGAATAGGGCCATTTGGTGGATGCTGACCAACAGGAGAACACGGCTGGCCACACAGCCTGGGCTGGGAGCTCCCACATCCTGCTAGTCTTGTTGACCTTGTGGGGGAGTGGTCCCCATGAGGATAGGCCATGATGGAAGAAGGGACTCTGGAGATGATGTCCTGTGGCCAGAAGCAGGCACCAGTCTTGCAGAAGACCAGCGTCACAAGCTGCCAGAAACGCATCTAGGTTTATGTTGAGGACTTTGACCAGAGAGACCAGCTTCTCCCTTGGTCCACATGTTGGCATATCTGGTCATTCAGGCTGTGGCCCAGCCTATGGCATCCTCTTGGGTCCAAATTGATGTGGGAGGCTGGGGAAACAGCTCAGTGGCAGAGCACTCACCTGGTGTGTGAGAGGCTCTGGGTTCAATGCCCAATACCGAAAAAAAAAAAAAAAAAAAAGAAATCAATATGGCATTCGTTGTCTCAGGAGGTTTGTGAGAGCCACCTCTAAAGGCCTTTCTGTAGAGGATGTTGAGGATTCTGAAAGGCCAGCATGCATATGAACACCCCAAACTGGTGTCTTTATTCAAATGTCAGATCCTGCCCTGCAAATGGGCAGGGGAAGAATCACCAGCTTCTGGCTGAGCCTCAGCCAGAGTAAAGTGACATCCTGCTGCCTCATGCTCCTTAGTTTGGCCTCATCCCTCACCTGGGTAGGGATTTGAGAGGCTGGAGGAAGCTTAGGGCAGCAGTGTGCTGGCAGGGTGACAAGGCCTCGTGGAAGGGCACCTTTCAGTAGCGAGCTGAGCCATGCTGATGCCCCTGCGGCTTCCCACCAGCGGAGGCCGATGACCTGGCTCTGGGCCTGGGTTTCCACAGCCCTCTGGTCAGCCCTGCAGGGGCAGCATGGTCCCAGAGAGCCCTGGGGAGTGATGTGCCCCTGAGGCCACGTCCTTGCAGGGTACCTTTGCCCTCCATGCTTGCTTTCATGTGAACAAGTCAAGTCCAAGACTCACAAAAGATATTTCATCTCATATTTTAATGAAAAGTAATTTCTGTAGACTAAAATAGGTAGATGGTAACTTTTAGGCTTACTGCAGTTTCAAACTTTGTTACTGGATCTTACTGAATATCATGGAACATGACTTGGCTATTTTGGTCCTGGACTTTTCTTTCTTGGTAGGTTTTTGATGGCATCTTCAATTTCATTGCTTGAGATAGATATGTTTAAATTTTCTTTTTTCTTTTTTTTTTTGTGGTGCTGGAAATTGAACCCAGGGCCTTGTGCATGTGACGCAGGCGCTCTACCAACTGAGCTATATCCCCAGCCCTGATCTGTTTAAATTTTCTATGTCCTCCTGATTCAATTTGGGTAGGTCATATGTCTCTAGAAATTTGTCAATGTCCTCAAGATTTCTATTTTATTAGAGTATAAATATTAGCTTCTGATTATTGTCTGTATTTCAGTAGTATCCATCATGATATTTCCTTTTTCATCACAAATTTTAGTAATTTGTGTTTTCTCTCTCTTTCTGTTTGTTAGCTTGGCTAAGGGCTTATCAATTTTATTTATTTTTTTCAAAGAACCAACTTTCTGTTTCATCCATTTTTTTGAATATTTTTTGAATTTTTTTGTTGTTTCAATTTCATTGATTTCAGCTCCTATTTTAATTATTTCCTATCTTCTGCTTTTGGTGTTGGTTTGTTCTTCTTTTTCTAGGGCTTTGAGATGTAATGTTAGGTTATTTATTTGATAACTTTCTATTCTTTTAATGAACCATTTGCTTTTTAATTGATAACTTATAATATTTTCTCTGAAATGTAAGCATCATTACCAGAGACTTATGGTGTATACAGCTAACATGACAGAACACAGAGAGAATTAAATCGTGTACTTTTTAAAATTACATTTTGAAATAGGCAATCCATTTGAAATTCTGCAACAAAACAAAGTTAAGTAAAAAAACATGCTGTGAAAAGTCTCTCTCCCTCTCCTCCAAACTACTCAGTTCTCATTTCTCTGGGTGGGTAACCACTATACATGTTTCTCATGCATCATTCATATCTGTACCTGTTATATTATAAATAATATTTTCTATAAAATATCATATTTTGTATAATAGAAAATTAGTATATGTGAATAATATAAATATGATATAAAGTAATTTTCTTCCTTTTTTACACAAGCATGGTATATCACACACACTGTGCTGTGCCTTGCTTATTTGTCACATAGCAAAGTATCTTAAAGATCTTTCTGTACCAATTCACGGAGGGAGTTCTTATTCCTCTTGGCTTCTGTACCATGTTTCATTATGCAAGTGTGCCCCAGCTTATTTAACCGATCTCCTGTCAATAAACTCTGGTTTATTGCTGCAAGATTTTTGCTCCAAGAACTTTGTGCATATATGTATCACTTGTTATATGTGTAAGTCTAACTGTAAAATAAATTCCCAGAAGTGCAATCACTCCATCAAAGGGAATACACACTCGTGATTTTGAAATTGTCTAGCACAGATATGGGACCATTCCCACCAGAATCGTATGATTGTCCATTTCCCTACAGCTTTCTCATCACAGGGATTTGTTGAATTATTACATGATGTGGTGGAAAAATGTCCAGGGTGAGGCCATCAATTCTGGGAAAATCTGTACCTCCAAGGAAGGTCTTCAGTATAGGACAGGCAGTAGCATTTGGTGTTTAAGCCTCTGAGCAAACCTGAGCTCTAATCCTCAGGCAAAAATCTCATTTAATCTTTGTAGGTTGTGATTTTCTCATCTGCAAAAGAGGGAAGGGCCCCACATCTTAAAGATCCCACCACCTCTGTACCATCACACTGAGGACCAAGCTTCCAACACATGAACACTTAGGGGCCAAATTCAAACCACAGCCTAACCACAGACATACATTGGGGGTCACAGTGGATTAGATGAGGTGACACATATAAAGGGGTTTGCATGGTACCTGGCACTTGCTTTTGGGAGGCTGGCTCTGTGGTCAGCAGGTGATCTTGGGCCCAGAGGCTCCTTTCTGGTCAGGGAGGGAGCTGGGCTGGAGGCTGTCTTGGGCCCTCCTCCCAGTCTCAGGATCTGACCTGTCTTCCTGTAGCCCCTTGTGTCACCTCTGCTCACCCTTCCTCTCTCATGCTCATCCAAGGTATTCAGGACTCTCCGGTGCCGAATGGTCACTCGCTGCCAGGCAGAGATTTCCTCCGGAAGCAGATGCGGGGAGACCTGTTCACGCAGCAGCAGCTGGAGGTCCTGGACCGCGTGTTTGAGAGGCAGCACTACTCAGATATCTTCACCACCACGGAGCCCATCAAGCCCGAGCAGGTATGCCCCTCACTCAGCTGGCCACCCCTGCCACCACAGTGCAGGCCGGGTCACTCTCCCAGAAGCAAAGCCATCTGGCAGGATGTGGAGAAGAGCCACCAGGTTCTACTAAGAGTGGACTTCTCATTGATTTGGCCAGACTTGGCCAGTCACAACATCCCCTGAGGTCAGGAGGGTGTATTCAGGACTCAGAGGCTTCTTGTCCTGGTGCCTGTGTTTCTGACCAGCCAGGGGCACATGACTTGTCTGGCTGTTCTGCCACTGCTGATTGGTGTCCTTTTCAAGGGCTCTTTGGACAGGAGTGTATAAGGACCTTTTGGGCCACTCAAGGTGATCTGGAGTCATTATCCTATTAGTCATGGTGATAGTCAAAATATATAACCACCGTAGGGCCTGGAAGCTCACCAGTCATTAACACAGGTGGGATGGTACTAGAGAGGACTCTCCTGCCAGCCTCTTGTCAGGTCACTGTCACGCTTTAGAGACTGAATCCAAGAGACTGGAGGTGAAGAAGTGTCTCATTGGACAAGCTCCCACCTGGGTACGGGAAGAGAGAGGAAGGAAGCAGGAGGACTCCTTGACTGGACAGTGGCCAACTGTGCCTGGGTAGAGGGGCAGTCACCACCTGTGGCTGCAGAGGAGGCTCTCAGGGCCTGAGTAAGGTCCCTGAAGCACCAGATTCAATTCAGGACAATATTTCCTGATGCCCCATCTGTGCCAGGCCCTCAACTGGTTCCTTGAGGCCTGGGCAACTCCAATTTGCTTCCAGCTGCGGAGAGCACCTATTTAGTGGATCCAATGGATCTAGTCAGGGAGACCCTGTTACTGTGAGCAGTAACTTTCCTCAGCACTTCCCTAGCTGGTTCTGGTGGTAGGCACTGGTCTTGCTGAGCCTTCTCTAAATGCTAATTAAATGCTGCTTCTGAAGTTTTCCCAAGGAGCTCTTCCAAACATGGCAAGCCATGTATGTAAGCTCCTATGGAGAAACAAGGTCCTGGAGGAGACCTTGGGTACGCAAGAGAGGGCAAGGCCTGCAGAGCCACTATTGTATGACGGTCTGGCTCCCTCTGAGCAGTTCCTATGAGGGGCTTTTATAGCCCCTTTAGCCACCTTGTTTTCAGATGGGGAAACTGAGGCTCAGAGGGGCAAAGTGGCTTGTGTAAGGCCATCCAGCAAGTCATGAGTTCACGTAAACATTGATGCGTGTCTGTTATGTCCAAGGCACAGATTTGGGCACTAGAGGTCCATCAGGGAATAAAACAAGCTTGGACCTGCCCTCTGGAGCCTACAGACTTGCAGAAGAATCACAATACATAAGAATTACTCAGAGAGCCATGGACTGTGGGTGGGTGTGGTGCTGAGGAGATGCCTGAGGTTCTCCAACAGCCTAAAGCAGAAGCTAAGCCAGTTGGAGACCACAGTGGGAAAAGCTCCTATACTGAGTCCTGAGGTATTTGGGCAGAACAAAGAGAAGAGATGTGAGGTGGAGGGAACTGCCTGGCAGAGTGAACAGAAGTGCAAAGGCCCTGAGGTGAGAGGGAATATGGCAGGAGTGGGAAATGGGAGACAGCAGTGTGGCTGGATTCAGGGAACAGGGTGGGAGGTGATATTGGAGAGAGGGGGTGGGCTTGTAGACTGCAGTGAGGATGTTAGTCTTTCTCCTGCAAGTCAAGGAGACCTCTTCCATTTGCCATTTGGAATGGTATGGGCATGCGTGCTGGACAGAGCTGACCCCATGCTCTAGAGCCTGGGCTTTGGGAAGAAGAATCTGCTTCTATCACAAATAGCTGCTCTCCATTGCTCCAAGCCATTCTGAGAGGTGGTGGAAACCACATTTCACCTGTCACAGGAGGAGAGGGAGGACTTTATCAGGAAGACTTCCCAAATGAGGTCAACCTTTGCCTTCAGAATCCAGGAGAAAATGATCTTCTTACCACTGACAGGATCACATGATTTTAGGGATAGTGGGGACAAAGGAGGCAAGTGTTCAACTCCCTCATTTTTTTTTAACAACTCCAGGCTGTCTTAAGTTGCCCAGTAAGTTCATGGTCAAGGGTCAAGAGCTTGGTACAGTTTGGCCTTCCATGAAGCCCATATTTACTAAATGCAGACATAGAGTATCAGCGTCTCCCTCTGCCTTTCCCATGATTCTCATGGACACCCAGAATCTGTGTCCTATTTCATTTACCTTAGAGTATCTAGGAGGACTGGGCAGAGGCTGCAGCACCGTCCAATTGGAGGAGGCCAGAAGCCCCCCAAAGTGCTCATTCACTTACTTGCACAGATGTTCATTGACACAACCTATTTCTTATATGTGGGCTGTTGGGACAGAGGTGTTAGTCAGGCATCAGCTCTGTCCAGTCTCAGAGCTTCTGAGACACAGACTCAGCTTCTGTGACATGGACTGAGAAGCTGTAGGACAAGGGAGAAGGTTCTGTGGGTCCCGAAGTGTTGAAAGAGAGGGAGAAGCCTCCTCTGTTGGGAGTGTCCAGGGCAATGGCGTGGTAGAGGCAGCGCCTCGTGGGGGTCTTGGAGTTCAGGCCTGACGGGCTCGTCCTGAGACAGGGGCCTGACGGGGAGGAGACCTGAGCTATAAACTCTGTGAGGACTTCACTTCTAGCAGTGTCCTTCAGAATGGCACAGCCATGTCTGAGTGCCTGTCTCTGTGTGGGCTCTGAGGCAGGGCCTGCAGGAGACCGTGTGGCAGGATAATGACTGACTCAGTGTTTTCTAGTTAATCTGCTTCACCTCCCTGTAATGCGCTGTAATGAGGAGAGATGGAAGGTGAGGCTGTGGGGCTGCCCTGCACACACACAGGCACTGGACTATGAATGACATACCCTCATGTCCGATTCCCAGTTGCTTTGGACAAATGACAGCTTGAGCAAGGGGCTGCAGATGGGGAAGGGATGCTCGTCAAGGGTACGGGTTCCTTGAGCCCCCTCCTGCTCGCTCCCTGGGCCTTGCCTTGTGGGCCCTGGAATGGCCTGGTGTGGCACCAGAAGGGATCCCTGAGCTGCTGCCCATGGAGGCTGGTCACCTCTTCCATTTGCCAGCAGATCTAGCTGTTTCAGTCTGTGTCTCTGTGGCCTCGTGGCCTAGGTGGTGGCTTGCTGTCACCTTCATTGAGCAATGTGGCAAAGAAGAGAGTATCTACTGGCCGTGGAATTGGGGGAGATGATTCGAGTCTTGGCTCTGCCCTGTCGAGCAAATCACTCTTTTTGGGAGCCTCAGTTTCCATATCTGTGCTGGGTAGTCACGACTTTGATGAAGGATACAACAGTATCGGCCTAACAGTGACAACAGAGATCTTCCCCACTTACACAGGTTAGCCTTCAGTCTTCCAAGGTCTTTCATTGGATCTTCAATTTAAGTTCCTGCTACACAGGTTGGGTAAGATTTGTGTGCCCCATGGTATAGATTAGAACTTTCCCCAGATTGTTCACTTCACTTTCAGGATTGTTGAGGCCACAGACCTTGACTCTGATCTCAGAATCTTTCGACCTTACGTTGTATAAGATGGTTCCTTGGGCCTCCATGCCCCTGGGGCAGGGTCGAGGGGTAGTTTTCTGACTGACCTGCTGCAGTCAGAGTCTACTTGCTATTCCAGGACCCTCAGAGACTTGCATTGGCTTGGAGAGGTTGCATCCTGCTGAATCACCCACCCTACCGGCTAGGAGGAACGGCCCTGTTCAGGGCCAGGCCGGGGTCCTGCCAGTTACTGCCATGAGCTCAGAGCCCTCCATGCCATCTTGCTGCTTTTCCTGCCAAGTTCTGCCCTAGGTGGGTGGGCCAGGCTCAGATTTTCAAAGGGAAACTAGGTAAACCTTTGCCCTGGCTGAGCGGTTGGTTCATGGAAACCAACTCCTGCCGCAATGAAATGCTTCCTTTTCAAAATGGTTATTGAAAAAGCAATTGTTTTCCCTACATGTGGAGTGAGTAAAAATCACCTTGGAGGAGAAGAGGGAGAAAAAAGAGAGAGTGAAGCAATTGCTAGTGGAGGGTGGAGGGAGGGAGGGAGAGGGAGAAAGAAGGAGAGAGTGGGGGACAGAGAGAGAGAGGAGCAGAGAGAGGGAGAGAAAGAAAGAGAGAGAGGGTGTGTGTGTCCAGCAGCGGAATCTGTCTTAGTAAAACTTGCATTGATGCCGTTGTGGTCACCAGCCAGCTCTCTGGCAGAGCAGGTCCCTCCTCGGGCCACCACAGGAAGGCGGCTGAGCGCAGCCTGCCGTATTTACTCTCGGCAGACTATTAACCAACACCAGGCTATTAATCTGGCTTTTGAGCCTTCACTAAAGCCCATAAAAGCTCACAGTTGTCAAATGGAGTTCATTTTAATTTCCTTTCAATCACAGTAAATTATTCAGGTGATAAATCAGCTGGAGCAGCCTCCTGGCTGTAATAGAAACCCTAATTCCTGGCTAATTATCCAGCCCATTGCTGCCAACAGATCAATACCGGCGCAAAATGGAACAGGCCCTGGGCCCTCCCTCCCATCGGGTCAGAGACAGAGAGACAGCTGGGGAAGGGGGACGTGCTGCTGACCTCCTAAGAAGTTCAAAGGTCATAGGGGGTTAACCCAGGAGAAGGCCTGTCCCCTGTCTAATAGAGAAAGCCACCAGAAATGCCTCCTGCTCTCATGAACCACTTTGGCCTCTGAATGGTGGCATTTCTCCAGGCTGGTAGGCCAAGCCAGATTCTAGCATGGCCCACTCCCATGGGTTTCCTGTTTCTGGGAGGGGCTAATTTACCTTTCCCAGCATGATTGAGCCTAGTCATCAGGGCTGGACTCAAACTGACCATGAGTCAGAAACACTGCTGGTACTATGGGGAGAAAGATGAGGCTCCAGACACACTTCCCTCCAAGGAGGTCATTTTCCTCCCTGGTGGGTCTTGGTCCCACCAAGAGGAGATGGAAGAGGGAGCAGAGGGGTGGGGAGACAGATGGGCCAGGATGGAAAAGGGGAAGGCTTCCTGGAGGAGGTGCTGTTAGTGTTTTGAGGGATGGACGGAATCCAGATCTGTGGAGCTGGCAGGGAGTTGGCTGGAGAGGGTGTTCAAGGCTGGAGGAATGGCAAGAATGAGAAATGGCAGGAGCAAAGGTCTGGAGGAGTTTGAGAGTATGGGAGAAAGTGTACCCAGTGAAAAGAAGTCAGGGACGATGGGGAGAAGCAGGAGAGGACCCCACCCCCAGAAGGCGGTCTGTGGCCTGGACGGTTCTGCCTGCCTTGGAAGCAGCCTCCCCTGGGGCCTCTTGCCTCTTGTCCTGTCCCTGCTGCTGGATCTTTCTTCCTACAGTCCCTTCCCATACAGGAGCCCCTGATGGTTTCCCCCACACTTGAAACCCAGCTCCAGACCTCTCTCCCCCTGGTGACCCTTCACTGCCCCATGTCCCTTTGTTTGCCCACAACAAGCTCTTGCTGTGATCATGCCTGAGTCCTCACTGCCCTACATGGGCTGGGCTGCTGGTGTCAGAGGGGGCTGCTGACTGTGACCCCACCTCTCCCTGGGCTGGCATGAGTGTGCGTATGCCTGAGCTGTGAGTACCAGGGATGACTTTGCCATGCTCGGTGGCAGGAACTGCAGCTATTATTACCTTCTTAATGTTCACGCTGTAAGCTCCTGCTCACTCTTTCCCTGTGTGGAACATTCCTTCAGCTCGTTTTCTAAATCCTACCTGCCTGCCCTCCAAGGTCTATACTGACCCATTAACCTGCACCAATGTGCCCTTTGTCCAAGCTCATAAATGAATTTTTTTTTTAAAAAAACAGGTTTCATGCACTTTATTTTTCTTGTATAAAACCCTTATGTTGTAGCCACAGCTGGAGCCTGGGTCCTCTGTACAGAGACTCTGGTGGAGGTTTTCATAAGATGGTCATCAAATTCCTGATAGGGAGGCTTAGTGAACACAGTCTTTCCAGAGATTGAGGGTCAAGTAGCCGTATGTCTTAGAGATGGTGTCAAAGGTGGCCTTGGCAAAATTGCCCGCAGTGACAATGCAGCTCCTAGCAGGAGTGTAGCCGTCATCAATATCAGCCATCAGCAGCAGCTTCTTGGGCACAGGGGCCAAGGGGATGAGGAGCACCAGCACAGAACCACAGCATCCTGTCACCTTGCAAGGGACTATGTGGAGCCTGCCCATCTTGTCCCCCCAGTAGCCTCTCTGCACAGGAACAATGCAGACCTTGGCCAGGATGGTGGCCAAGACAGCAGTGGCTAACTCCTTGGAGCATTTAACTTCCAGGCCAATGTGATCAGTATAGTCTCTGATAGCAACAAATGCCTTGAACCTCATCCATTGGCCACCACGGCATGCTTCTATATAGGCATGATCTTCAAAACCTCATCCTTGGGTGATGCCCCCAGGAAAAAGCCAATGATCTCAGATTCCTTGATGGGCAGAGAGAAGAGATAGATTTCCTCCAGGGCCTTGATCTCATGTCCTTGCCCAGGCACCCCAGCTTGGTGACCAGGATCCATTCCTTGTCTTTAGCCTTGCCTCCATGAGCCCCGCAGCCACTGCTGATATCCTTCTACCCCCAACAATGGCTGTGACCTTGGTCTCCCCAGAAGCCACCTCAGCCACTCGTTCCAGGGCCTCTGGGTTCCTCCACTGCACTGGCGTCATTCACCATTTGGTGTTTGCCAAAGAAGATGCCATAAATGCATTGTTTTAGTCCCTGCTGTGGGATTGCTGTGACTAATGTATATTCATTGCTTACCATGTGCCTGGCCCTGTTTTGAGGAGAACCATAGTGGCCCCAGTTACCAAGTCACAACAGCTCCTGTCATCGCATTGTGCAGTCAGGATAGCTGAGGCTGGGTTAGATTAGTGCAGTGGCTTAACTAAGGGCACACAGTAAGCCAGGAGACAAGATTGGAAGCTCCAGAGCCTGGGCTGGTAGCCACTGGGCTGCAGCACAGCCAAGCTGTCCACTGACTCCTAAAGGGGGCCGTTGCCTGGAGATACAATCTTGGGATCTTGGGGTTTGGTCTACTCATCCTGGGAGCTGAGCATGACTTAGAAAGTCTGGGGCTGCCACTTAAACCAGTGTGGTCTCTAGAGGGATAAGGAGAGGTCTAGGGTGGTAACAGTCCTGCTCTACTCTAAGCAGGTGCGGTTCCTTTTGCCCTACCCCTCCTGTCTCAGGTTATGCTCAAAGCAAGTTCCTTGCTTGCACATGAAACAGGAGGCACTGAAAATTCTTTCCTAGGAGAGATGACTGAGTTGAGAAACTGGGGCTGTTTGATCTGAAGGGAAGACTTGGAGATGTAAGCAGGAAGGAGGTAGACTAAGAGAACTCTACTAGTGCAAGCTTTCGAGCAGGGGAATAGGCCTCTTTGTGGAGTAGTGGACTTCCTGTCACTGGAGGCCTGCAAGTAGAATATACCCTTTGTCACATGTGCTGTGTGGGAAGAGAGGATAGGGAAGAGGAGGCAACAACAGCAAACCTTTCACTCTGCAGCTTCAGGGACTGACACGCTGTTTCCCCCACCAGAATCCTCACCAGGAGGGGCAGAGAGCATCACCCTGGGCTGCTGGGGCCACAGCTCTGAGTAGCAAAGCTGCAGGCTGCGAGGTCTCGGGAGGACAGTGGGTGACACCTGCTACTCCAGTGCACAGAGCAGGGCTGGAGCTTTAGGCAAAGATACCAGGGCCAGAGGTCTGGATGTTGGTGGCTGCCGTCAGCCTCTCTGAAGACAGTTTTCTGCATCCTCTGCCTGGGAGTTGAATGCCAGGTCCCTCTGGGGAGCACGAAGAAGGAGAGGATTAAATAGACCCATGTCCTGCCCACAGGGGCCACAGCTTGGGGTGTATAGGGCTGGCAGAATGTGATGAGTAACAGAAGATAAAGGATCACTAATGAACCCCAAGGACCTCTTACATAGCATTTTCACAATAACCTTGTGAGGCAGAGTTTATCTTAATTGTTCCCTTCATGTAGCAGATGTGGAAACTGAGTCAGAGAGAGATCAAACAGCATGCCCCAAATGATATACTCAGTAAGATGGCCACATTCTCCATTCCCTGCCTTTTGTAAGCATAGGCATGCCTCTGGCGTCAGCTCCCTGCTTTCTGCAGGTATAGACATCTCCTGATGGATTGGTTGATTTTAGAAACTATTTATTGAGGACCTCCTTTATGCCAGTACTGTGCTAAGTCCTGGGGAATTGGCAGCGGGAGAAAAAACAACAACAAAAAAACCAAACATGGTTCCCAGCATTTACCTGATAGTGATGGAGACAGCTATCAACACGATGATGGTACCAGTCACAATGGTGGGAGGAGGTGGGGGAACAGAGGTAAAAGGGGAGAGTTAGGTGGAAGGAGGTGGTCATTACTGATAGTTACAGAGTATGACAGGGCTCTGAGGAGAGGACCAATGTGGGAAGAGAGTAGAGAGTGGGACCTTGGTTAGACAGGGGTCCCAGAAAATGTTTCTGAGGATGGTATCCTTAAGCTGAAGGTGGTGAAATGTATTGAGAACAGTGTCCCAGGCAGAGGAAACGGCCTGCACAAAGACCTGAGGCTGCAAAGACCTCCACCTAGTAACCCCAAGATGTCCCATGGGGCTGGTAGGCTTGGGAGGTGGGAAGTGGTATGTGGGGCAGTTAGGGAGGTGGGGGTTGAATGGGAAGGGTCAGGATCAGGGCCTGGGGTGGTGTCTTAAGAGGAAGAAGCCTGGGGCTGGGGCTGTAGCTCAGTGGTAGAGCACTTGCCTAGTAAGTGCGAGGCACTGGATTCGATCCTTAGCACCACATAAAAATAAACAAATAAAATAAAGACATTCTGTCCATCAAAAAAAAAAAAAAGAGGAAGAAGCCTGCATAAGATTTTAAACTAGAGGATATTGGGATCTAATCCAGCAGAGATTGGAAGATAATGCAGATTGCTGTAAGGAGACTTGAATGGTTGGGGGACTAGGAGGCTGTTGTTTAAGTACACACACTGTCACTGTACCCTTGGAGATGGTTACCTGCCTGTCTGAGGCTGGCCTTCTTGCCAGTCCATGGTGTCACCCAGGAATCGTGGCCCCATGATGCACTGCTTCTCCCTTTCCCCTCTGTTTTCCCACCTATCCCCCTACCCAACTCTAACCAAGCCCAGAGTTGAGCACAGATTTGATCTTGAGCTTTCTGATGGCCAAAGCAAGATGAGAAACACAATTATTTGCGTGCTTATTGTCTACTGGGTGGAATAGGCCAATTCCTCAAAGGAAGCCATATTTTTTATTTTTTAATTTTGGCATATTGTGCACAAATATAGCACAACTTCTCATTCCTCTGGCTGTACATGGTGCAGAGTCACACCGATAGTGCCATCATACACGTATATAGGGTAATAATGTCCGTTTCATTCCACCGTCCTTCCCATCCCCACACCCACTACTCTCCCCTCACTCCCCTTTGCACAATCCAAAGTTCCTTTATTCTTCCCTACCCTCTACACCTCCTGTTATGGATCAGCATCTACTTATCAGAGAAAACATTCGGTCTTTGGTTTTTTGGGTTTGGCTTATTTTGCTTAGCATGATATTCTCCAGCTCCATCCATTTACCTGTAAATGCCATGATTTCCTTCTTTAAGGCTGAGTAATATTCCATTATGTATATGTACCACATTTTCTTTATCCATTCATTTGATGAAGGGCATCTAGGTTGGTTCCATAGTTTAGCTATTGTGAATTGAACTGCTATAAATGTTGATGTGGCTGCATCACTGTAGTATGCTGATTTTAAGTCCTTTGGGTATAAACTGAAGAGTGGGATAGCTGCATCAAATGGGAAGCCATATATTTTTTTTCTGACAGAGTGAGAAGGAAATTTTCACATGGGTTTCCAGTGGAGGCCCTGCAAAGCAATGGCCACAGTCCTCAATGATACACTTAGAGGTCTTGCAGCAGATTTTGCAGGTTTTATAGGTGAAAAGGACAATCACATGCCAATCAGTGCATTTCTGTAGGGCTGTGACCACGGAGCTCAAGAACACAGCCTTTCTAATAGCCCAAACCTAAACTAAGAAAACGCCAAGTACTCAGGGGCAGCTCTTCCTAGCTTCTCCCATTTGATGCTCTAGGAAGATGTGCTTGGTGCTTTGAGATTTATCTCTGTTATTCAGAGGCTGCCCTGGGAACCCCCTCTCCCAATTGGAGAAGGTTCCATTGATAGGAAGGTGTCTTAAGAGCTCACCATCAGCCAAGCTCCACTGCTCAGACCTTGATGACAAGAATCTGGTTGAGTTCTCTGATGAGGGCTTGGTGCATGAGGACAGGCGGATGTTGATGGAAGACAGAATTGTGTGTTTTGGAGATTAAAGAAACAGATGGTAGGCAGGACATGCTTTTGTTCCGACTTCCCAGTCTTTGCTATGCCTAGGCACAGAGTGGAAGATGCTGATATTCACGTGACACACTATTTGTGAAGGATGCTCATGATGGAGGCTACTGGCCTTCAGGCTTTTGCTTTCCCAAGTCCCACTGGTCACCTAAAGGCCAAGACACTCTAATATCTCAGCACACTATTTGGGAGACCCTGCTTTTGAGAACAGTATGAGTTGGATGTGGGTGGGGCTTTGACTCTTCTCCCTCATTCCTCCTGCCCTGGGCGGCTGACCTCAGGAAAATAGACAAGGGACTGCTATGGGTATCTGAGCAAGTACTCAAAGACTCACCCCATACCTTCCCAACTGTTTCTGGGATTCTTTGAAAACCTGAGCCAGGAAGCAGTGTGTAGGCCAGAAGAGACCCAAGTGAAGCTTCTGGTGTGTTATCTCTGAATCTGAATGCTCTGTCTAGCACTGGTTTACCCACCTAGGTACAGGTGGGAAAGATGGAACTGAGAGAGAGGACATGGCTGGGCCTTCTCGTGAAGTAGGCCTGACTTGGCCTGGTTGATACCCAGAAGCCTGAAGTTCCAGAGGAGAACGGCTGACCTTCAAAGCACAGCGACTGGGCTCCCAGTGAACACAGCTTAGTGAATGTCCTAAGCTCCGACCAGGAGGATGAGTGGCTCCTCCACGGCAGGGAGTCACAAGAGAGTGGAAGGAAGGGCAGAACCAGGGAGGAGAGGGCAGGAGTTCTTGTCTCAGTTCTTCCCAGCATGAGGAGAGGGGGAGGGGGTAGAAGTAGCTTCCCGAACACTGAGGTGCTAAAGCACACTTTAACTTGAGTGTCATCTTCCCTTTGGAAGGAGGCAATGACATGGATGATTCTGGAGCTCTTGCTCTGGATCTCTAGAGGTACCAAGTGTCTTATACTAGCCCCACTCTCCCTTTTCTTTCCGTTGTCATTATCTCAAAGTGACCCAAAGGTCACCTGGACTCTCTGTGGCCTCAGCCTTCTTTGCTTGGCTTCCCAGACTTGTTCTGGAATATCCATTTGTTCCTAAATGGCTTTTAAAATATATTCTAAACACTGAGTATTCTTCTCCTTTGTGGATCAAGCACAGGAGTGGCTTCCCACAGAAACTCATTGTGCCTATTCCATAAGACTTGGGGATGTTTGAGGGAACACTGAGCAATGTGGCATGGTATAAAAGCATGGGGCCCCCAGGCTGTAGTGATGGCTCTTGGGTCAGTCTCTCTGGGTCATGTTTTTTTTTTTGTATTTGGGGTGGCAGATTGGACTGGACAATCCCTGAGACCCATTCAGGCTCTAACATTCTGTGAGGGATAAAATCAATTGGAAATCCATCTCTTAATTTTATTTTGACTTGTTTACAGTTTTTCCTCCTGTCTATTTTACTCTTTCTGATGACAGGCAAATTCTGTGTATGTGGGGTTTAAAGATTACAAGTGAATTGTCAAAGAGCTGCCTGCATCTTGCTGGGATGTTCTTTCATTCATTTATTCATTCATTCATCCAAGAAATTTTTACAGATATGCCATGTCAGTGACATTGACCACCTGTGCTGTGCTGTGTGGCATACAGTAATAGCAATTGATGCTGCCAGAGGCACCGCATGAGAATTGACTTTGGGAAGAGATGCTTCCCTCAAGCAAGGCTAAGCAATACTTGCAATTAAAAAAAAGACAAAAGAATAGATAATTCCAGTCTGACAGCTTGTTTGGTTTTAAGAGTGCACTGGAAATTTGGATCAAGGAATTTGGAAATTCATAAAGCTCCTAAAAATAACAATAAAAAAGACCTTTATTGGTTTGTAAAATTTTTTTAAAAGAATATACATTTCTGATTCTGTTCACAAGGTTGGAACTACCAAAGGCTCCCTTCCCATTTCAAATAATACAAATATTGAATCAAGTATAACAAGAACATATATTGTTGTTATACTTATGGCACATATGTACATATATATGGTTGGAAGAAAGAGGGACATTCACAGGGGATGGGCTCTCAAACTGGGTGTGGTGGGGCACTCCTGTAATCCCAGCTACTTGGAAGGTTGAGATAGGAGGATTGCAAGTTCAAGACCAGCTTTGGCGACTTAGTGAGACCCTATCTCAATGTAATATAAAAAAGGCCTGGGGATATAGCTCAGTGGTAAAGTGTTTCTGGGTTCAGTCTCCAGTACTGGAGGAGGGTGGGGAGAGGGAGTTCAGAGTCTGAGCTTTAAGTGCATGAACTAATGTCCTGGTGGGCCAGGGAACTAGTCCTAGATACAGTCCTAGTGAATAGAGGTTGGGGTTTTGATGCTGATATTGGGGCAGAAGATGTAGCCTTAGACCTACATGACATGAGAGTTGGAAATGAAACCCCTGGGAACAACTGGATACCTGGATGGCCAACACTGTCTGTGAAGTGGGCACAAGGTCATTTTTACTTTCTGGCCCAGGGAAGCAGTAAGAAAACTTGAGTCCCCAAGGGACTCAGAATAGAATAAAAGTTTCCTATGAGAAGTTAAAATCTTAAGCCTCTAACACCTACATACAGGTGTGGCATCTCACTTTATATTATGTGTAAGAAACCCATAAATAGAAATTAATATAAAGACTAGACTCATCAGTGAAATTCCTGAGATGCCCCATAGACACCTATGAAAAACTCTCACCTGGATTCTTCCACGATTTGGTGTATACAACATGCAGACAAAATAAGTGATAACTACTAAAGATGGGCTCACAATTAAAAAGTTGCAGATGGCATGAGGAAATGATGCCAAGTCAGGAAACATAACTAGGATGATTAGTACTCCAGAGCTGAAAATAACAGACAATTTAAAAGAAAAAAAAATGATTAAAGAGATGAAAGGACTAGAAACCAAAACATCATGAGCAAAACATCATGAGAAAAGAGGCAGCAGAAATAAATCTTATAGCCATTGGAATTAAAAATTTCATTGACAGGTTAAGTACTAGGAAAAAAAACCAGCTGAATGAAAAATTAGTGATTTGAGAGACAGAGTTAAGGAAATTGTGAGGAACACAGGACAAAAACCTGAAGAGTTTGAAAATATGAAGAAGATATTAAGAGGTAAAACAAAATAACATGAGAAAGTGCAACATACATGTGATATTTAGACTAGAAAGATAAAATAGAAGAAAGGGAGGAGAGGCAATATTTGAAGATATAATGGTAAGAACTTTTCAAAACAGAACCGTTGCAAGACATGTATTAGTAGATTGAAGAGGCATACTAAATCCCAAGCAAGTTAAATAAAAATAAATAAACATGTAGGGAAAACTGTAGTGAAACTGAAGAACATCAAAGACAAAGAGAAAATGATAAAAGCAACCAGAGAAAAAGGGTAATGTTTAGACTGATGGGACACTTTTTTCCTCATTATTAGGAGTCAGATGATAGTAGAAAATACCCTCAAGATTTAAGAGATAGTAACGATTAACTTATAATTAGATGATCATTTTATAGTGAAGGCAAATAAGGACATTTTCAGACAAAGTCAGAGTTTACTGCTCAAAGACTTGCTGAACTGCTAAATAATAGATATGAGAGATAGATATAGAGAGCTAATAAAAGATATGAGAGACTTCATTTCAGCTCTGACAAGCAAAGAGCTTAGAAGTTGTCTCTCCCATCTTTACAATAAGAAAAAAAGCTGGGAAAAAATATGGAAAACCAACATGTTTTTCTGACCCATTGAATAATTGATATTACAGGGTAAACAGCTGCTCCAAAATCTGGAGAGGCACAAGAATAGAGAGTTATGGCTGAAATCTCAAGATCAACATAACTCTCCCACTGAAGGCCTGCTTACTTCAGATAGAGCTACTTGATTGATCATAAACAGCTTTTAATCAGAAGTTAGGTAAGAAGAAACAAAGTAAGAAGAGACAAAGTAAGCATCAGACCCAAACCTAGATAGGACACAGATTTTAGAATTACTAGGGGATTTAAAAGAAGCATGAGTCCTATGTTAATGAATGTAAAGGAGAAAGTATACCACATTCAAGAACAGATGGGTAATAGAGTTGAGAGATGAAAACTCTAGGAAAGGACCAAAAGGAAATGCTAGAAATAACATAGCAACAGAAACAAGGAATGCTTTGGTGAGCTCATCAGGAGACTGGACACAGCAAAGTAAACAATAAATAAGCTTGAAGATGTGTCAACAGAAAGCTCCAAAACTGAGATACAAAGAGAAAAAAGGATAACTAAATAATCCACCCCAATCTCAAACAAAAAACAAGCACAGAACAGCCAAGACCATGAGATAATTTTAAGAGGAATAACATATGAATATTTAGAATGCAAGGAGAAGAGAAAATGAGGAAAAAATTTTAACTAAGTCATGGCTGAGAATTTTCCAAAATTGACAGAGATGAAACCACAGATGCAGGAAACTCAGAATCTCACAGAGGATAAACACCAATATATCTACGTTGAGGCATAAAGACAAATGTCAGAAAATCAAAGACAAAGAGAAAATCTTGAAAAAAGACAGAGGTAAAAACAAAAACAGAGCAAACCCCACCTTATTTAGAGGAAGGATAAGAGTGATTTCTTGTCAGAAACCATGTGAGCAAGAAGAGAATGGAGCAAAATGTCCAAAGGGTTGAAAGCTAAGACCACCAGTTTAGAATTCTATATCCTGGAAAATTACTCTTCAAAAGTGCAGGACAAAATACTTTCTCAGCCAAAAAAAATATGGAGAGGAATGGATGAAGGTACAATGAAATGCTTGGTTCTTCTTAATTGATCTAAATGGTTAACTGTGTAAAGTTGTAATAGTAACACTGTATTACAATATTAATATTAATTGTATTACATTACAATATTAATAGTATTACAATATTAATATTGTATTACAATATTAATATTAATTACAATAGTAACATTGTAATTAATACACATAGATCAGTGAAATTAACTGCAAGGATACCATAACGGGTGGGGAGGAGGAAATGTAATATTCTGTTGGAAAGCACCTGTACCACCATTGAAGAGGAGTAATATTATTTGAAGGTGAACTTAGATTAGTCTTAAATATACATTGTGAATTCCAGGGAATGTAATAAAACCTTTTTAAAAAAAGAAGCATAGCCAGGTGTGGCGGTGCACACTTATAATTCCAGTAGCTCAGGAGGCTGAGGCAGGAGGATCACAAGTTCAAAGCCAACCTCAGCAACTTAGTGAGGCCCTAAGTAACTTAGTGAGATCCTGTCTCAAAATAAATAAAATAAATAAAAAGGGAGGTGGCTCAGTTGTTAGTGCCCCTGGGTTCAATTTCTGGTTCAAAATAAAAAGAAGTATAAATGAAATGCTAATAGGAAAGACAGTATGGAATCATATGAAGCTCATTTAAAACCTGAAAAGGAAGAAAGAGAAAAGGAAAAAAAGGAGCAAAGAACAAGTTTAACAAATAGTAAGGTTCCACACACAGTAGACATTAATCCAACTGTATTAATAATCACTTTGAATGTGAATGGTAATTCACATTTATACCCTTTTATAAAGACAGATTGTTAGAGCTATTAAAGAAACATGGAACTCAACTATATGTGGCTTACAAAAATGATATGAGGACTGGAGATGGAGCTCAGTGGTGGAATGCTTGCTTAGCACGTCCAAGCCCTGGTTTCCCTCCCTGGCACTGGGAAAAAGAAGGAGGAAGGTATGAAATACAGAAGGAGAGGATGGGATTTAAGAAGCAATGGTAACCAGGTATGTTGATAAATAAAGGATAATTTAAATAGGATTATCCAGTAAGAATAATTGGCTGTCAAAATAATGACTAGTGTTGTGGGTTTAAAAACAAAGTAGAAAAAGAGACAAGGAAGGGGTTGATCTAAGTTAAAACATTCTACAATTCTCATATTTCTTAGGAGGAGGGTAGATATATTGATAAACTTTTAATAGGGTAGGTCAAGGAACAAATTAAGGGTACCTACCAGTGCTCACTACTATACATAGTAACAGAATGTTTGACTTCCAAACCAGAAGAGGCTAAAAGAGGATACTCAGTAAATCCAGTGGAAGGCAGGGGAGAAGGAAAGAAATGAGGAAAAATCATGATAAATGAAAAATGAAAATTAGGTATAAGAGGGTAGACATAGGTAAGAGCATCTGAGTAGTCTCAGTAAGTAGATTAAAATTTGACATAATATAGAAGATATGTAAAATAACCAAAACCTATAAATATGTTGTTTATAGGAAAATAACCTAAAAACAAAATGGTACTGAGCCAGGCATGGTGGTGCATGCCTGTAATACCAGTGACTTGGGCGCTGAGGCAGAAGGATCACAAGTTCAAGGTTAGCCTTTACCACTTAGTGACACCTTGTCTTAATATAGAGAAATAAAAATAAAAAGGACTGGGGATGTAGCTCAGTGGTAGAGTGCCCTTGGGTTCAATCTCTTGTCCTGGGGGAAAAGTGGTACTGAAAAGTTACAAGCAATGAAATAAGAAAGTATAGACCAGGTGATAATTACCAAAAAATGTGAGTAATTTCACTATTAGTGAAAATAAACTCCAAGGCCCATAGCACCCTCAAAGACAAAGGGATTATTACATAATGATAACAAGAACAATTCATGGGAAGATGAGGCAGTCCTAAACTTATATATACTTAATAACAGAGCCTCAAAATATTTAAAGCAAAAATTATGGTGACACAGGCCTGTAATCCCTGAGACTCAGGGGGCTGAGGCAGGAGGATTGCAAGTATGAGGTCAGCCTTAGCATCTTAGTAAGATTTTCAGCAACTATTGAGACCCTGTCTCAAAATAAAAAAATAAAAAGGACTAGGGATGTAGCTCAGTGGTAATGTGCCTCTGGATTCAATCTGCAGTACCAAAAAAAAAAAAAAATCAATGAATAACTCCTATGAAATTTTGAGGAACTTTAATACACCCCTCCTATTAATGATTAGCTCAAGCTGACAAAAATTGGCAAGGATATTTGTAAGATTTGCACAACATGCTGAACAAGCTTAACATACAATACATACAAGGGCAACAATGAGAGAATACCTATGCTTTTCAACCACACGTGGGACACTTAAAATAGATTAGGTTCTAGCTGTGAAAGCAAGTCTCAACAATACCAAAAATCCACGTCACAGACTGTATTCTTTGATCATGATGCAATAAAATTAAAAATTGATAATTAAAAGCAAAATCTGTGTTTAAAGCCTAAAACCAAAATAGGTCAAAATAAGAAATCCTAATGGAAATTATAAAGTACTAAAACTTAACAACCAAAAAAAACCACCCTGCCGCATGTCAAAACTTGGTCAATGAAGCTCAAGTGGTACTTAAGAGAGATGCATAAACTGAAATGCATTTTTTAAAAATAAAAGGTTAATAATTAGGCATCAACTCAAGAAGTTAGAAGAGCTTCAGTGTGAATTCCAATAGCACAACAATTTGCAAAAAATCCACACAATAAATAAATACTAAATAAAAAGAAAAGACCTTCTTGCCTTGTCTGTCTCTGCTACTAATGTTACAGGTTAACTAATGAAAGAAGAAGGTCTAGACTGTGTGCTCTAAAAATAGTGCGTAAATAGCTACAGTGAGAACATTTGGGGGCAGATGTAGACATAGGAATGGATTGGTCATTTCATAAATCATACCTTTATAGTTACAATAGTGATAGCTTAGAACACTGAGGCCAAGGGACATGAAGATCAACAGGAACGTTTATAAGAATGATCTAGGAGTTTCAGTTGTCTGTGCCCTCGACCATGTGGCTGTCAGTGAAAGCAAACTCTGAACTGTTCTCTTTTGGGTTGGTCACCCTACTCCCTAGTGGGATTCTGGTAGCCATCTCACCTTAAGAAGGATGTTGACTAATTGTAGCATGACCAGAGATGGTAACAGGGACTGGAGTAGTAGCTAATATTTACTAAGTGCTTAGTCTGTGCCAGGAACTGTGCTGAGCTCTTTCTGTACCTGCCTTTGCCCTGCCACCATGCACTGGGGATAAGTAATGTAAAGTTATTCCCATTCACAGGTAAGAACACTGAGAGAAGAGAGGATAGCAACTTGTCCAAAGACACAGATAGAAGCCAGACCTGAAGCAAGGCAGAGTCCAGGGTTTGTACCTTGGTCCCCCTTTTTTTCTGCCCGCCACTTATACCACTCCACTTCCCCAACTCCAAACCTGTCTTGTAAGGAACTTGTAGATGAGCTGGGGCTGTCTAGCCTGGAGAACAGAAAACTCAGTGAATACCAAGAGTGTGGTCTGATCTTGGAAGGGCTCCAGGGATAGCTAAGCAGAAGCAGGCTCCTTTGTGGTCCAAGGGGCAGACCCAGGACCTGCTGGAAATTAGAAGCAGCTTTCCTCTCTTCTACTTTGGAGAAAAAATGGATTTGTTGATTCTCTCCTGAGGTCTTGGCTATGAAACAAATGAGATGAATTCACTGAGGACCATCACTGAGCCCAGCTCAATGTTTGTGTATTTCAGAGGATCCAGACAGTTCTAGGGTCAGGCAAGGGATTGGCAATGCTCATTTTGGGCTCATCAAAAAGCTGGACAGATTTAGCCATCTGTTGGTTACGGCAATCTTGGGGCTCTTAGAAAGACCTGGCTATTTAGGACAAGAGTATAAAAGATGATGAGATGGGACTTTCAGAAGGGAACTTAGGGATTTGAGATCTCAGAGGTCAGTCAGCTCTAAATGAGAGCATAAAGCATTATCTCTGGCTGTCCATAGGGCTGAGGCTGGGGCTTGGAGCTCAAGGTCAATGGGCTCATTGAGGTCAAGGGCAGGTGTAGTGGGAGGTCTGGAGGAAGGGGGACCTTTCAGAGGGAAGAGGGCACTTCACTAACAGTATGAGGAGCTGGGTAGCCTGGGAAGATGATGTGGAGATCTGAGGAGGAGATGCTGTGGCTGAGAACTGTGGTGGCCTAGAGATGGCACCAGGCAACAGTGAGCTTGCAGAAAGTCCTGGGGGAGAGGGGAGGTGTGCCTCCCATTGGAGAGACCCATGTCTGGAGGACTGCTGGAGGCAGTGCAGGCTTTGGAAGCAGCCACTTGTGACTTTGCAACCTGCTATGTTGGTTCTGAGCCTCTTGGGATATGATGGCAATGACAGTGATTGCAGGCGTGCCTCCAGGGTTCAGTGGTCCCCCTTATAGTCCTGGGTTTGAGCACGCTGGTTACCATCACCTCCCCAACAGGCATTAGCTTCCTTTGTGTATGAAATTTTTATATTAAGCCTACAGTTTTACCAATGCTTGAACTTCAACTTTCTTGCATGTAAAATAGGGATAATAACAGTGCCTGTGTTATAGGAGGCCATACTGATTAAATGAGATGGGTATAACGAGCTTTAGCAGAGGCACTCCATAAATGTTATTTTTATTGCTGTTATTGTTATTATTAAGGAGCATTTTGTCATATGGGAGGTTCCCAGGGCAGAGAGACAAGATCACAGCGGAAATGGATGAGGAAAGCCCATGCAGGTAGGGCCGGGTGGAGCAGGAAGGAAGTTGGAGAGGGGCTGGAGGGGGTTTGCGTCTGGGAGGCTGGGTGGCCAGGAATTGTCTGGTGGGGTCAGGGAGGAGAGAAATTAGGTGCTCTGTTTGCCTGCAGTGGCAGGACCTTTGTGCTGTGGAGTGGCTGGGAACTTTTTCCTCCCCAGGTTTTCTCTGATTTTGACTGTTTGCCTGGCTACAGATTACACAGGCAAATGAGCTCAGGCTTCAAGAGGCAAATCCCATTAAAGCAATCAAAATAACAATTTGTATCACTTTTAGAACTTCTGCCCAAGGAGCTAAAATAGCTCTGTAATAAATTATTAATTCCAGTTGTACTATAGAATTTTCCCTTACAAACAAACACATTCATGTCTTTTTTGTGTGTGTAACAGAGTACAGGAGTTTTCCAGCCTCCTAGATATGCCTCAAAGGTGGAAATGAGGGGTGAAATCCCAGACTCTGGTATATCTAATGGACTAGCCCTGCAGAACCTGGCATTTCCTTCCTGGAGGAACAGATGGGGCCATGTTCTCAGGGACACTTAGGCTTAGGCTGCACTGTCACGTGGTCCTGGAATCTGACGCCTGCCCATGAGAAACACTCAGTGGATGTTATTGATCATTATTATTAATGTCTTCAAGGAATGTCTGAATGATAGAGACAAAGTTCCTGCATCTACAGAGCTTATAGTCTGGGGGTTGCACATGAAATAGGTGGGCAGAGGTGAGTGAGAGGTTGCTAGGTGGAGGGGTGGAAAGGGAGGAGGACGAGCAGAAGTGTGAAGACATGCGCATGTGTGTTCTGTCTGGGAAGGAGGTAGTTTCAGGTGGCCAGAGGGTAAGGTGTGGTAGGGACATGGGGGATGACTCTGGAGAGCCCTACCTATACACACACACACACACACACACATGCATATGTATACTTTACTTATTATATATTTAATATGTATATATATATGCACATAATATAATGAAATTAGATCTATAAATCTGGACGGTACATATAGTTAGATACTTCTGTTATCTCATTTAAACCTTATAACAAACCCTTTCAGGTAAGTATTTATTTTCCTTATTTAAGAAAAAATGAAGAAGCTGAGGGGATGATACTTAATACACAGCAAAGCTTAAAGTTTTTGCATTACATTTGCCTGGCTAGACATAGATAGTAGATTTGAATACACAGTACAATTTTATCACTTTTAAACTTCAGCACTTATTATTCTGTGGTTGAGTATGAGGATTGGTAGACTTGTAGGGCCACATCTGGAGCTGCTGGGAAGGGGAGTGATACCTCCCTATGGTATACCCTTTTAGGAATAGATGTATTAATTTATATGTGTCTTTATCAACAAATTCATTTACAAACAGAATCTGGGTGCCAAATTATGGCATGTGGAATAAATCTGGAGAAGTCCCATGGTAACTGTGCCCTGGGGCAGCACTGTCCTTTTTTTTTGCTGGGCTTCTGATCCTTTTTCAAATGGATATTGGGATTTTAAAAAAACACCATTTCCCTCCTGCTTTGGCTCTGGGCGTGGCGGACACATCACTATATACCAAAAGGATTCCAGAGGTTAGCAGCTAAGAAGCAGAAAGAAAGTGGGCACCAAGCTTTCAAATCTATGGCAGTTCAGCCTGTTGGTAAAGTTGCCTAAAATGGACTTAACCCACAAAGGGTCTCGCGGGTCCCTGTGACCTTTCTTCAGCACCTGGTTTTCTTTTTCTTTACCTGGTTAGTCGGAAAACTGTGCCTACACTCTGGGGGCATATGTGACCTTGAAAAGAGACCCCCTTATTGCCCTGCAGAAGCTCAGCCACAGGGAAACTCTCTGGGAGGACCTGATGTTGGCCATTAGATCCCTACTGGGACAGGTCTGGGGTCACTATCTCAGAGGTTTCAAGCTGGTGAGTGCTGGCTGCTCCTAGGGAAGCTTCTTTACTCATAGCTACAAACTGAGGTCAGCTGCTTAGATTTCTCTATATTTCTGGCTAGTTCTCAGTAACAGCTTTCTGGCTTAAAATTCAAGCTGTCTATCTGTGCCCTGAGAGACATACACAGCTATGCTCAGAGCAGCATGGCTTGCTATTGTGGAGTTCCCATAGCTCAGGAAGCTGCACCATGGCAGCTATGAGCCTTGGGGCGGAGGGAATGGCTCCCTGATGGAGCA
>CM053399.1:152113006-152226850 GCA_028644305.1 Xerus rutilus | reverse complement strand
GGAAAAATCACTTAAATTCTCAGTGCCTCAGTTTCTGCATCTAGAAAAGAGGAAGGAGAAGAACAATACCTTTCTGATCAAGTGGAACAAAGCCTAACAAAAGCTGTGGCAGCAGCTGAGCACAGCTCTTGCGGAGCAGGACCTTGCACATGTAGCCACCCCTGGATCTTCCTCAAGCCCTGCCTGGCACACCTGAGAGACTTTGGCTTTTTGTCCCTGAAAGGTTCTATGAAATGCTCTTTTGTATCTGTGACCTTACTTGATCCCTATTAATCCACGTATGATACGAGGGCCGACAGAAGGTCTTACTCCCCTTTGGCTGACGAAGCAAGTGAGAACCAGAGAGATGCAGAAACATTATTTTGCTCCTCCTAACAGCAAGTGATGCTTTTCCTGGGAGCCCAGTTCTGATTTGGGGCCACTTGTCTGTCTTTCTTTTTTTAAAAAATATTTTTGTAGTTATAGATAGATAGCATGCCTTTATTTGCTTATTTTTGTATGAGGTTCTGAGGATCAAATCCAGGGCCTCACACGTGCTAGGCAAGTACTCTGCCACTGAGCCCCAGCCCCAACCCCTGGGGCCACTTGTCTTTCTACAGTGTCTCCTCAAGCAAATTTTTGCCCTTAATTCCCATATGAAAATGGCTGGATAGGAATAGAGGTACCCTAAATTCCTGGAGCTATGGGTCTGACCAAAAGAGCCTGAGCTCTTGCACTGGGCTGGGCCATGGGACAGGATGCTAGACACAGTTAGCATGTGGGCAGTACAGGGGTGTGTGGGGCTCCCCTCGAGAGAGATGGGGCTTGAGAGGCCCAGGGACACAGGCAAGGCCCTGTTCAAGTCCAGGCAGACCCTGCTCATTAGCATCTACCTGAGCAACACTTTTATTTTTTCATTCAAAATGTTTTAGTAGGTAGTATATGCAAAATGGTAAAAATTCCAGAGAATATCTATTATATACATTGAAAAGTCAGTCTCCTCCCACCTCTTTTCTCTGTGACAGCCCTATCAACAGTTGATTTGGTAATTTTTAGAGACTTTTTAATTTGCCTGAATTATATATGCATATAGATGGCCTCCAACTTGGATTGACTTAATTCAGGAATTTTCCATCCATGATGGTACAAAAGCATGGCTGTACAGCTATTCTGTTTTTCACTTTCTCTATAGTATATACAATATTATACATGAGCTTTTCCACTCTGTGTTATAAAATGGGCTTGTGTTGATGGTTTTGCCCAAGGGTAGGCTCATGTGGATGCTCTAAACACATTTAAGGTAGGCTAGGCTAGGCTATGACATTTGGTAGGTTAAGTGCATTTTTGACTTTTACTCTTTTCAATTGGCTTATCAGGACTTAACTCCATTGTGAGTTGAGGAGCATTTATATGCCATATTAAGTGAGGGCAAGGCATATGTTTAAATATGTATATTTAAATATAACCCCTCCCTTTGAAGACAAATAACAACATACAGTTCACATGGTTGTAGTTTTGCCATTTTCTATAAACAAGAATTTCTTGGAGATTGTTCTATGTGAATGGAACACTGCTTCATTCTTTTTAACAACTACAATAGTATTTTGCTATGTGGGATATAATAATTTATTTAATCAATCTTCCCAGTAGTTTGATTTCAATATTTTTCTTTTTCAAAAAAATCTGCAATGAGCATCCTTGCATACATTTATTTGTGTATGTGTGGGACTACACCTGCAGGATAAATCCCCAGAAGTGGAATGGCTGGCTCAGTGCATGCAGATTATGAATTTTAAAAGATGGAGTCAAATTGCTCTCCAAAGAGGTTCATGACTCTGAGGAGGCCCACTTCCCCACAGTCTGCCAGAGTGTAATATCAGCCTTTTGAATATGATAGATGAAAAATTGTACATTGTGGTTATAATTTACTTTTTTCTAAAATGTAGGACTTTAGCTGGTTTGTGTGTATCCTGCCACAACTTTTCTGGAAAGCATAAGCGTTTCAGGGTACTGCCAGGGGCTGGGAGTGGCTGGAGAGGACATTGGGAAAGCGTAGGAAAGCTGGGATCCTTTCTCCGCACGCATGAGGAGTATTAGCATCTATGTCTCAGACAGGCAAGACTATACACTAACAGAGCTTCAGCACCATGTTGTCTCATGGCAGCTCTGGGAGGTGGGAGGTAGGTGGGGACTGTCTTATGTTCTTCTTGGATGGAGGAAGCTGAGGCCCAGAGGGGTGGAGTAGCTTGTCCTAAATCACACAGCTAGTGTCAGCAGAGCTGGAACCTGAACTTAGGTTCTACTGCTTCCTGAAAAGGATATCAGTAGCGCAAATTGATCAGGAACTGGTTGCTTTGCACAGTCTCTCCTTTACTGCTCAGAACAACTCCGAGTGAGCACTGTAATTAGGCTTGTTCCACAGATGGGAAAGTTGAGGCACAGAGGGCTGAGAGTTGGGCCTGAGGTGGGGGAGCTGGGATCCTCACCCAAGGCATCTTCCATCAAGCCTGTAGACCTTCTTGCTTTGCTGACCAGTGCCTTACCCCTGTGAATGTCCCCTTTTTGGGGTGAGGGGTACTGGAGATTGAATTCAGGGGCACTTGACCACTGAGCCACATCCTCAGCCCTATTTTGTATTTTATTTAGAGATAGGATCTCACTGAGTTGCTTAGCACCTCACTTTTGCCGAGGCTGGCTTTGAACTTGTGATCCTCCTGCCTCAGCCTCCCAAACCACTGGGATTACAGGTGTGTACCACCACACCTATCTGTGCATTTCCTTTACCCCCACAGGTGCCTCCAGTGTGTTTGAGAGATTCTGAGCATTTTACTCCATTTGTTCACCAGATCCGTGATAGGAGCACTTCTGTGCCAGCTCCCACCTCTGTTCCCTGTAGTCTGTGCCTCTGCTATTCACTGTCACCCTCCCGCCACCTGGGCCCAAGATTATCTTCTCTCATTTTATTTCTTTAGGATATTTCCAGAGCCATTGCTGGTGCCAGGCACTGCTCTAGGTGCCAGGGAGACAATGAGGAACAAAGCATAGGAAAGCCTCTGCCCTCAGGGAGCTTCTGTTCTCCTAGAGCAAAGACAGTTTCTAATTCCAGGGCCTGGGCACCTCTCCAAGTCCAAATCCAGTTCTCCCTCTTGCTGGGCTCTGTGTCCTTCCCTCTCCTGCCCTGTTTCCTGGGACAGTGGCACATTCTAGTGGCTGTTCTAGAGGCCCTGGGCATTGTCTCCTGGAGACCTGCTTTCTTTCTCCAGATGCCCCCAGGGGTGTCGCTATGGGCTCAGGGCAGGTCCCCAGGCCGCTCCAGGGGCTCGTGTGTGCACGCACGTGATTCACCGCGCCTCATCGCGCCACATGTCTTTAAAATTGCGGTGCCCATTTCCTGCTGAAATAATTTCCACAAAGAGTGGCTCCTATTACTGCAAGAGGCGTGCAGACGTCATGATTTATTATTATTTATGGTCCCAAGGCCTTGTTTATGCAAGACGGGTTAGGTGCGTGCGATAGAAATGCCATTATGCAAATGACATTGAATGTCCTTACTGCGCCTAAATAATTTTTGTGTTGGACGATTAAACCTCATCTGTTATTGATATGGGCTGCAGTCGGGCTATTACAGAGTCCCAACAGTACTTACTCCCAGTAATGGGAAAATTGAGAGAGAGAGACCAACACAATTGTCTCAAGTGGGCTGTGATGGTCTGGAAGGAGTAGAACATCTCAGAGCCCCGAGCAGAGGGAGACACCGCCTCCTCGGGATAAATAAGGAAGGCAGCGCCGGGCAATAAATTAAGTCCGGGTTTGAGTGGGTGCCTTGGAGGATTTGCGGCCTTCTAGTGTCGTGATTTAGCTATTTGATTTAGTCAGAGGACTAGGCCTCATGCTGAGGGAGCTGCCAGCGCAGAGAGGAGGGGACAGAGGATGAGAGTGGCCACGATGATGCTGGGCATCCAATCTGCTGCACCCACACGACACAGGCTCCTGTGAGCACTTGCCCACACGCTCTCTTGCTCGCTCTCTTTTTTTTTTTGACACAGCTGTGAAGTCCCATTTTGATCAGTGTTGATAGCTTATGAATTCCAAAATTGACAAAATTTACAGAAAAATGAGGATAATCCATCTTCCTTAGCAGCCTGTCAGGAGCTGGCCATACTTCATAATCTCCAATTACAGATGCTGTTTTCCGACATTTACATGCAGATATTAGAACCAAATGAAAATGAGAAACAAAGAGAGAATGGAAATGCAGCTATTTATATGTATAAAAGACAAACAGGTAAATTTGAGACATTTAGATTGGATTTGGGGGTCCCTCTAGGAGGCTAGAAAGAGACAGCCTTGGCAAGTGGGGTTTGAGAACAAAATGAGAAGACACGTGGCCTCACCAGGCCTGCCTGTGATCTGGCAGTTTGGGTTAAAGATGAATCAAGCCTGTCCAAACAACCAGGGATGCTTGCCTGGGAGTGGAGGGATACAGGTAGGGACTCCCCCAGGTAGGGGCCCCAGAGAACCACCCATAGCTCACTGAGACATGGAGTCCACATATACCTCACCAAAGGGTGAGCTTAGGATCTTCCACATTTAATGATAATGATTTTAAAAACAGTGGTGATGGAATCTGCCTTTGGGGGGTCAACTTTTCCTCCAAGGCAAATTTCAAAAAGTTGGCATATTCTGGTGACAAATTGCATAAACTCCCCCTGACATGAGGATTCAGGAAGGTACCACTGCTTGTTGTCAGAAGGCTCTGGCCAGGTGCACAGGGAGTTGCACCAATAAACTTTTAAAATGGGATATAAATAATAAAATTAACGGGGGGAGAAGGAGCCCTGATAGATGGATCATCCCCACTTCCTTCTCGAGGCTAATGTGGCCGACAAAGGAGGGCCTGGGAGGAGGCTTTGTAATGAAAATGTTCTTCCCATAAAATTGAAGGGAGAACAGGCTTGTTGCCCTCGCAGCTGTATGTGGCACTGGCTTCTGGAAAGCTGGGGATATTAATTAGCACTGCTTTGGATTAAACTCTCCCAACCATGTCGGATGGTACGATTTTTCTCTTTGTGAGCTTGACACGGGTGGCAAGGAGAAGCCTGCCTGGATTTTCCCAGCTTCTTGTTTCACTGAACTTGTCTTTTATTTGGGGTGCTCAAACCTCTTCCCCTCCTAGAAATGAAAATGAGATATTTAGGAGTTTTCCAGGAGAGTTGGGCAGAGGGAGGCTATTTTGTTGGTCCAGCACAGACGACAGAGATGGTTAGATGGGGAGATGTGAGCATCTCAGTTGCCTTTGGCTTGATGGCTTTTGTTCGTGTGTGAAGCCTTTTCTAGCCATCAGTTTTATGTTATTTGAGGTTCGATTTGTGGGAGAGAGGTGAAGGAAATAAAATCAGGAGGCTGAATTTATATATGTGTATAGGAGGGAGAAAAATGAATAGTTAAAAATCAAACTCAGAGCCTTCAGGAGAAATGTGTTTGTTTACATGTATAGTCTCAAGGCAAATGCCTTGCTTGTTTAGGTAAATTATAGGTATTAGCACAAAAAAATGATTATCATGCTTTGTTTTCTGGTCTGAAATGCAAGCTTCATGGAATTAACAGTGCAAAATGCAAACACATTTCCATAATGAAAAGCAGAGGTTCTTAAATAAAGTTAACCTTGATAAAAAGGCATATAAGCAGTGAACTCTTATCACTTCCTAGTTTTCTCTTTTATGAACATTCTCTAAAATCTGGGCTTACCCAGAATAGCTAAAACCTACAACTAGCATCTACTTTGTTTAATTTCTCATCTTTCTAAAAGCTGGAGTGTCACCTTCAGTAAAGAACAGAGAGGGCTTGAACCAAGCATTGAGTCAGAAGCTCGGTCTTTCCAATGGTGCAAATGATGCCACATGGCATCTTTATTTCTTTATTGTTTCCCACTAATGTTGATGCTGGCATTCAATCTGGGGATGGCTGTCCTCTGAGTTTATCATACAGGAGCTTTCTGGCTAAATGGGAAGAATAAAGGATAAAAATCAACAACATCCAAAAGCCAATCTGGAAGCGTTTTCTAGAAGAGTTGGCTCTTGAGCCAGGATCTGATGGATGGATAGATAGGATGGGGACTGAGGGAGAAAGGGAGGGCACTCATCAGTGTGGGGGGAAATGACCAAGCAGGGGTTCAGAGTCAAAAACAGGCAGGTTATCTGAAGATTAAGATGTGGGAAGATGCACCTGGTGTAGCAGCTGGGGTCCCCCTCTGGGCTCTAGCACTTATGAGACAGTTTAGATTCAAGATAAAGAGCTCAAACTTTGGAATCAGGCAGAACTTGAGCTTTACCTTGCTCTGTAACTTACTCAAACCTCAGTGACTTACCTGTAAACCTCAGTGTTCTCACCATCTAACTTGATGGGACAAATCATAGTGGCAGAGAAAGGTGGTTCAGAGTGGTGTCCATGACCTTGGACTTTGGGGTCACACTGCTGGGAGGTGATTTGGATGCATTCATATTAGTTTGGTTCTTTGTGTCTCATTTTCATCATCTGTAAATGTGGGTTCGTAACACTCACCCCATAGGGTTGTTGTAAAGATAAATGAATTGTAGGCTGTGGTTGTAGCCACTCAGTGGTGGAGCACTTGCCTCACACGTTTGAGGCGCTTGGTTTGATCCTCAGCATCATATAAAAAATTTTTAAAAAAGGTATTGTGTCCATCTACAACTAAAAATGTATTTAAAAAGATTAAGTGAAATATTGTATTTTCATACCTAGGACAGTCTCCAGAGTGTTGGACAGATCCAGTGAATGCAAGCTTTTTGATTGTGATTAAGGTGTGAGAGGGTTTGAGAGCTGGTGGAGTCTTCCAAATTGCAGACAGAAGAGTCTGAGTTTACCACAAGGGCCTGGCCTACAGAGCCTTCTTTATCTGGAGGTTTCTGGGAATCTTTGGTGACAAAGAAGGTACTCCTTCCCAAGGGGGTCTTTACAGAGAGCACTGCTTTGCAAAGTTTGTTCTGATGGGGAGCAAAAGGGACAGAGAGGTGGCCTTTGGCCTGAGGAGTGAGTGAGTGAGTGTGTGTGTGTGTGTGTGTGTGTGTGTCCACATAGCAGTAATGGGCTAGATGTGGTGGGGAAGAAGGGCTTCTGGAACCACCAGTCCCTGCCCTGCCCCAGGCTGTTGATCTGCCCTTGCAGAAGGAAGTGCTCCTTCTCATTTCTTTCCAGTTCCAGGGTAACCTTTCTGTTCTCCCACAGCTGGGAAGTCACTCAGAAAGAAAGTGAACTGTGGGTGTCTTGGAATGCCCCTGACCCTCTCAGGCCAGGTACTTGAGGATGAGGGTAATCCCTTTGCTCCAGCCCTGACATTTGGGCCTCTTGGTAGCTAACAGTCCTGTATTCCCTTGGGGGATGGTATGTTAGGCATCCCTGCCCATTTCTAGCCCTGTAGGGGGATGGGACAACTAGGACCTTCCATGGACAATCTGGGAAAAGCCCATGTAGCTTGGCTACCTGGAAATGGAGCCTTGTTTCTGGAACTCTCCCTCCCCTTTCTTCATGTCAGGACCTGGAACTCATCACAGAGCCTGACTTGGAAAAAGCAGTCCTCTCCCTGCTCTTGGGAGTCCTCCTCCCTCTTTCCCATGGAACCCAGACGCCTGGAATCTGAATCTGATGTTGCAGGAGGCCTCGCTATGGAGTCCCTCCCGCTTCTTACTCTGCTGAAGTGGAGTCTAGTGCTCTGAGCCCTGTCAGAGGAACCTTCCCGTCCTTGTATTTGCGGGGATCTCTGAGCTTGCACACAGCACCCTGAGTGTGGGAAGAGGAAAATGAATGCTTATTTATTTTTGTCATATACATCCTCAATTTCTATTTCTTGTGAACTTGGAACGAGCTCTGTGAACACAGCCAGGTGGCAAGGCTGCTGGGAGAGCAGAAACAGGTGCCCTGTGCCCCAGTCAGGAGGGCTCAGAAGAGGAGTGGGGCACCTGGGGGCCTGCACTCCATCTGGCAGAGAGGGCACTGGCACTGGAGCCCCAGATGACATTTGTTGCTACTGGAGCCTCGGAGAGCACACTCAAGGCCACTGCCGAGGCCCCTGGGGGCCAGGGTGAGTCCTTTCTCATAGCCAGCGCTGTGTGGCCACCGTAAAGTAGCTGCTTCGAGAAGTGGTGAGCTCCCTGTCACAGAGACACCCATTTGGTGGGTTTTGAGCATCAGATAATGATCAGCCTCTACAATCCCTGAACTCCTTTGGGCCTTGAGATTTGGAGCTTACCAAATTTTTGTGAGAGGCCACGACAAGAAAATGGCCTCCTTATTAGTCATTGCTGGAACAGTTTCTCCTCAACAGAAAGCACAGTATTTGACTTCATTGCCCTCCCTGGGGACTTCCCCTATTGTCCCACACTGCTGGGGAACCTTCTGGGGTATGTTACAAGGGAACCTGAAGGCTACCACACAGAACAAGGGTGGGGGAGATGAGTCATTTAAACTTTGCAATCTCTTCCTGGAAGCCCCTCAGTTCTACTTCAAACCATTTTGACTCAGGCCTGGTCACAGTGCTGGAGAACCAAATGAATAAAGAGTATGTCTCCTCCATTCCCAGGGTACTTTCAGATGAGTGAAGGCACCTTGACATCATGTATCCTCTCGGTGATCCTGGGAAGCACCTCTGATACCAGGCCATGGTGCCTGTCCTACTCACTCAGTTCCACATACATCGGTCAGAGCAGGCATTTTGGTCACAGGGATGAGAGAGACACAGCTTCTCCTTATGAAGCTCACATTCTCATAAGGGACCCTAAACATATAAGTGTGCAATGCAGAGTGACAGGCATTTGGTAGACATCTGCTTACTCAGTTGTTTTAGAAACATAGAAGAGAGGAAATCATGGAGGCCTTCCTGAACGAGGGAGGCCTTTCAGAACCCTTGGTGATTCTTCCCCTTAGTTAATGTGAACAGTAATGCTTTGAGGATGATGGAGTACTTTTGCAACAGATATTCATCATCCTGCCATACTAAAACCTTGTTGTTTTTGCTTTGTTACTTTTTTTTTTTTTTGTACTGGTAATTGAACTCAGGGGCTCTCTACCACTGGGCTACAGCCTCAGATCTTTTTATTTTTTAATTTTTTAATTTTGAGACAAGGTCTCGCTAGATTGCCCATGCTGGCCTTGAATGGGTGATCCTTCTGTTTTCATCTCCAGAGTAGCTGGGATTTCAGGCACTTTGTCACTTTTGAAAATAAATGTAACTTTTTATTTTGAGATAATTGTAGATTCACATGTAGCTGAGGGACATAATACAGGGCTGGGGTTGTGGCTCAGGGGTACAGCACTTGCCTAGCACGCATGAGGCACTGGGTTCGATCCTCAGCACCACATAAAAATAAATAAAATAGAGATATTGTGTCCATCTACAACTAAAAAATATATTTAAAAAAAGGCATACTACAGAGAGATCCCCATGTACCCTTTGCCCAGTTTCTCCCAATGACATAATCTGGTGAAACTGTACTCAGTAGTACAATTGGACTGTTGACAGTGACAGGTTCAGGACACAAAGCAGTTCCATCACAAGGATCCCTCCTATCATCCTTCTCAGTGGACTTTTTTAAAGTGCTTAAAAAAACAACAACAACAACAAAAAAACAAAACCAAAAAAAACAATCTGGCCCTGAGAACTCAAAAACTGAAAAGAAAAAGCCCTGCCTTCCAGACTTGATGTTCTTATCACTCCCTTATTTGCCTTCTCATGACCTTTTGAGGCAGATTGTATGTCCCCAGGTTGCAAATGAGAAAAGGAGCCTAGAATAGGAGCCTGCCTAGTATCACCTACCATGAACTTGGCCAAGTCAGACTTGGTCTCTGCCCTGCTTGCCTCAGTGGGCTACCTGCCTCCTCTGATGGCTGCCAGATCTCTGGATTTAGGGGCTTGGAATAGAAGGCAAAACCTTCACCAACCCACAGGGTGAAACCTAATCTGGAACTTGAGCCTGTGTCAAGGAGAGCCCAGTGTGCAGGGTGGGGACCCTACTCTGACAGGGTACAGACTTCGGTGAGGTGTCAGAGTCAAGAGGGCCCTGGCAGTTCTGAGCCATGAGTTCATGGCAAATGGAGGAGAGGGGTCTGCCCAGGTTGCAGGGGAGTCCAAGGCAGAGCCAGGTCTCCAGGCTCCCTGCCAAGCAATCTAATCATGGTAATTAAGACAGGGCTACTCCCTCACATGCTTTGCCAGGTGGAGTTTTTGTGTAGCCAGGGTTGAAAATGTGGACCGTGCCTCCTCCTGGCCTCTGCCTAGTAAGAGTGGTAGGGTTGGGTCTGCGGCCAGCGTGCTTCATGAAGGAGGACGTCCCACGGAAAGCATCTGGTTTACCCACAGGGCCAGTGGTATTGTCATCTCTGATTCTAACTCTGCCTCTGGGGCTGGGGACTGGCGCTGAGCTCGGCCTCCGCACACCTGGGCTTCCCTCTCTGAGCTCTGTTTCTGCATCTGCTCACACCCCAGGATTCCCAAGGACATCATGCACCTGCAAGGTCGTTGCCAACTGGAAAGTGTGAGGCAGACAAGAATCTGATGCGTGCTGTGTTTGAAACTTTGGAGTCCCTGAAGATGTAGGGGGCCTGGTGGTGGAGGGGCAGGGCAGGGGCACAAGCAAGAGGGGGCTGGGAGCAAACCCCTGGCTGACTGCCACCTCCTGGATTCTCTCATTATCCCACAAGTATTTGTGAAAGTGACCACCTAGGAGTCAAACATGGGTTTGCTGGGTTTATTTTATTTTATTTTTTTACTTTAGTCATGGAAACTCTCGAAGGAGATGAAATACTAGTCTAATCCCCTCACCTGGATGCAACAGTTACTAACTCCTGTCTTGTTTCATCCATACCCCAGTTCTCCCTGTACTCCACTTTACTTTTTAAAGACTTTATTGAAGTATAATTTCATACCATAATATTCACTCATTGTTAGCGTGCAAATCAATGGATTTTAGTAACTTTAAGGAGTTGTGTAACTATCACCACAGTCTGGCTTTAGAACAGTTCCTTCTCTCTAGAAAGATCTTTCGTGCTGGTTTATATTAATTGCCGCTGCCACCCCCAGCTCCCACCCACCATTGGTCTGCTCTCTATGTCTGGAGATTGGCTATGTCTGGACAATCCATATGAGTGGATGTCTTTGCTACCCAGCTTCTTTCACTTAGCAGAATGCTTCCGAGGCTCATCCCCATTGAGGCCCATCCATATCATGACATGCATTCTTTGCACTGTTGCATAGGATTCTGTTGTATAGCTACACCACATTATGCTAACTGTGTTTTATTTTGAAACAAACTCCAGATATTGTGTCACTTCATCTGTAAATATTTTGGAATGAATTTTTAAAAGACAAGACCATTTTAAAATGCATAATTGCTTAAGGGCACAGTGGTGCACATCTGTAATCCCAGCAGCTCAGGAGGCTGAGGCAGGAAGATCACGAGTTCAAAGCCAGCCTCAGCAACTTGGTGAGTCCCTAAGCAGTTTAGCAAGACTCTATCTCAAAATAAAATGTAAAAAAAGGGCTGGGGATGTGGCTCAGTGCTTAAGCACCCCTGCATTTAAATCCTCAGTACCAACAATGAATAAATGAATAAATATAATTGTAATACCATTATCACCCCTAAAAAGTTAGCGAATCTCTTAATGTCATAAAATACCCAGTCAGTGTTCACATTTGCAGTTGTTCCATTTTATGTCGTAATGGTTTATATAGTCTGTCTGTCTGAACTGGGGTCCATGTAGTGACAGATTGATGTGTCCAGTCTCCTTTAACCTATAAACCCCCTTCTGTCTCTCTTACCTTGCAATTCATTTGTTGAAGATGGAATCCACACCTTCTGTAGCCATTGATCTTGGCAAAGAGTGTCAGCAGTGGAAGGGACTTACAGATCATTAAATGGAAGTCCCTAGGCAGGTGGGAAGCAGTGAGGCGAGGGGCCTGGGGACAGATCCTTCTGCTTCCTCAATCTCAGTCCCTCAGGCCAGGCCCTGAGGATCCTCCTCCTTACTCCAGCCTCTACCTCCTCTGGGTAGATGTGCAGGGGCCTGGTGTCTGGTCCTCAGGATGGGAGTGGTTGGCTTGGCTCTGGCCAGGTTCCTAAGGGCCACCCAAGGCTGGGCAGTATGCCTGGAGGAGCCCAGGAGGCCTCCAGGCCCCAGGAGGCCATCTGAGTCACAGGCCCTGCTGTCTCATCCAGATGCTGGTCCTGATGCCATGCGCTCCTTCTGTGGTCTTCCTTCTCACGTGTCTGTTTCTTCTCTCCTCCATGCTGTGGCAGTGGTGCCCCGTGCTGATGGGACAATACTTGGTGCAGCCCCAGGCAGCCCTTTTCCAGGTAATTTCCTAGGGACCCAAATGATGCCCAGTGCATACTTTCCTGGAGCACGTGCCTCCCTAGTCCTTTGCTAGGATCCTTGAACATCTCATGTTGCTTAGTCTGCAAAGAGCTCTCCTTCAAGTAGCACCTAAATTCTCCAAGCTCCCCAAAAGATTCGTGCAGGTAGGCAGCTAGGGATTAGGATTAAAATCCCATTTTACTCTTTCTCACCCGTGTGGCTTTCTCACTGGAGCTGGCCTTGTTTGTCTAAGGCCACACAGGTGAGAAAGGGGCTAAGCCCTGGGTGGGACTACTCCTAGCCCAGTGTTCTTTCTATCATTCAGTATAGGCTGTACATGACACGAATAAAAATTAACTAAAGAAGTCCATTCCATCTCTATACTTCAGTTTTTCATGTTGGGAAGAGACCTTGAGTATCCTTTTGACTGATGTTTGAGAGAGTAAAGCTTTTCATTAACTGGAGCATGGTGTCTGTGAGAGGGCTGGTGACCTTGACCTTGAGGCCTTACTGGAGTCTGTAGTGGTAGGTGGAGGAAGTTTTATCCTAATTGGTAGCATCAAAGTGAGCAGTCTGTGAATTGCTGACCTTGGTTCCTTGCTCTTCCTGAGTCATGGGAAAGGATAGTCCTAGGGGGCCCTGATGGGAAGGGAGCAGAAGCCTGAGATGACATACTAAGAAAGAACCCCAAGGACTCAGAGAACTAGAACTGTGTAAAACAGCTCCTGCCTGTGCTGTGGGGTAGGTGGGATGGGGCCGTGCACCCAAGGGTACAGGCATGCTGACACCCTTATGCAGCGTGACTGTACATTCCTCTGCACCCCTCTGCCTAGCCCATAGCTTCCCAAGTAGCTATGGGAAATGAAAGTAGATTGCCATTGTTACCAGAAGAGGGACTAGCAATGCCTGCTCTCTTTTCTTCTCTTTCTCTCTCCTCTTTCTTCCTTCTTGCCCATCTTTCTTTTTCTGTCATTCTGTCTCTCCCAGCTTCTGCTTTCACAAAGGTCTTGAGGTGGTCTGCAAAATTAGCTATTACATGTATTTAAATGAGTTAAGTGTGAAAAGAAGTTCAGAAATTATGTAAAGGGGAAGATCATTGTACCAGGAGCCAGCAACGATGTCGCTGTGGTGGTTGAATTTGATGGAACTTCCTGGCAGCCAAAGCAAAAAAGGTTATGCAGTAGTTTCTAACATTCTTGTTGTTCAGTCAAAAGCAAATTAACAATTCATCAAGGGGAAATAAACCCTTTCTTCCCTGGTACTGAATTGCAGAAGTGATTGATGAAGAATTTGATATTCTAGTGGGCCGTGTCTGCAGAGCTTTTAAAATATATCCTTTGGCTGGATGTGGTGGCACATGCCTGTAATTCCAGTGGCTCTGGAGGCTAAGGCAGGAGGATGATAAGTTCAAAGCCAACCTCAGCAACTTAGGGAGACCCTGTCTCAAAAAAAAAAAAAAAGGGGGGTGGAGATGTGGCTCAGTGGTTAAGCACCCCCGTGTTCAACCCCTGGTACCAAAGAACAAAACAAAACAAAAAGAACATATACTTTGTATGGTCCTTTTATTTTTGTAACAAATGTTGAATGCTTGATATTCCATCATATACCAGTAAAGATACTTCCCCAGAGTCTTTAACGAATTTTGGACAGGGGTGTTGTTTTCTAGTCACCTGACCTGAGGGGTAGAGGTGGGAGGAGGGCAGAAGATGTTAGCATATCACTTAGAGCTGTTGTCTAAACACCTCCCGGTTAATTCTTGAGAGCTGTGACTTACGTCATGCTACCTGACCGTTCATGCAACAGGCACTTTGGGAGCAGTGTGTTCCAGGCTCTCAAGGCCACCCAGAGGGATATAGACAAACAGCCATTATATGTGATGGGAAGTATGATGATGGAGGTCTGTGGAAAATACCACCAAGTGTGGAAGCAGAGTGAAGAGGGTAATGATTTCTTTTTAGGGGTGTAGGGCCAGGAATGTCTTGGAGGAGGTGGCATTTGAGCTGGGTTTTGCTGACAGTGTAGGAGTTCTCTAAGTGACTGAGATGGGTTTCCAAGTAGAGGCAAGATAGGTCCTGGAATGCCTGAGAAGCATCTGGTGCAGTGATGCTCCAGGGAGCCCAGGATATTGGAGAGATGTAATTGCCTTTAAAAAAATCACTGGCAGCCAGGCACAGTGGTGCACGCCTATAATCCTGGCACTTTGGGAGGCTGAGACGGGAGAATCGCCAGTTCAAAGCCAGCCTCCGCAAAAGCGAGGTGCTAAGCAACTCAGTGAGACCGTCTCTACATAAAATGCAAAATAGGGCTGGGGATGTGGCTCGGTGGTCGAGTGCCCCTGAGTTCAATCCCTGGTACCAAAAAAAGAAGAAAAAAAAGAAATCACTGGCAGCTCCAAGGGACAGACAGTGATGAGGACTTGGGGAGCTGTTGAACACCAAAATGAAATGACAGCATCCCCCGGTTCATGCAGCAGCAGAGAAGAGCTGACCAGCCAGGTGGTGACAGTGAGAGACACAGCGAAGAGGGGCATCTGACGCCTCTTTCCAAGTTCCACCGTTCCCCAAGCCACAGCTCTTTAGGGAGGTTTGCTTTCACCTGCTGGAAGCCGGTGGTGGTTGAGCCTGGCATTTTGGACCTCCCCTTACGTGCGTTGCACAGGTTGAAGATGTCCTGTCTTGAAGAGATGATCCAAACCCAACTGTTGGAGTGACTAGATGAACTTGGATACTGAACTTCTTGACTAAAGCAAAATCAAATAGCAGTTTCCATCTGGAAAGCACATACACTCTGAGGTGGGGTTGACAGTCCCTTCTGCAGTTCTACATGGCACTGGCATTGCCTCTTTGGGGGAAGCAGCCTTTCCCTTGAAGGTCATACCAGAGAGGGGAGGCTGGAGGCTAGGAAGGGAGCAGACCTGGCATCCAGGGGAGAGGGCACAGGCATGCTGACTTGAGGCTGGGGTGCTGCCAGGCTCTGAGGGTGCACTCACTCACTGCACATCTGTGTGCTCATTGTGCAAGCCCCTTGCGGTCAGATCCCAGCCATCTACCTTTCCACATTTACCCTTTATACTTCTTGTCCTCTCCATCTAGTGCATGCATCCTGCCTGTGGGTCATTCCTGCTCCATCACCTTGGAGCCTTCCTCTAGCTGTTCTCAGCCTAGTTCTCAGTCAGGGAGTGCTCATCCCAGGTTAAAAATAGCCTGCCCCAAGACCTTTCCTGACCATTCCCCACCCCGTGATAATGGCTCTGTGCTCTTATTCTTCTTGGATGGAATTTCTGGGGGCCATGTGTCTTTCCTCTTGGGATTTGTGGACAAGAGTCCAGGAGCAGATCTGGTCTCACGCCCCATCTCGAACACAGGAGGGCTGAATAATGGAATGAGCACAAATCCACTATGCTCAGGCCTCCAGCAGGGTATCTGGGACACAGAAGGTAGGGAGGAACTGGAACCCACTCCCAGAGACCCAGAAACTCTAGGAGACGCCACCTAAGAAGAAAGCCTTGTAGAGACGTTTTGTTTGACCTTTTGTCTTTGCAATGCAGTGAAGGAGCTGCTTCCAGTGAGCTTCCAAGTTCATTCTTAGCAAATTAGGAGGCGAATGCCATGACCAAGTTCCATCTTACAGGAACCACGTCTAGACAGTGACCTTTCCCCAAAAGCTTCCTGCTGCATGCAATGAAAGCAGTGTTTTCAAACACTGCTGGCCATAATTTATAGCAAGAAATGGAGTTTTATCTCCAACTAACACACTTACAGCCACTGATATGTACAACAAAGATTCACGAACTAGGACTAGCCTTTTCTATGTGTGAGAGCCTTGGATATTTTCTGTTCTATTCAATTTTCATTTCCTTTAAAAAATTGTTGAGACCACCATATTGATCTCATCATCTCTTACTGGGTCAGGACCAATAGGAGGAAAATCATTAGGGTCATTTTCAAGACTTTGGAGTTCGATGGACCCAGGTTAAATCCTGGCTCTGGGACCGAGAAACCGTGTGACCTCAAGCAAGTCACTTCCTTCTTATAATGAGTCTCAGTTTCTTCATCAGTAAAATGGGGACAGCAGAGCCTATTTCATGGGGCGCTGGTGAGGATGAAGTGGGGGGACACAGGTAACGCTCCTGGTGTAGAGTAAGTGGCTGATAAGCTATTGATGTGCTGGTGAGGGTTTGGTTGCCATCTCCTGGCGCCAATTGGCAGGGCCAGCAGGTAGAGAGGGACTTGTGTCTCCTAGGTGATTGTAGTCAGGAAAGACTGCTAGAGGAGAAGCCCTGTATGAGCAGCCCGGAACAAAAAGGACCTCAGTCCCTCTTCTATGAAGGACAGGCTTGTGCCCAAGGACTTTTGGCTGGACCTACAGCTGGCCACGTTAGATGCCTTTGCTTTTTGCATTTAGGTCTCTAATCCACCTGAGATTGATTTTTGTGTCTGGTGTGAAGATCCAATTTCTTTTTTCTCCCTATTTCTGAATAGATAACCAGTTACCCCGCACTGTTTATTAAAGAGTCCATCCTTTCCCTCTGATTTGTACATCTCCTCTCTCATAGATCAAGGTTCCATATGTGCACAGATCAGTTTCTGGCCTCGGTTCTGTTTCATTGGTCTATTTATCTGTCTCTGTGCCAATACTGCACTGTCTTAATTACTGCAGCTTTATAGTGATTCCTGATGTAGGTAGGCCCGCCCTCCAGCCTTGCTTTTCTCCCTTAGAAATCCCTGTGCTCGCTTTGGGCCTGAGCTCTTCTCTATATGTTTCAGAATCAGCTTCTCCTGGACAATGATTGATGAGCCCAGGGCACTCTGGACCAGCTGTCCTCAGGAAGCATCATCTCAGGGCCCTGGGGCCTGCAGCATCTCCTAGACAAATGTCTACCATGAACCGTGGTCAGCATTGAAGCTGCCCAGGAAGTGCTTTCTAACTGAGAGAAAAGTGCCAGGATCGTGCCTGACCAGCATCCCTTCTGCCTGCCCCTTGCCCAGTGACTCCTTTGATTTCCCTCTGGTGGCTTAGTCCTCATCGTCGTACCCCAGGCGCCTGCAACCCCTTCCAGAAAACTGCTTGCTTCTCTGTCCTTGTCTGCCAAGGACATAACCTTGAACAGACAGGGATCTGTCCTTCACCGCAACGCCAAGGTCCTGGGAAGCTTCCCACACCGAAACTTGACAGGCATAGCCGAAGTCTTTGGCTTAAGTGTTTACAAATGCTTTATTTAACCAAAAAATAGGCTTGGGGGTTTGGTGGGAGCAAGGGACGTGTTGCTCATGCTTGTAATTTAGTTTGTCCTTGAATGGGAAGATGCAGTTTGGTGTCTTCCCTGCTTTCTCTGGAGGCCATTCTGACATGACTTGGATGGCAAAGAAATGACTCATTGCAAGCTCTGATTTCATGAAATGGCCTAAAGAAAGGAGCGTGACTCATGGGCCGCTGCACGAGGTTGGCATGGACTTGGTAAATGGGACATATGAACCCCAGGGTTTTCAGCACACAGGTGTTTACATGCTTCCAGAATTCAAAAATACTTAACAAACTGTGACTCAGAGGGCTTGATTTATGGTGACAGTTTATGGTAACTCATCCACTGGACTGAGATTCTGCCTGTTCTGTCATGCCCAAAGCCCTTCTCCCCCTGGGCCTCAGTTTACCTGTCTGTGAAAGAGGATTGAGCCTGGATGAGCTCCTAGGTTCTTTTAAACCATCACTTTTATAATTCCATCCTGTGGTTTGAGAGCACAGAAATCAGAAACTGTTCTGTCCCTCCTCTTGATGAGAAGACTCGTATTTATTTATTTATTTATTTTTGGTACTGGGAATTGAACTCAGGGGTACTCGACCACTGGGCCACATCCCCAGCCCTATTTTGTGTTTTATGTAGAGACAGGGTCTCACTGAGTTGCTTAGCGCCTCGCCATTGCTGAGGCTGGCTTTGAACTTGCGATTCTCTTGTCTCAGCCTCCCAAAGTGCTGGGATTACAGGCTTGAGCCACCATGCCCAGCTAAGACTCGTATTTATGCTTGCTTTGGTTACTGATGTCTCCTTCCTGGCATTGAGGAAGACTGATGTGTCTAGCCAGTTAGGTCTGGGCCAAGGGGACCTGCAAGCCTCAGGGGAGCCAGCTCTAATTTCTTGTGAAGTTGCACTGACCCCTGCTCACCCAGGGAGCCTTGTCACTTCTGGACAACTCTCATTCTGTTGAGCTGAATTCATCCTTTCAACACTGGGGGATTCATGAGCCCCTGTGGGCCTTGGCACAGGCATGAACTAGCCCAGCTGGGTGGCTCAGCCCAGAGCATGGTGGTGGCATTTGACTTGAGGGCTTCAGAATGGGGGTTCTGAGGTGTCTCTTCTTCCTCTTTCAGACTACCGAGTATTCAGCCATGGCCTCACTGGCTGGAGGGCTGGACGACATGAAGGCCAACCTGACCAGCCCCACCCCCGCGGACATCGGGAGCAGCGTGCCGGGCCCACAGTCCTACCCCATTGTGACAGGTGAGGGTGACTGGGTGAGGGGAAGAATGGCTTCTTGGTGCTTTTGGATATAACTGGTCATTTTCTTTAATGAGGTTATGAGGTCCTAGAACAGGTCAAGTAGGAGGCTTTTGGGGCCACAGTTTTGGCTGTGATGAGACATAACTATATATTATTCTGGTAATGCCAAAAGAGAACAACAAAAAGGGGGGGGCTCTGGGGGTGGGGTCCAGTGTTCAGAGGTCTGGGATTTATCCCTCTCCTAAGCAAGGCAGCCCTGCTTGGTGCCAGCTTCAGGGAGGGTTGGGACCCCTCACAGGTGGCATTTCAAATTTCTAGGCGGGGGCTGAGTCAAGGGGGCCAGAGGCTTAGACTGGAAGGTGCTGGGTATGTGCCAAGCAACTGCCTTCTTGGAAAGCCCAAGGTCAGCCAGGGATGTTCGCTGTCCGTGTAAAGATTGAGTCTGGACTTTGGATTGAACAGAGGGGAGGGAGGGGATGGGAGGATGTGGGGGGGGCAGGTGGTGGAATGAGATGGACACTATCACCCCTATGTGTGGGTATGATTGCATGAATGGTGTGACTTTACATCATGTACAACCAGAGAAATTAGAACTTGTACTCCATTTGTGTAATAAGTAAAATTAATTAATAAAACAAAAAAATTGAGTCTGGGGCCTGGTGCTGGGGTGTAGCTCAGTGGTTAAGCACTTGCCTATCATGAGCCAAGTTCTGGGCTCCCTCCCCAGAATGCAAAGCAAAAGAGTTTGGCCCTTTTACTCACAGCTGGATTTGTACCTGCCCCTTTTCTAGCTGTACAATCTCAGATGAGTCATGTTAAAAATTCCGAGCTGTGGTTTTCTGACCTGTATCATGGGAATGGTGAAATCCTGACGCCTGGGGCTGCTGCAAGGATGAACACGTCATGAGTGTAAGGTGCTTTGACTTTTGCCTGGCATGCAGTAGGCACCCAAGAAATGCAGCTCTGAACCCTTTTATGTGGCCTGTCACTGTTGGGCTTATTGCTGCAGAGGACCCCTCTCCATAGCTCCATTTCTCCATGGAGTCCCAGGAACAGCCTCAGTGGCCAGCTCTGGGGGGTGTCCAACCTGAGGCAGGAGACACAAGTAGACAGTGGAGGACTGGTAGGCTGCACTTGGACTTGAGCATTGGGGTGAGGTGGCAGGATCTCCCCACAGGCTGGTGTGCAGAACACAGTGAGTAGTGATAGAGACAGGGTTCTCAGATGTGCAAGTGGGCTGTGCATGCATCAGAGATGCTGAGACCTGGATCTGGGTTAGAATTTTTAGGAGTCGGGATGGGCGAGATAGAAACTTGGTCCCAGGGGTGTCTCAGGCCAGAGCAGCAAGGCAGGGAGGGCCAGCTGTGGCCACTACTGGGGCTCAGGCTGAAATAGCTGGGGGCCCTGTTCACAAATCTGGGTACCACATAGTGGTCAGATGACCTGACAAGAGTGACTTGATCCCATTGCACCTGAGGTGGGGCAGAGCCTGCAGTGCAGCTGAGCTGCAGGTGAGGAGAGGTGAGCAGTGGGGTGGGGAGCCAGGGATTTCAGTTCGAGTGAACGTTTACACAGATGTTAAATGAGGTCTTCTCTGCAGGTGTCACCAGAGTCCATGACAAGACTTCTGATAGTATCCCATTTTTCCCAATCTGAGGGGTAAGGAGAAAAGTGAGGCCCTCTGTCCCCTACATCCTGGTCCTTATTCTTTTCAAGGAATCACAATTAGGGAGGTGAGGTGGGAGAGTGGAAAGAAGACTGGACCAGCTCATAATAATTGTCACTGTCACTTCCTTAAGTGCTTACTGAGTGCCAGCCACTCTGCTAAGTGAGCTTGTTTTACCCTCAGGGGAACCCTGGCAGGTAGGTCCTGTTATAATCATGTCTGTTTCCTGCTAAAAGAAGTGGGTCAATTGAATATTTCGGCTGAGGTCACAGGGAGTGATCAGTGGCACTGCAGTGGACCCCAGGGCTTGTGCAGATGGCCCCTCTGCCTCACAGGTAATAATCTGGGGGCCCATTTTAGTGCTGCCACTTCTTTGCTGTCTGCCTTTGGACATATCTCTGAACCTCAGTTTTCCATCTGTGAAAGGTCCTGGTCTCTCAGGGTCCTTCTGATGATGCAATGAGATCCTGGAGGCAACTGCAGTGCATAGGGAGGGCTTGTGATTAGAACTGGGGTTCATGGGGAACTGGGCTTAGGCAGGTCACAAGAAGACTTTACATCTGTTAGTGTGCATCCTTATTTAAATGGATAATAATCCAGGGAACCAAGGCTGAGGTCCCCTTTCTGAGGCTCTTGTCTATAGAAGTGGCTAGCTAGTGGGAAAAAAAAATCATCTAGCACATAGATATGTCTAATTGCCTCACCCCTACCTCACTCTTTATATTTGAGCCACACTTAAAAAATAATATGAATTTCTGGCTTCCCTTAAAAAATCAGAAGAACAACTCCATTGGGCCATTTCCCACATGGCCATGGGATATTAGTGTCAGCAGCAGCAGCCTCTCAGGACAGGCCTCCACAGTCCCCAGCTAGCAGCTCCCTCCTTTAAGGTTGGTGCTGAGGCAACAGGGGGGTTGACTCTCCTGGAGTTGGCAGAGGGTACAGCAGGCCTGGGCAGTGAGTGTGGATGTGGATTGTATCTTCAGGTAAACCGATGGCCAAAGAGCATTCACATCTTAAAGTCACATAATAGAGCAGGAAAAAGATTATAAGTACCCCAAGTCAGAAATATGCTTAATTTTGAAGAATTAGGAATAACCTAATTATCAATATTATCATTAGCTTTCTTCTAAATAAACAATAGCCAAATAGAAGAAAAGCACTCAACAACAACAACAAAATACAGAATACCTACAAATAAACTTAAACTCTCCTGAAAAAACATTAGAGAATAAATGAAGAGATGTTGTTTGTTCTTAGACTGAACATCATGAAGATGTCCTTTCCCCTAAGTAGTCATTAGTTCAAAGCAATCCCCAGCAAAATACTAACAGATTTAGGGTAGGAGGATTTGTCCAAATGATGCTAAATATTGAATAAATAAATATTCTAGGATAGTTATAAAAATTCTGCAATTAAAATTTAAAAAATGGCTAGAAGCTCTAGCACAGTTAAAAACATACAATAAAGCTCCAGTAACTGAAATTGTTTTTGGAAGAAAAGTTTCAGACAAATAATGGACTTGAATAGAGATTCTGGAAACAGATCCAAACATATGTGGATGTTTATAAGTGCAGCTTGTTGGGCCCCTACCTCACTCTTTATATCAAAATAAATGGTTGTTGAGGAGCTGGGGTTGTGACTCAGTAGTAGAGCACTTGCCTGGCATGTGTGAGGCACTGGGTTCAATCTTCAGCACTGCATATAAATAAATGAATAAAATAAAGGTTCATTGACAACTGAAAAATTTTTTTAAAAAAATGATTGTTGAGGTGATGGATAGCCTACCACCTTGATTGGATCATTACACATTGTATATATGTATTAAAATACCACAATGTACCCCATCAGTATGCATAATTGTATTAATTAAAACATAAACTTTGAGTTGATCAAAACTTTTAATGGAAAAAATAAACTAGGGAAAAAACATAAAGGAAAATTTTTATAATCTTTGACTAGGAAAAGCCTTTTAAAATATGTTGCAAATAAAGATAAAATATAAATAACTGTTAAAGGTGAATCTTTTGTATGTAGGTAAAAACACCTAAAATAAGTGAGTTAAATGGCACACATCTGTAATTTCAGTGACTTGAGAGGCGGAGGCAGAAGAATTTCAAGTTCAAGGACAGTCTTGGCAAATTAGCAAGACTGTCTTAATATAAACTAAAAAGGGCTGGAGATTTATAGCTCAGTGGTAGAGAGGCCCTGGGTTCAATCCTCAGTACGGCAAAAATAAACCCAAAAAACAACAAAACAAAACAAAACATCCAAAAGACAAAGAACAAAATTGGAGGGCAAAAAGTGGAACACAGGTAAGAAAGAATTTTCTTAATATGTAAAGAACTTTTAAAAAATGAATAAGAAAAAAGGCAATAGGAAAGCCAGGCAAAGTATATGTATAGGTAATTCAATGGGAAAAAATACAGAGGCCCCAATAGTATATAAAAAGATGTGGACCTGACTCATAATTTTAATGCTGCAAATTAAAATAATCATGAGACACTTAAAAACAATACCATTAGCTTTTTAAAGATTAAGGTTTGGTGTTGGAAAGGGTATGAGAAACAGATATTTTCTTATACTGTAATAGGAGTATAAATTGATGCAGTTTCTTGTGGAGGGAAACTTATAATATCTATAAAATTTTTCAATACATATACCTTTCCTCTGATCCAGAACTTTTATATGCACTTTAAGGAATTCTTCTTGCAGGTATATTCACACAAGTGCATTATTATATCTACATATTATAGTAGTCACAGAATTATTATAATGACAATGTAACCTCTATCAATAGGAGCTGGCTAAATTATGACTTTTCATACAATACAATACTGTGAAACCATCAAAAATAAGTAGAGGGGCTGGGATTGTAGCTCAGTGGTAGAGCGCTTGCCTCGCATGCGTAAGGCCCTGGGTTCGATCCTCCGCACCACATACAAAGCAATAAAATAAAGACATTGTGTCCATGTACAACTAAAAAATATTTAAAAAAAAAAATAAGTAGAGCAGGCTGGGACTATAGCTCAGTGATAGAGAGCTTGCCTCACATGCATGAGGTACTGGATTTTATCCTCAGCACCACATAAAAATAAATAAAATAAATATATTGTGTTCATCTAAAAACAAAATATTGAAAAAAAATAAGTAGAGCTATCTGTACAGACGTGAATGAATGTTCAAGAAACATGTTTGAGTAAAAGTAAGCAAGTTGTATAATAATATGCTAAGTATGCTCCCATTTATATAAAAATATAATACAATATTATAATATAGAGACAGTGCAAAATATAATATAGAAATTGTATTGTGGTCAGTGGAAACATTGTATGAACCCACAGACAGACAAACATGGGCACACAGGCATGCACACACACACACACACACACACACACACATACACACACACTAAAGATCAGATGTTTGTACATGAAGTTTTGGTAGATCTCTACACCCTTTCCTCTGCTTTATGGGGCATTGATCAGGTGCTAGGGATACATCAAGGTGGAATTCTCCATTTAGCTCCACCCAGAGTCCCCTTGGGATAGTGAATATTTACAATGTCCCTTTTCTCTCCTGAAATTAAATTCATAAAGATTGTGGCCTGTTTTCACATCTAATTTCAGATAAAATCAAAACAATGCCCTATGAGGTAAAGAAGAAATAAAAGCAACATTATTTATTATTACATAATATATGTTTGATATGCACACCTTCTGAATGTCTAAACCCAGTGCCATAGTGGAGGGGTTCAGGGCTTTCCGTGCACACAGAAGCACCACTGTGAATGCAGCATCCTGACTATACGTATGCAGAGGTGAGGATCAGGGGTTCATGCCTGCCCATACTGAGCAGGATTTTATACATAGGCGAGGAACTCTTGGCAAAGTTCCAAATAAGACAAGTACAAGTTTTGCTTGATTTACCCGATAGTTGCCTTCCTGGAAAAGTCAGAGTATATGAAGACCATGGAAATTGCAAGTTCACATTTATATGTAAATGAAGTTTAGTTCTAGATTTGAATAGTTGTAAACAGATTTTTTTAAAACCCACCTGAACATTTGGTGGGACATGAGAACAGTGTGGGATAAAGGAAGATGTTTTGTTGCGTGGGACAGTTCTACTGCAGGCCAGGAAGGCCCCTTCATCATATAAAAGCCCCTTCAAAATTTTAAAGCACCTTCTAGGAAGCAGTTAGGTCCCTTTGAGAACTGTTAGGACACCTTGAAGGTGTCAGGGGCTCCGTGTTGCTACGGGGCACTCATTTAACTCCATCTGTGTTGGTGGATGTGCTGACAAAGTTCTGAATCTATGAGGGGGACTTTTCCAGCCTACCTCTGTCCTTCTCTCTTCCCCACAAGACCCAAAGCATAGTGGCCACTTAGCTGGACCATGAGGCCAGCCCACAGCTCCACTTAGGGTCTGGGGTGGCAGGGTGGGGAGTAGATATTCCCTGAGCTGCTCCATCTCAGTCCTCACACTCCAGGCTGTCCAGGAAAGATGTAATTAGAGAGCAAGTCCATTTCTCACCATCATTTACATGCCACATTCGATATTAAGTTCAACCTCTGCTCTACCAGCTGGGGCCACGGTTCAGAAATTGCTCACCATTTGTGAACTGGTTCCTGTCCTGTCAGCAGTTTGGGACTGTTCTGATTGGGACTAATTATCTGCAGGTGTGTCCTTGGGTCATAGGCCTGTTGATGGAGCAGCCAGTGTGCCCTACCTGCCAGAAAGGACAGTAGGCTAGGCACCAGACTCCCTGCTTCTGCCCACATCCCCATTGGCCAAGGAGCTGGCAGTCTTGACCCCAGCTGGGCCCATGTGACTTTTGCCCAGGAGAACAAAGGAGTTGAGTTAGCCTGTGTCCTTGTGGTTCTCTTCCCCTGGAGACTACATCTTTGTGTCAGTAGATTGGAATGGCAGGAAGAGGCAGAGAGGCTTCCTCTGGTGCAATACGTTGGCACTGGCCTGGTATGTGACCCAGGCCTTGGGGTCTGAGGTTTCCCATGGGCACTGCCCACTTAAGCATGAGACCATGCCACAGGGCAATGGATGAGCACCTGCCAAGAAAGACAGAGTGGTTGCCAAGTTCCTGAGCCTTCCAGCTCTGATTTGCTGCTTTCTTTCATTCAGCATTTAGAGCCTCAGTTTTTCAAATTTGACAACCCAAGAAAGCACGTCCTGGTTTGCCTTTTTAATCTGAGCAGTATCTGAGGGCTGGAAGAAACAGCACTGGACTAGGAGTCAGAGGAGTAGGTTTAAGTCTGGACTTTGCCATCTAATAGGCAAAGTCCTATTTTTGGGCAAATTGATTGTCCTCTCTAAGTCTCATAGTTTCCCTGTCTATGAGATGGGGATGGCAATGTCTACCCCACCTGCCTCCCTTGGCTGTCTTTGGGGAAAAAACAAGTTAGTGATAGGAGAGAGTTTGAAACCTGCCCAGGGGGGTTCTGGGTGTGTGTGGGCAGCTGTGGGGGAGGACAGAGGGCTCAGGATTAGCACTTGCCACCCTTCCTTCAAGCAAATGTCCTGACCATATAGGGCCTGGATGGGAAGATTGTGGGGTCTGACTCCTCTGTACAACTGGGGAGACTGAGGCCCAGAGAGGGAAGGTGACTGCTCAAGGCCACATTCAGTGAGTTAAAGCTGGAACTAGGGTTCACCCAGGGCCTTGCTCCCCACCCACAGCCTGCTGCCATCATATGGTCAGATGGACTTGTAAGAAATCCCATTCAAATTTCAGAAAGCATTTCTTTAAGCATGTCTCTTGAACGGGAAGGCCAACCTGCCTAAACTTGAAGCCCCAGCATCACCATATTCTAGCTGGGTGACCTTGGATGAGTTATTAACCTCAGCCCCAATTCCTCATCTGTGAAGGGGGGCCCACACTCAAACTGTGATGGCACCTTGTAAAGACTACAGGAGTTGTTCCTGCAGAGGCTCAGCATGGTGCAGGGCATGTGGGAAATACTCCATAGGTAGTAGCAATTAGTACTTTTCAGGCTCTGGTACCAAAACGTCCTTTACCTCTGTCTTGGGGGCATAAGACAAAAGAGAAATTTGCCCCGTGACAAATCTCTGTAAGGGGACGCAATCTTCTGGGGAGTCTTAAAGGGCCTGACCTTGCAAAGGTCCACGCAAGGGTTTAGTCTTGGAGACTGTCAGGCCATCTGGCTGAGAGGAGGGGGAATGGAGGTCTGGGTGTGGTCCAGGGACTCTTTCCCACATGTCCTGGTGTCCCTCATCAAGGGCAGTGACATCTGCTGTGTGTTTGGGGATTTTTGAGAAACACTGAAAACCTGTACAGGTGTTGCTTTTGGCCTGGGAACCCATAAACTCCAGGCCTTGGAGTGGTCTTCAGGGCCAGAGAGGCAAGTTGGGCTGCACAGTGGGAAACCCTCAATCTGGCTGAAAGGCTTTGGGGCTCTCCTGAGGAGGTTTCCCACTCCTGCGTCTTCTGCCTCCTCCATCACACTCTCCTTGGGCCAGATGCCAGACAGCTCTAAACGGCCGTTTGTTCATCTTTCCATGGGGAGCGCCTCCTTTGACCCATTTTTTTTATGAGCCTTTTTGAGGTGCATCAGATGCAACTAAATATCTCTTCCCTCTGAGTGAAGTCATAATGAATAATGAAAAGCAAGAGTAAGAGCAATGCCTATGTACCCAGGCTGTCACAAGGTACAGCGAAAAATTACAGTAAAAGCTCTAATACAGCGTGATAGCTGGAACCTGGTGCTCAGCCTCAGAGCTTCCCCTGGAAGACACTGGGGCATCAGAGCTGCTCCATGCATTGGAAAGGGAGGGTAACATCGCTGCTGACTGTTTATTTGGGCTTTCACTCTGTGCTAGGCTGGGACTAAGATGGTGACCCAGGGAACAGCCCCTGTCCTTACTGTCCTTGCCAGCTGGAGAAAACCAAACCATCTAGAGTAAACACACAACAAACATGTAGTGTGATTTAAAAATGGCACATGCTCTGAAGAGAATAAACTGGGGGAAAGAATCACAAGAGGCTCCAGCCTCTTGAAGGGTGGTGGCAAGTAAGGTGTAGTGGGGGATGGGGCAGGGACTTCTCTAGAAAAGTGGAAATTGATCTGAGATCTAAATGAGAGGCTTTGAGAAGATATGGGAAAAGGATTCCTGGCAGGAGATATAGCCTCAGAAAATGCCTTTTAAATGTATAAAGGAATAAATGAACGAGATGCCTAAAGATGCTGCTAGTAGGGCCCAGTCTATGGATCAGACTGTGGGGTGGGGGTAGGGAGTGCAGGGAGGTGATCTCGGAGTCAGGAGACACCACAGAGGTTGGGTAGCCTGACTCTTCACCCTGTCTGGGGTCCGTTTTATATCAGGGCTTGGTTACCTTTGGTGATGGGGATCTCATTACCTCAAAGGCAAAGAATCTTCAAGCAATATTTACTTGAAGCTGTTCTCAGTTTGATTGTATTTCAACTGTGAGGATAGAAACAGGTTCTACAGACTAGGCCAGCATCTATACTGTGAACTCATAGACCCAGGCACTGCCCAGTATGACCCTCTGCCTGGCATGTGTCCCTAAGGCCCAGTCCAGAGGTTGTTTGGTCTGCATAGCACTTTTTAAACATAAAAAAAAAAAATAGTGCTGAGGCTGTAGCTCAGTGGTAGAGTGTGTGCCTCGCACATGTGAGGCACTGGATTCGATCCTCAGCACCACATAAAAAAATAAAGATATTGTGGGCTGGGATTGTGGCGCAGTGGTAGCATGCTCGCCTAGCACATGTGAGGCACTGGGTTCGATCCTCAGCACCACATAAAAATAAAGTAAAGATATTCTGTCCACCTACAACTAAAAAAAATAAATAAAATTAAAAAAAATAAAGATATTGTGTCCATCTACAACTAAAAAAATAATTTGGCCTATCATTTTAAAGATCAAAGAAGTACCAATGTCTATCAATAGGGGATTTATTAAGTAAAGAGTAGCTGATACATATTCTGGAGTAGCCTTAGACTAGAGAAAAGAATGAAGAAACTCTTTCTGTCCTGAGTAAATCTTTAATGTACATTATTTATGAAAAAAGGAAAGTATAGTTTGTACAGAAGGCTACCTTTTGTGTAAAATATGCATTCAGACATTGCAAATGCATATTTGTATTTGTGCAAGTTAAAGAAACTCTAGAAGAATCCTCAGGAACTTAAGACCATGCTTAAGCAGAGGGTGTGAGAACATTTTTCTTTGAATATCATTTACATTTTTAATTTCCGAAACATGTCAATGTGTCACCTACCAAAAAGTTAAATTTAAACATCTCTTAAAAACCAGAGGATTTAACAAAAGATTAAAAGGTCTAGCCTCTCTGGAAAACATGGAGGCCTTGTCCCTCTTGGGTCTACATGCCCATGCAGCCACACCTGGGGAGAATAAGAAGTGGAGGCCTCCTTCAGATGCCCCAGACAACATCCGGCCAGGCTCTTGCTTACTGACCTGCTAGCATCCTGGGCCATTTGTGTTTTTGACCCAGCACAGCCCCATTGCCGCATCCTGTCTGTTTTCTCTTACTTTCACTCCTGCCCAGCAGAAACCCCCAGGTGTCAAGCTGGGAAGGACTGCCCAGCACTCTCTAGCTGGCCTTGCTGGTTCCTGACTCCAGGCCTATGTCAGGTTGTTCCGCCTGCTTGGAGTGGCTCTCCCTAGGATCAGCTCAGTGCATGAACTGTCAGTGCGGAACACCTGGGACACCTCGAGCAGAGTTCTTGGGGATGTATAACAGCACAGCCTTTCCTCCCAGTGAGATATCAACTCTCTCCAAAGTAAATGTCATGGACACTTTGTAACACCAGCGGTCTGCCTCAGGGCACGCACTGGGCTGCTGCCAAAAACCTTGATATCCAAGATTGGAACTCTCCCTTGAGATACAGGGCTACTCACATTCCAGAACAATCCACCAATCCTATTGGGGTTGAAAGTATTTGTTTTTCGATTGTTAAGTAGATTCATAATGATAGATTCTTAGATTCCTAGGAACCTGGACTTTAGAATGTTAGTGTTTGGAAGGATACTCAGGGGTTCAGAAATGCCAGAGGTCTGATCATTCTAAAGTCAAAATGAAATTCAGGCATCTCCATAATTAAAATGTACATGGAAGAAAATGATGATTTGCTTTCAGGTTAGCACCATGTTCCCAAGAACTATTTGTTGAATAAATGAATGAATATTTGTGTAAAGTGCAGTGTCAATTAAAAAAATAATTTCAGCAGAAAGTAGCCTACTCATTTCTGACCTTGAATTTTGTAGGATAAAAATAAACAAAGCTGGATGGTGCTCCTGGTAATGCACTCATAGATTTTTTTACACTTGCAGGCAGCTTCTAGCCGACCTTTCCAAATAGCCTTCAAGCAGGTCTCTGGGCCTCCAGCTTTCCCAGCCCACTCTACAGTGATCCATCTTCCTAAAATAGCGATTTCATTAGCTTGTTCTCCTGGTCAGAGATGTCCAATGCCTTGTCATTGTCTGGAGGAAGAGGCGCCAAACAATAGCGCCTGGGTAGTTTGCAGAGCTGCTGCTATCCATCATTCTTTTTTTTTTTTTGGTCTCAGGGATTGAACCCAGGAGCACTTAACCACTGAGCCACATCTCCAGTCCCTTTTTATTTTTTTGTTTTGAGACAGAGTCTTGCTACGTTGCTTAGGACCTTGCTAAGTTGCTGAGGCTGGCTTTGAACTTGCAATCCTCCTGCCTCAGCCTACTGAGCTGCTGGAATCACAGGTGTGTGCCACAGTGCCCAGCCTTCATTCATTCTTCCACTCATCTCACCACCCAAACTGAACTCCTTCCTGTTAGTTGAGACCAGGTCTTGAGGGATATGGAGTTGTTGCCCTCAACAAACTCAGTCTGATGGGGGATGCAGTGTGGATACATATACAATCCAGAACAAAACAAAGCCAGAAAGAAAAACAGATATGCCCTGGAGGAAGCCAAATGCTTCTGAGGACAGGACATGGTAGAGAAACCATAGATTTTCTTTGGCTGTGAGGTTTGGGGAGGTTTAGGGAAGAGGTGATGTCTAAGCTGCTCCAGAGAAGCCAAGCATTCTTGGCTTCTTTGCTTTGAAGTTTGGTTTAATCTCTCATTATTCCTTTTTCTTTTTTCTTTCTTTCTTTTTTTGGTACTGGGGATTGAACTCAGGGGCACTCAACCACTGAGCCACATCTCCAGCCCTATTTTATTTTGTGTTTTATGTAGAGACAGGGTCTCACTGAGGTGCTTAGCGCCTCACCGTTGCTGAGAACTGCAATTCTCCTGTCTCAGCCTCTCAAAGTGCTGGGATTACAGGCGTGCGCCACCGCGCCCCCGGCTGGGGACTTTGTTATCCAAGGGAGGCCTAGGGCTGCTGACTTAGAGCCATTTGGGGTCTTGCTACTGCCTCCTCAGTGCTCAGGGCTATGGGAGGAGCGATAAGGAGAAGCCACAGGGATGCCAGATTCAGTTTAGTGCAAAGGAGAAATTCTAAACAGTGGGAGCTTTCTGAGAGCTAAGTGGGCTACCTCCAGAGATGATGATGATGATAGCTAATGTTTATTGAGCATTTGTTATGTGCTTTGGGTCATTTAATCCTTTACTTTTGTAAACATAGGTACTATTTTTGTCCAACTGACAGGTAAAGGAAAATGCCTGAGTTCACTAGTCAGTAAGGGGAAGGGATGGTTTTCTCCTAACCCCAGCATTGAGCTGCTTGTGTTAGTAGTGAGCTCTGCATCATGGCAGGAATCCAAGCATAGCTCTCTCACGTTCCCCTCAAGCACAACTAGGCTGGCCTGGGTGGGGAGGGGGGCCTGTGGAAACTGATTGGACTGCCTAGTCTCTGCAGACTCTGGACCAGACTGTCTGACTTTGAACCCCTGCTCTGCCACTTAGGAATGGGTGACCTCTGTTTCTCAACTGTTGGTGTGTGAGCCTCCATTTCCTCATCCATAAAATGGAGACAGAACTGTGTTATGTGGATTAAATGAGTTGATACTTAAAGGCACTAAGCAGATTCCAGGGCTACTTAAAAATCTGGAGCTCAGGAAAATAGCCTGAGGCAGAGCCAGGTGTGGGTCCTCACAGCTTAGGGTGAGGGAAGAGCTGCCAGGGGCAGGGACTCTTCCACTGTTCTGGACACTCCACTGACCTCCTGCCGTAGTTTCTAGCTGCTGCTGTAACACATGACCTACAACCTCAGTGGCTAAAACTATACAAGTTTATTATCTGACAGTGTGGGAGGTCAGAAGCCCCCATTTCAGGATGTCCACAGGGCCACATTCCTTCCAGTGGCTCAGAGGGAGAACCAGCTCCGTGCCTTTGCCAGCTTCTGGAGACTTTCACAGTCCTTGGCTCATGGCACATTTGCTCTATCTTCAGTGCCAGTAGAGAAGCTTTGACCTCGGCTTCTATTGTTACCTTTTGTGACTCTGGCCCTCCCACCACAGATGCCTTCTCCTCCTCTCTTTTTTTGGTACCAGAGATTGAACTCAGGGGTACTTAACCACTGAGCCACATCCCCAGCCCTTTTTATTTTTTTATTTTGACATAGGGTCTTGCAAGTTGCTGAGGCTGGCTTTGAACTAGTGATCTTCCTGCCTCAAATCTCCTAAGGTGCCAGAATTACACATATGAGCCACCATGCCTGGCTTCCATCTCCTCCTTACAAGGATCTTAGTGATAACATTGGGCTCACCCGGACATTCCAATGATCACCACCTCTCTAAAGCCTTAATTCAACCAGCCTACAAAATGCCTTTTTCCACATAGGGTAACATATTAACAGGTTTGGGAAATTAAGATGTAGACTCTTTGGGGAACTGTTTTTCTTTCTACCACACTCCCAAGGGCCCAGAATAAGTCTCCTTGAATACTCCGTGTCCCTTAGTACCTTGGGGAACCCATCATCTGTGAGGGGATGGGCACCTCTGCATCTCTTGTGCTCTGTTTCTCATTATCTGCCAGCACTGGCTGGTCCTCACTCTGTCTCCATCTGTGACAAATTGTGGCCTCCACAGATACCTAGGGTTAAGAGAGTTTGGAATTTTGATGCCCTGAGACATTGCCTCCTGCAGCTCTGTCACTGAACAGATGGGGACACTGAGATCTGAGAACTCAAGTGAGACAGCCCTGGAACCCTCATCCCTTGCCTCCTATTCTGGGCTTTTTCCTCTGTGCCAGACTCTGCCTTCCTCCTTACAGAATGGAATATTTACCTTCCTTCTCCTCCTCCTTAGTCTGACCACCCCACTGCCATCTGTCTACCTCTTCCAGGAAGCCCTCCCCTGCAACCCTCCATCCAGTCCTGTCTTCTTACCAGCCACATCCCGCTCCTGATTCCAAGCCTTTGCTTCTGCTACTCAGGATGCTGCTCATTTGCCCAGAGGTGGCAGTATCTGCTATGATGGGAAGAGTGCTGGATAGCATGGGGTCTGGCTGCTGCCTCCTTGGTGCTAGGCATCAGGATCACAGACCTTCATCCCAGCTCCACCATAACTCCTGGGAAGTCTGAGAGCCTTGTCCTCTGAGAGCCTCAATGTTCACATCTGCCCAATGGGAATTATAATCCCAGATCATCCTGTCCTTGTAGAACTGTGGGGACACACACTTGACAGAAAGTGTGTGAAAGCATCCCCTCAAAGTAAGGAGCTGTGCCTTTCTGTGAGTTCACGAAAAGCCTGCCATCTTGACTGTGCTAGGGTCCTACCTCACCAGGTATGTGCACAGGACATTTGCTGAAAGACTGAGCAACCAGTGGACCTGCCAGTTTCTGCCCATGTGCCTTCAGTGCACATCTCCTGGAAGCAGTCCCCAGGTGCTCCTGGCTCCAGGAAACCCTCCCCATTACCCCCCACAGACCCCCGACATGGGTCCTCCATCAGCTTTCCATTATGCCCAGTACCCCCTTGTGCCTTGATTTAGGATTCTTCCTGCTTATACTATGAGATTCTGAATTATCTCTGCCTCCTCCAGCCTAGCCTAGTGTGAGAATATAGCAGAACTCAGGAAGTGCTGGCTGGCTGGATGAGCTGTCATGACTGGCTGTTACTAATCACCCTGCACCACACCCCTTCTAGGTTATTGTCAAGGTTATTGACATGATTCACACATTCACATACATACATCTTTGGTGAGCAAAAAGGCACATTTGATTTCAAGATATTAAAATTATTTCTCCCCAAATGCATTAACTTCTAGTGCCTGCTGCCCTTCCACTCCCCACAATGTTCACAGATCCAGAAAAAGGAAAAAAAACTCTCTCTAATTTATCTCTATTAGCTTTTATTTTCATTATTGAAGAGGCCATAGAACTTCTACTCCCACCCTGAGATGGTCTATAAATGTTTGGTGAGGCTGCGTTCAGCCTGAATCCTTAGGGACACCTGCTGCCTGCTGGATGAGACTGTCCAGAGAAGCATTTGTCTTTGCAGAACTGGTAGTCCCTTTTGTACCCCTCTGTTGCTCCAGGTCCAGGATGGTGTCGTTTGTCCACCTCAAGGACAGGGTGCTGAGTAGCCTGTTGAGGAGTTGGTATCTAGAGTGGGATTCAGTGTAAGACTCTCCCCAGTCTCCATCCTGATCAGTCTAAGCTAGGATATAATAATCCAAGAGTCACACCAAGAGTAACAGCTATTGCTTCTAGCTGGCGCTGTGCCAGGCATTGTTCTCAGCACTTGACTTTCTGTTAACTTGTCTCATCTGCATAACAACCTTAGGAGGGAGTTATTCTTGTCTCTATTGTCTTGCAATAACGGAGGCACAGAGAAGCATAGAAACTGGTGGAAGCCCACACAGCTCATAAGTGATGGAGCCAGGATCAAGTACAGGCAGACTTCAGAGGCCACATGCTTGGCCATTGGGTCATACTGCTCTCACCAAGCCTGGCTTGCCGGTGACAGGCAAGAAGTCTGACAGAGAGTCTGAGTGGGGCAGACCTTAATCTAGGGAACAGAGCACAAACAGAGCCAATGCGTTGATCTGGGGACCCATGGGGCCTTCATCTTAGCTGGTCCTTATCTTGGTCTTAATTTGGCTGAAGGGCATTGTGACAACTCACGCTCCAAAAGCTGGCATCCCCATAAGCCCGCCTCCCTGTCTGTGGCTCTAGGGGTGAGCAGACAGCAGCAGGAAGAAGTTCCTTCTTCCTTGGGAAACTCAGGCAGTACCCATTTAGGACACCCGGAGGTATCCCAGCCCCCAGGGGCTCTCAGCCCCTGCAGTGCACCTCCACTGCCCAGGCTATGTGGCCCAGTGTTGGGAACCCAGCATGGCCAGCAGCTCCCCACCTACCCGCAAGCTTTCTTCTGTTCTTTTGTTTTCAGGGGAGAAAAAAAACTAGAGAAAAATGGTCACTACTTTCCTTCAGTAGGTAGGCTTTCTTCCTCCTTCTCTGGTCTTGGAGAGGGAAGGCCAAGTCCTGGAGATGGCTGTGCCCCCTTCAGGAATGAGCCCTTGAAAGTCCCCAGCTTTTCGCCCCCATGCATGGGATCCCTGCTCTCTGGTCACTATTGCCTTACCTACCCAAGAGGAAAACAGATGCCACACACTAGTGCAGGAGGTGCAGGGTGGGGGACCTTGGCCAGGCACAAGGAAGGAGTGGGCAGGGTGCTCACCTCCACAGACTGTGGTGTCCTTGAGCCGAGAGGAGGGCTGCGGTGGGAGAGCTGGCCGCGTCAACTGGACCTTGTCGTGGAGTTTGCCTCCTCCTCTCCTGGATCCCTGTCTTCTATGCATGATTGAGGTGGCTGGATCTGGGGACAGGAGGACGGAAAGCCCAGGGAAAATGCAGGAATGGCTGATGGTGCACTTAGAGCTCTGGGCAGTGACTCTTCACCAGCGGGATGGACTGGCAATATCATGGTCCGCATCCTTCCAGCCAGTAATGTCAGCCCTGCAACGTTGCTCAAAAAGTATTGTCTAGAAGAGGACCACAGCTGGCAGGCACAGTCCTCTGTGCTAACACAGAGTTAGGTTATGAAAAGATATTGGTGGTTTTCTTATTTTAAAATCTCTTTTGTGCTAATGCGGCTGATGGAGTAAGAGGTTCCTATGGTACCCAACCCAAGGCCCCAGACCCCGAGGTGGCTTCCCAGCCCTCCACTACTCCCTCCTCTGGTCTCCCAGAACCATTTTGGTTCTATGCCTGGCTCCCAGGGCCTGTCCCAAGCAGGCCCATCAACTGCTCAGCTTCTCTGTGTCCTGAGCACAGCTCCAGCAGGGACCAGCACTGCCCACGGCACCCTCTCGGATGAATCCCTTCTTTGACCTTTGTAATTATTCCTGCTCAATCTCCCTCCATGTTTTCTCCCTCCCCCCTCTTGAGGTGCTCACTCCTGCACTCTCTCCAGTGTATTAAGGATGTGAGTGAAATTGATGACTGGGATGTCTCAGGTCTTTATGATGATGAATGACTTTCACTGCCAAAGCTTTTATTGTCTGTGATTTGGGAAGAGGGGGGAACTGATATATCAAGGCTGCCTGTCACACCATTTAATACAGTTATAAATCCTGACGTCACTAACTGGTGGTCAGGAGCTGGAGAATTCCACTGGCCTCTGCTTTGCTGAGCCTTTATGGATTTTTTTTCCCTCTCTCGCCTTTCATTGCTCGGCTGTCACAATTGTGTTTCGGGAGGGGTGGATGGGAACAGCTAGGTGGTGACTTTAAATATCCCAGGGACGTCTAGTCTAAGGAAGAAATGGGAACCCTCCCCTCACCCTCACTCTAAAAGAAGAAGCAGAAGGAAGGCCTTTGGTTCTAAGGTGAACAAGGAAATTGCTCAGTGGAACAAATCCTAAAATTCTGCTCATACCTTCTTGTGTGTGCACCATCCTTTACAGTTTACCAAGTGACTTAGCATCTGTAACTTTTGAGATCCTCCTTCTATCCTTAGGAGGGCATCAGGGAGAGACTTGATCCTCACTTTACAGAAGGGGAAACTGAAGCTCAGCAAATAAGTGGCTTGGCCAGGGCCACACTGTCAGATGGATGCAGAGGGAGCTCCTCGGGAGTTGTAGCAGAGCATGACCATAGGGAGCACAGGGCATCTGCTAGGCAGGCTTGGGCTCCAATCCTTGACCTCATTAGTAATTGACCCTATAAAGGTCACTTAGTATTTCCTGATTTCCTCACCTGGAAAGGAGACTAGCTTTCACCTGGTTGGGTTGTTATGAAGACTGGATGAGCTCGGGCATGTACATTTCTTAGCAAGTCTGCCCAGAGAAAGTGTTCAGTGAATCTTTTTAAAAGGTGGATTGTCCATGAGGGAGACATGGGGCAGATGTCACAGGAATGTGAGTAGGGCCACTTACATTCTCCTGAGGTTGTATGGTGAGTGGCCAGGGAAGGCTTCCTGTAGGAGGTGATACTGGAGTACTGAAATGGGTAGGAATTAGCCAGGCTGGGAGAGAGGCAAGGAAGGGCATCCAGCAGAAAGAGCATGGGAAGCAGCTGAGGTGAGGGAAGGCAGGCCCCCGAGGCTCCCAAGGGACTGGGGTCAGAAGCTCCAGATGCTGGGAGACTCCAAGGGGGTGGCATCTTTGAAGGAAACTTTTTGGAGGTCTTGGCCAAGGATGGACATGAGGAAGAAGAGACCCAGTAAGGAGCCTAGGCCCCCTGGAGGGGGTGTAAAAACCCAGGGAAAAGGTGGGCCTGGATTCAGATGTGGAGAGGCGGCTGGAGGAAACATGCTGGGTAGAACTGGCAGTCGTCTGATGTGGGGGATGGCGGGAAGCTGTCGTGGGGGGCTCCCTGGTTGGAGCTGGGAAACTAGGTGGGTAATGGAGCCACTGGCTGAGAAAAACACCACAGGAAGAGCAGCTGGCCAGATATGCTGGCTTGCTGTAGCCCAGGGACACACTGAAGTCCAGAAGGCAGTGGGCGAGGAGTCGGGCTGGGGGTGTGGACTTGGAAGTCGTGGGTTTAGAGGTGGTGAGAGGAGCAGGGTCACTCTGTGAAGATGTTCAGATGAGAGAGGTCAAGAGCAGAGGAGCCTGGGAAGGGACTCTGAGGAACAAATGTGGCTGAAGGAAAAGCAAGAATGGAGAAATCTGGGAGGAGGTGATAGGGGAAGGACAAAGCAGACCATGAAGCCTTCCCATCTTGGAGGCTGGAGCAGTCCCAAGCCTTAGCTGTCAATAAAATTCTCTCTGGCTGCTTAAGCAGAAAAGGGAATTCTCTAAGGATATTGGAACATTCGGATTCTCTAAGAGGGCTTGGAGGCTACACGGCCAGGAATGACCCTGAGCCATACTATAGGAGATAGATATCACACCTTCACCTGTGGACACAGACCCTTCAACTCACGTGACCATCACTAGACACTGGATGTCACCATGGGATCTCTGCCTCAGCAGATGGACTCCATGTGGTGCCTGCTTCTTTGTGTCACTGGCTTCTGAATTAACAACTCACACACGTGTGTCTGCTTGGTGGGCCCAGAAATGGGCTGCACCCTAGCTGCAAGGGAAGCTAGGAAATCACATTTCTGACTTCTGCTCAACAAGCCTGAGCTCTTAAACTACAAAATTTCCCGAACCAAAGAGGGTGTGCGATGACATCAGGTGGCTTAAAACATTTGGAAGAATTAAAGAGTGGGCCGAGAGATCCAAGATAACAAGGACTGGGAACCATCCGTTGGCTTTGGGTGTCAGGAGGACCTTATTCTTTGAGTCATTTATCTATTCTAGTCCACCTCTTGCCACAGGGTTTGAGGCAGCATTAAATTAAAACCCAAGGGCATCTACGTATCTGCCCAAAACTACCCAAAGCAAATGTAGTGATTGCACTGGATTCTGGGCTAGAAGTTGTGACACTTGAGCCCTGAAGCCCAAGGATAGCCCTGGAGAGAAGGCCTCTGGACCAGGTGCCTGTGGGGTGGGGCTGTCTTTCAGGATCTGAGTGGGTTAGAGTAAGCTCCTGGACTAGGGTAAGAGTAAGGGAGAGAGAAGAGTCAAGGACCCAATGAGCTGGTCCCAATCTTGTGGCTCAGGAGAGTAGCTGGGAAGCATTTTTCTTTGGCTAGAACTTGGGTAGCTTCTGAGCTTTGGTTAGTGACTTTTCTTCCATGAGGTGGAGGAGTGGAAAGTAACACCCACTGGGCTCAAAGAAAAAGCTTCCTATCCTTATGGGCACAAAACCCCAGCACTTAACAGAAGCAGAGCCCAGAACAGTGTCTCAGAAAATGTCCTCTGAGTTGATAAGCATTTGCTCTCAGCTCTGTGCCAAGCATGGTGCTGAGCACCACAGGGAGACAGAGGTGAAGAGGACATGGTCTCTGTGCTGGAAGGGGTCATGTTAGTGTCTTCACCACTGTCCCAGGCAGTCTGAAGAGGGCTAGAACATAGAATTGTGTGCAGGGCCCCTGAGGACACTAAAGATGGAAAGTGGGACTGTGAGTGAGTGAGGCCAGGGTATGGGGGTTCTGTTAAAGGAGGTGATAGACAACACTGGAGAGGGCCAGGTGCCTGTCAGGGTGCAGCAGCAGCATTTGCTAAAGCACAGAGGCAAATTGGAGGAGAACAATTGGCTGTTTAGTGTTAGGTTGGGGTGGGGGCTGGTGCCTATACAATTCCAGGCAAAATGATTAGAAAAGGGAAGCGAGGGGTCTGCATTGGACCTAGTGGCAGAGGGGGGACACAGAGTGCAGGGTCCAATTAGAGACAGCTGGAGCCAGGCAAGGGGACAGTCTGGGGTCGGTGGCAATGGGACTCCAGTGTCTGGAGCTGGCTAAGGGCGATGCCCCCTAATTAAAATCTGATTCAAAGGTGGTGGTGGTGGGAGAAGTGGGTCCGATGGGTGCCAGGATGTCTGGACTGGGCCTTTTTGTCCCAGGGTGCCCCAGAGCCTGCTGGGTGCCCTCATTATGCCTCTCACATGGCAGGGAGAGACACGAGCAGCCATCGAGACGCCGGGTGCCTCCTGCTGGTGTGTGGAGCGCCGGGCAAACCACATGAGATCCCATCTCGCACATAATGTGCATCCGAGGACAAAATTAGATTGAGGAGTAAATGGAGCCGAAAATTTCCAAAGCGTTTCCCGTCAAGAAGCTGCTCGATTGCATGTTTTAATTCTCTAAGTCCTCCTGCCCGGAGAGGTTCATTTTGGTGGGAATGGCTGAAGCAGAAGGGGCTTGGGATGGGAGGGGACTGCTGGGGACCTGGGGCTCAGAGACCAGAGCGGGAAAGAGGTCTTTTGCATGTGTAAATCTGGATTCCACGTGGCTCGTCTTCAGGGAGATGTGGCTCAGACCTCAAGTGACCCAGCGAAGTGGGTAGTCTTTGCCCCATTCTGGAGACAAGGAAATTGAGGTGTGGAGATTAAGTAATCTGCCTGAGGTGGCATAAGTAGAATACAGGTGGCCGGAATGGCGAGCCCCGGGCCTGTTGAGCTTCAAAACTCAAGCCGGTGTGACATTGGGTTGCAGGTTTGAATGTTTCCATTTTATTTGATTTTGTTTTATTTTATTTCTTTGCTAGAGGCTCTGCCTTCTTTCTCTTCTCCCTCTGTTTCCCTCCTTCTCTCTTTTCTGTTTCCAAAGCCCAGAAACCTTGGGAGGCAGAGCAAGGGCTATTATGCCCATTTCTCAGTTGTGGAAAGTGGAGCTCAGGGAGGTGCCTTTGCTGGTAGCACAGAGGGAGAAGGTCAGTGGCAAACTCCAAGACATCGGGTTTCTATGTGTGTTCCCCTTCCTGGCCCTGCCTTGCAGGATGAGGAAGGCTCCAGAGGCCTTGCTGAGATGGGCCAGGTTTATGGGGCCCAAAAAGATGCTAGCATTCCTGGATCTGCTCACAAAAGCATCCTGGTTCACTTCTTCAGGGACATTAGAAGACATGGGTCACTGGAAGAAAAGAATTTAGTCAGTTTTTTTTTAAAAAAAACTTATGGGACGCTTTGTGAAGAGAGAAGGGAGATGCAGAAAAGGAGAAAACAAGGGAAAAGAAATCTGGACCAGAAGTATGGTGGTTCCTGGGCACATGCCTGGCTATGCCTGGCTCTCTGTGCAAGGCCCTGCTCCTGCTGGCCTTTGCCTTTAGCTACAGAATAGGCAATTAATTCTTTCCCAACAATTATTAAGGTCTCTTTTGATTTTTGTCTTTATTTATTTATTTATTTAGCCAAGAAAAACTTTCATTCAGCTAGAACCTTCCTGCTAAATTTTATATAAAACAGTTAGACATGGGGCCTGGGATTATGGCTCAGTGGTAGCGTGCTCACCTAGCACGTGTGAGGCACTGGGTTCGATCCTCAGCACCACATAAAAATAAAATAAAGATATTCTATCCACCTACAACTAAAAAATAAATATTTTTTAAAAAAGTTAGACATGACTCCTAATGGTTGGGAGAGTGGGAGTCCAGGGGCCCAACATCCCCTGGAGGCTCAGAGGTGCAGACCAAACCCTGTGGCCTCCTTGGTGTTTAGTGTCCTTTGGGCTCTGGTGCCACCTGACTCGGCAGAGCTTTTTGAGCCAGGGTAAAGGCAGTCAGGTTCTTAGTCCCCACAGCTGGGGCCTCAGCTTTCATACCTTATACCTCAGCTGCTACCCTAGCTCAGCCCCACCTCTGCCTGAGCCTGAGGAAGCTCAGATTCAGTCCTCAGCTTGTCTTTCCCTTGAGGGTCATCTCCTGGAGCAAGGGGAGGCAGGCAGTGAAGACCCATACCTGGGCCACCCCTCAGCCCCAGCCGGGCCAGCTCCTCCTGAAGGAACTGAGTCCCAGCGCCCATGCCTCGTCCTCCAGGAAGGCTGCCATCCAGATGAATGGAATATTGGCTCTGCTCTTTGCTGTTTGTAAGACTTTGGACAGGACCCTCTGCCTCTCTGAACCTCAGTTTTCCCAACTGATAGGGTGCATAGCAGGCAACTTGACCCCAGTTGGGGCTGATTCATATACTTGCCCCCACATGATGACATGAAGCTCCCTATTCAGTAGGGCCCCGGCCCCTGCATTGTGTGGAGACTTTCTCTTCTGTGATCCCCTCTGGGGCCCCTGATGGCCTGCAGGGGATGCAGGGCGGGGCTGATGGAGACCCAGAACTGGTGATGGCTTGTGATCAGGAGCCTAAGCTGAGCCGGGGCTTTTAGGAGCAGCCAGGAACTCTGTGAGACAGACAAGCCCTGGTACCTGAGCCAGGATCTCTGGGAGGGGAGGGCTGGGGAAGGCTGGGCTGGCACTTTGGCAGCCCGTGGCGCCAGCCCAGCAGCGCGATTTAATGCATGTTCTCTGCAGCACATTAATTTGCTGTGCTCCCTGGGAGGTGCCTCTGCGGGGTGGGCTTGGTTTTCCCTGGCAAGCTGTGCACCTGCCCAGCCCTGCTTTCTCTCAGGGGCCTCCTCAGCAGTGGGTTCCCAGCATCAGCCTCACTGTTCGATCTGGGGAAACGGCTAAGGAGTAGGAGCCCATGTCACAAAACATCAGTGTTTTCTGGCTGGGCTTTCTCAGTCCTGGGTCTTGCTTATGACATCTGCATCTGGCCTCTGGACCAGAAGTAGACTGGTTTAGGATTGTGACAGGGCTGAGTCCCTTTAAGAGAAATCAGAAGCCTATCAGAGGCTTAGACATTCACCTACTGACTTTTTCTTGAAATAGATGGGCGGTTGGTTCTCATGTCTCTGTAGTGGTGTATGATTTTCCCCCAGGAGGGGAGAGTCGGGCTCCAAGATCATAGGCGAGATGTTCAGGGAGGGGAGGGATGTGCTTGAGGTATAGGAAGGAAGTGGAGAGTTTCTAACTTCTGGTCTGGGGCTGCCTGTGCCTTAAAAGGCTTTGCGTCTGATTCTCTGCCCTGACTTAAACTCTTACCTTGAAAGGATCAGTAGGCCCCTCCCACCAAGCCTGACCCTTCCTTCCTAGATTGCAGCCCCAAGAAAGACCTTGATCAGTGGAACCTGCTGGTAGAGCGCAGCTGCTGGCATTTCCGGTCCTACCCCCACGCCTGGCCTCTTTCTGCCTGTGCAAGCTTGGGCACCTTACTTAATGTCTCTCAACCTCGGTTGCCTCCTCTGTACATTGGAGGTCAAAACAGGCATGGCTAATGTTTGGGAGCATTTGCGTGGGCCAGACACCTTTCTAAGTGCTTTACAGGTACTAAGTCTTCCATCCCTTTGAACAGTCTAAGGAGGTAGCACTACTTCCATGTTTTATAGATGAGGAAACTGAGGCTTGCCTCAAGCATGCAAAACAACTAACGGGTAATCCAAACAGCCGCTGCCAGTACTCGTGCTCTTAACCACCAAGCTCAGCCTCCCATCCCAACAACACGAACATTTTCTACTTCCTAGAGTTGTTTTGGTGACTAAGTGATACAATACCTGAAGCTCTTAGAAGAGAGCCTGGCAAATAGAAAAAGCTTGATATTGCCACTCCTGCACTCCCTCCATCTGGTGTGCGCTCAGCAGATACTGTAGCACAACAGGGGTGGGGTGACCAGCTCTAGAAGCTTCTACTGTGGGCAAAGCATCCCTTCACTTCCTTCTGCCCTCATCAGCATTCACATTTCCATCTTCACGTGATTTATGTGGGTCCTGAGCTGGTGGCCTGGAAAAGGCCTGGTGGGACCTTGAGGCTTGGCTAAGGTATTCTTGGCATCATGATGTTGTCCTGGAAAGCAAGAAGTATCTTCCCTGACACCTCTGTCCCAGAGCAGGGGCAGGGAGGAGCCCATACTTCATGCATCTTAGATTCATTATTATCTCCCCTTCTAGACAGTGAGAGCCCCTTGGGGCACAGACTGTGTCTGGTTCTTAAAGTTAATTTTAAATCAAATGTTAATTTTGAATAGAAGGTAATACATGCATGTGGTTAAATATTCAAACCATACAGAAAAAAATAAAATGAAAAATAAGTTTTTTTCCCCCAACCTCAGCCCTCCCATCTGTAATCCTTGCCCCCAAAGTTAGCAGTGTCTTGTGAATACTGTCAGTATGTTAATCTATTAGAATACAGATTTTATCCATTTTTTACTAGCACAAGTAGGACTATATCTTACACAAGGTTCTCTTGCACTTTGCTTGATTCATTTAACAATATACCTTGGAGATCTTTCCATAATCCCCACATTCAAATCTTCCCCATGTTTTTTCAAAACTGTAATATTCCATCATGGGGAAGTATCCTAATTGATTTATTCTCGCTATCATGATAGACAGGTGGATTTCTTCCTCCCTCCACTTCTCCCTCCACTCTTCCCTTCTTCCTTGCTTCCTTTTCATTGTAAACCTTGGTGTGCTTTTCTGTATATTTCCACAGGTAAAGTATTAGAAGCAGAATTGCTGGTCAAAGGGGAGGTACATTTTGTATTTTGTGACTTTCCTGTTGAAACAGAATATATAGGGTGCATGGGAGATGTGGGGAGTGCATAGGTTCTGAAGTCAGAACCTCAGTTGGTATCCTACTCTTTGGGTGCCTTATCTATAAATTCAGGATTGTAAAGATTTGTATCTTCCAGAATGGCTGTGATATTTAAATGAAATGTACATACAATGCATTTAGAACAGCGCTTGGCACATGGTAAGAGCTTTCTAAGCGAGAATTGTTGTGGTTATTATCACTATTATCGTCATCTCTGGGTCCTCTGAAACACTCAGACTGGTACTTAAAACTTAGTAGGAGTCAGATAATATCTGAATGAGTGAATGATGAACGAGTGATGACTCGAACTAGCCACAGTTGCCCTGGGAATCCTTCTGCTGTAAATATGCTTTCTTGGGCTGGGGTTGCAGCTCAGTGGTAGAGCGCTTGCCCAGCATTTGTGAGGCACTGGGTTCGATTCTCAGAACCTCATATAAATTAAAAGAAATAAAGGTCTATTGGACACCAAAAAAAAATTGCTAAACATTATAACAAGTTTATTATATATATAAAAATTACTGCCTTTTGCAGGGGGTGGGGTGAGGGTTCTGGGGATTGAACTTAGTAGCACTCAACCACTGAGCCACATCCCCAGCCCTATTTTGTGTTTTATGTAGAGACAGGGTCTCACTGAGTTGCTTAGTGCCTCGCCATTGCTGAGGCTGGCTTTGAACTCGCAATTCTCCTGCCTCAGCCTCCCAAGTCGCTGGGACTGCAGGCGTGTGCCACCGCGCCCGGCAAATACTGCCTTCTTCCTGTCCCTGGACCAGTACCTGTCCTGGCAGGAGGCTGCAAGCCATCAGCAGGGTGGGGCTGCCTTTCAGCCTCACCAATTAGAACCCTGTCTTTGTTGTTTTATTATGTTGGATCCACAGTAACTAGTTCAAAGAAGATCGTGCCACAAATGTACATGGAATATTGACTGAGCCTCAGCGTCAGCTCTAAAAGGATAGGCAGGTGAAATTCAAACATGCTCTCAAATCTGAAACACAGGACTTGAGTCTGACAGCTTCCTGGGATTTCTGGGCAGTGGACTAGGTCTGCTGGAATGAAGGAATGGGAGGGACTGACAATACCAATGTAAACTGCACCTCAATTCCTGGGTTCTCAGATTTGTCTTCCTGGCTCTACAAATCCAGATTAGATCATTAGCCAGGACAAGGAGGCCAGTCAATTAGCTAAATGTGAAGATTAAGTAATTTTGGGAAAAGAAATTTAGGGTTATTGCTTCTAAGTAAATAATATCACCTAAGCTGATGGCTAAATAAGCCTGTCATTAGGAGCCTGCCAGATGCGCTGTCATGACGGGCAGCTCCTCTGGCTTAGCACTCTGTTGTCTAGAGGCTGAGGCGAGCTGTTACAGGGATCCACCTTTCCCCTCTAGTGAAGTATCCCCTCAGCAACCCTCTCAATCTGTACAACCTTTACCAGGGGCAGGTCCAACCAAGGGGACTTCAGAGCAGCCTGTTTGAAGTGTCATACACCCCAGGCACCAGCCAGAGCTGCAAGCCTGGAGATGCACCCTGGGTGTCCACATCCAGCCAGGTTTGTGAAGCAGGATCGAGTCCCTCCCCAAGTCCCCACCATTGGCTGTTTCTCTCCCCCACCCTTTAGGTGACAGTTGTCTACTGCCATCTGCTCTAGTGTTTGTTGAAAAATTTTCAGCTCAGGTCAACGTCTCAGGCATGGTTCCCACAACAAATGTCAGAATGTACTTTTAAGAAGTTAAAAATATAGTGTGTGTTTGTCAGATTTCCATGACTGTAACAAGATACCTGCAATAATTAACTTATAAACAGTTTATTTAGTTCTGCTGTAAATACTGCCTTGGACTGGAGGTTCCAGTCCAAGATTGGGTGGAGCCATTTCTTTGGACCTCTGGTGGCAGGCAGTTCATGAGATGCGAAATGCCCACCTCATCAGCCAGGAAACAAAATTAAATAAATAAATAGGCCAGGGTCCTATGATCCTTCTTAAGGGCACACCCACCAATGACCTAAGGACCTCCCACTAGGCCCCCCCCCTAAAAGTCCCACTACCTCCCGATATTGCCACCCTGAGGACTGAGCCTTTAATACAGGGACTTTTCGGGGATACTTACTCAAACTATAACATAATTTTTGTACAAGTGCAAAATGGACAATATATAAAATGAAGATTTAACTCCATTTGTTAATGAGGGAACCTATACAAAGGTAAAACTGATTTTAAGAGCATTTAAGGAACAGGGTTTATATCATCTGTCAGGAAAATCATGCTGGTAGCATGATTGTATAGCACATGTGAGTCCCTGGGTTCAATCCCAGGTCTGCAAAAAAAAAAGGAAGCTGGAATAAGTTTACTAGATGAGAAGCCGGCGTGGTGGTGCAAGCTTGTAATCCCAGCACTTAGGGAGGCTGAGACAGGAGAATCACGAGTTCAAAGCCAGCCTCAGCAATGGCGAGGTGCTAAGCAACTCAGTGAGACCCTGTCTCTACATAAAACATAAAATAGGGCTGGGGATGTGGCTCAGTGGTCGAGTGCCCCTGAGTTCAATCTCCAGTACCAAAAAAAAAAAAAGATTACTAGATGAGAAATAAGATTAGTTAATGTCCTACAAAGCATTATAGCTCACACCTTCAGGGTTATTTTTATACTTAATATTTACCTGTAACTTCACAGCATCTGAACTCTACTCAAAAAGCAAAGAGTTCATTAAACACAGGGACATTCTCTCAGGCTTGATCCCCGGGCTTCCCCATAGTGTAGACAGGCTGTACACTCTCATTTAAGACCTCATTTTTTAAAGTTTGTAAACAATGTTTCTTAACTTGCAGGAAGGTTTCTCATGTTTCTGTGACTGTGAGAGGGGTCTTCTGGGAAGATGCACAAATCCCAGCAGCAGAAGGGTCTGTGTGTCTGGTGAAATCATGGGGCCAATACAGAGGCAGACATGCTGGCTTTGGAGCCCCACTGAGTCCAGAGTGGCCCTGAGCAGTGCAGGTCTGGGAGAAAGTGCCAGAAAGCCAGGGGAAAGGGGAGAATGGGCTGACACAGGGGAGGTCAGTCCATGGAGGAGGGGAGTCGGGGGGCTTGGGGACTGGTTGGACAGGATGAAGGCTAGGTGTCTTTGAAGCCAGTGTGGTCAGGGGTCTGAGGCCGTCACCCACAGAAACAAGAAGGATGGCAGGAAGCATGGGGCTAGCTGTGCTCATGCCCCTGTTTCCTAGAACCCCCTTTCCTGCGTGTTTTGACTGCAGGCTTTGGCCTGTCACACCCTGCAGGGTAGACACCTGGACATTCAGGCAGCGCTGTTGCCCTTAGCCGGGCCTGGCAGTGTGTAAAACTGCTGGTGGTGGGGTGGTTCCACTGGGGACCAGGGGGCTTTGAAAATGAGTGAAGGTGGAAAATTGGTCGTCTGAGGGCTAAACATGGCCTTGGACACATTTTCTTTGTTTCTCGGTGTACATTTTATTTATTTATTTTTAAATTTTTTTTTTGGTGGGGGGGGAAGTACCAGGGATTGAACTCAGGGGCACTCAATCACTGAGCCACATCCCCAGCCCAATTTTGTATTTTATTTAGAGACAGAGTCTCACTGAGTTGCTTAGTGCCTCGCTTTTTGCTGAGGCTGGCTTTGAACTTGTGATCCTCCTGTCTCAGCTTCCCAAGCCACTGGGATTGTAGGCGTGCGCCACTGCGCCCGGCCTCAGTGTACATTTTAAAAAGCTAGATTAGTTATTAGCATCCACATAGTCAAGAGAGTCCCCAATGAAGTGAATCTAAATGAAAACCAGAAATTCAGCTTCTGTTAAGAACTAGCCTACCCTGAAAAGAGACTGCTGTCCAGGGCTAGGTGTCTGTTCGCCCATGTCCACTTTTGGTGAGAAGGCCCGTGGCAGTCATGTAGGTCAACAGCCTCATCTCCTTCTAGAAGTTTCTTTCCTAGAGACATGAAAGCCAGCCTAGTGCTTAGCCTCCTCTCACTACAGTGTGATCCACGGTGTCCAGGAAGTCAAGTGCTATGGGCAGGAGCACAGAGGCCAACGCAAGCAGGCACTGTCATCTCTGCAGCCGTCAGCACCAGCCTCCTTCCCACCCACACAGAGAGGAGACGAATGCCACTCACTTATAGAATGTTGGAGCAGGAAGAACCTCAGGCCATCTGTTCCCACTGCTTGAATGTTCTGTTGGGAAAACCAATACCCAGAGAGCAGTGGGGTTTATGGGAGGTCACTACTGCCCAGGGTATGCAGGCTTCCTGGGCATTAAGTGTCCCCAGCAGATACGATTGCAAAGGACCTTGCCTTTCCAATCAGCTCCACCATATTCCTTTATAGTGTGGTCCTTGTGTGCAGAGACCTTTCTCTGCTGGGAAGAACCTCCCACTCCAGAGTTGTCAAGGTTGGCAGCCACCAAGCCACTGGGCCATTGCCAGCTTCCTGCCCCCACCCATCTCATTCACAATAATTAAGGGGTCCCTGAGTGGCCCGCTCTGTCCTCTCACTCACACTCACAGTCAGGTAGGCAGAGGGGGAGCTGGGTTGGTGCCCCGTGGTATTCAAAGTGAAGAGTTTGCACACTGTCAGGGTAATGAATTCTGCAAGGCTTTGAAGCGAGTGGCTGGAGGATCTCTGTGTCATGTGTCTGGGAGTGACAACCCCCAGTGGTTAATTACTGCCACACGATGAGAACCGAGCTGGTAGGAAAATGAGATAAGTTCATTATGAGCTAAATTTGAAGTTAATTGGATTCATATCACACCCCCCCCCATATTAGTGTACATAGAGAGTGCTGCCTAGAAATGGGATGTGCCGGAAAATAAAGCTGCACCTAAGCAGAAACTGATAAATCAGGCCCAGTTGTTTTGTGGAGTTCGTGACGGAAGGCTTTCTGAGATGTTGGTAAGATGGCAACCATGGATGAGTAAAGCCACCATCATTTGAATTGTGCCATCTTGGTAGACATTTTCTGCACCCTTACTGTGTGCCAGGCCAGAGAAGTGGAGGGAGGGACAAGAGCAGCTCTTGATCTCCGGGGACCTGTCATCCAGAGGCAGGAGGAGGAAAAGTGCCGAGTGTTCTGGGGGAACATGGAGGAATCAGGTGCCAGAAGGCCTGGGTTTGAATATGGCTGCATCTCTTACTCACTCTGGGAATTTGAACAGATGCCTCGTCTCTCTGTGTTTTAGTTTCCACTTCTGTAAAAACGAGCATAAGAGTTTGCCTTTCAGATATTTTGAGAATTAAATGAGACAGTATTTACTAAGCACAGTGAACATAATTTGTGTTAAAGATCTGTGTTAAAGCCAGGCCTGGCATCCAGTCACTGCCACCAGCATGGTAGTTGTCATGATGAGTGTCAGCTGTGCAACCTGGGGGCACATCAACTACTTGGAGTCTTCATGTTTTAATCTGTAAAATGGGCATCATAAAAACCCCATGATGTGAGTGTGGAAGGAGATGAGGGCCATAAAGAGCCTGGCCTAGGCTCCAAGGAACCTCCAGGGAGGCTGTAGCTCTGTTGACCAGTCACTGCGGTGGCCCAGAGTCCAGGTGAGAGGACACAGACCCACCCTCCCTAAGAAGGGTAGCAAAACATTACCAAACATGTTTGAAGATTGTCACAGAGAATGCAATGGTTTCACTCTTTCCAGTTATAGAAAGAACGCTGAGGCTCAGATGATTATATTATTTGCCAAAGGTCACCCAGCTAGTAAGTGGCAGAAGTAAGCTTTCAATTTAGTCCTGGGTGACTCCCAGCTCCGCTTTGCCCTGCCAGGTTCCAGGGTCTAGATTTGGCTCTGGAGGCAACTGAGGAGCCTGTGTGGAAGGGTGAGTGGGTGTCGGGGCTTCATGTCTCTTCAGGCCTGATACTCCCAGAGCTGACTGGAGTATCTGAGGCTGAGTCTGCCCTCTGGAGGCCATGTCCTCCACCACCATCAGCAATGGCTTGCCTTTGCCCAGCCCAGCCCTCCCTCCCAGATGCATCCTGAGAGCTTACACTTTGCCTTTATTTGTTCATCTGTTGAGCATTCCAAACACACACATCCAGGGGACAGTAGGCTACTTTTGTCCCTTCTCTACATTGTCCTTTCAAGCTATTAATCATTTGGAACCTGACCTTGGATTTCCCCAAGGGCTCTGACCTGGCATTGTATGGAGAAAGGCAACCTATCAGAAAGGATCTGGGAGGCTCATATTTAGCTCTTAGATTTTAAGCACCCCACACAGATGCCTACCAACTACTCGTCTTTTGTACAGCTGCATAGTACTCTGTGGCAAGTATATATCATAGTTTATTCAACCAATTTCTGATGTTTGGGCATTTAGATAGTTTCCAACCATTATTGTTATATATAATGCTGCAATGAATAACTTCATGCATATACATTTTTGTATTGTCGAAGTTGTATATATCTTTAGAGTAAATTCCTACAAGTACAGTTACCTATTTAAAGAGTAAATGCATGTGTAGTTTTATTTATTTATTTAATTTATTTATTATTAGTTAGTACCAAAATCTCCTCCATGTGGGATTGTACCATTTTGAACTTGATTTGCTTTTCTAGTCTATGGATGAAATTGAACATCTTTTCAATTCATTTTAAGGGTCATTCTATAGATAAATATTTTTGGTGAGTTTTTGTTATGGATTTTTGATCTTTTCAATTTTTACATGTTCTTGATGCACAGGGATAGTAGCCCTTTGTCTGCAGTACATGCTCCAAATAATTTCTCCCAATTTGTCATTTATCATTGGACTTCATGTTGTTTTTGCCCACCAAGAGTTTTTGTTTGTTTTTCATAATCCGATTTTTCAGTCTTTTCTTTTATTGCTTCTTTTTTCCCATACAATGAGTTTATTTGGCTTAAAAACTGTTTATTTAGTATTATGTTCTTCCAACATTTTTGGTGTCAAATTACCATTTGGATGATAATATCAAGAATAGTAACAATTAGTCCAAAATAAGAAAAAAAGAAAAGAAAAGGAGGGTAATTTCATGAAAATAGAAGAAAGATTTAAAGGAGTAAAAGAAGGGGATTAAGGAGGAGGGAGAAGGGATGGAATAAGGAAAGAAGAGTGGAATCAATCTGACCTAACTTTCCTATGTACATATATTAACATACTACAGTGAATCTCACCATTATATATATCTGCAAGACACTAATTTAAAAAAAAACAACAACTAATGCTGGGTGCCTGCCTGTAATCCCAGTGGCTGGGGAGGCTGAGGCAGGAGGATCGTGAGTTCAAAGCCAGCCTCAGCAACAGCAAGGTGCTAAGCAACTCAGTGAGACCCTGTCTCTAAATAAAATACAAAATAGGGCTGGGGATGTGGTTCAGTGGTCAAATGCCCCTGAATTCAATCCCTGCTGATCCCCGCCCCTGCAAAAAAACAAACAAACAAACTATAATAGCAAAAAGATCAGTAATAGGAAAGGGAAGGAAAGGGAACAGGAGGGAGGAGGGGAGGGGAAAGGGAAGTACTGGGGACTGAATTAGAGCACATATATTCCATGCTTTTATAATTATGTCAAAATGAATCCTAATGTTATGTATAACTCAAAAGAACTAATAAAAGAAAGAAAAAAGGGCATTACTGAGATATAATTCACACACCATACAATCCATGCATGTCACGTGTACAATTCCATGGCTTTGGTGTAACCAGAGAGTGTGCAACCATCACCACAATCACCTTGACATGTCGTTAGTGCCCCCCAGGAGATCCCGTAGCCATCCTGTAGCCATCAGCACCCCCCTTTCCCCACCGCCAGCCCTGGGCAACCTCTACTCTTTTTGTTTCTGTAGATCTGTCTTTTCTGGACATTCTGTATGAATAGACTCACTCTTTGGTGACTGGCTTCTTTCACTTAACATAATGATTTCAAGTTCATCCACGTTGCAGCATGTGTTGGTATTTCATTCTTGTTTATTGGCAGATATTTTACTGTGAGGATACACCACATTTTCTTTATCCATTCATCAGTTGACGGACACTTGAGTTATCTCCACTTTTTCATTATTACGAATAACTCCGGTAGGAACATGCAGGTACAAATTTTTGTGTAGACATTCGTTCCCGTTTCTCTTGGGTATACACATAGGAGTGGCAATGCTGGGTCCTGTGGTGACCCTACACTTCACCTTTTGAGGGACGGCCAGGCTTTCTTCCACAGTGGCTGCAGCACTTCATATTTCCCCCAGCAGTGTATTGAGATTCCGGTTTTCCTCATCTCTTGCCAAAGATTGTTGTAATTTGTCTTTTTGACTCTGCCCACTGCAGTGGGTGGGAAGTGGGGCTTCTTTGTGCTTTGGATGTGTATTTCCCGAATGCCTAATGATGTTGAACATCTTTTTGTGTGCTTGTTGGCCGTTTTATTTATTCTTCTTTAGACAAATGCCTGTTCAGATGCTTTGCTCATTTTTTAATTGGTTTATTTGTCTTTTTATTACTAAGCTGCAGGAGTTCTTTGTATAGCCCAGATACAAGTCCCTTTATCAGATTCATGATTTGCAAATATTTTCTCCTATTCTATGGGCTTCCTTAATGCTATCCTTTGAAGCACAAATATTTTTAATTTTGATGAGGTTCAGTTTGTCAATTTTTTCTTTGGTTCTTTGTCATGTCTAAAAAACCATCACCTAATCCAAGATCATGAATATTTATGCCTGTTTTCTTTGAAGAGTTTTATAGTTTTAATGCTTACATTTAGGTCTTTGCTCCATTTGGAGTTAATTTTTGTATGTAGTGGGTGCACCTGGGTTTGGGTCATTGTTAGAAAGCCTTTCCTTGCTGCTATCTTAAAGAGGAATGCACCTATTTTCTTCTAACACTTGTATAGTGTTGTAGTCAGCTTTTTCGCTGCTGTGACTATAGGCTCTGACCAACATAACTATAAAGGAAGAAAAGTTTATTCAGGGGCTTACAGTTTTGGAGGTCTCAGTCCATAGAAGGCTGGCTCCATTCCTCAGGGCTCAAGGTAAGGCTGAACATCATGGTGGGAGAGGGTGGCAGAGGGAAGCAGCTCACATAATGGTGACCAGGAAGCAGAGAGAGAGACTCCACTGGCCAGATACAAATACATACACCAAAGCCACGCCCTAACCCCCACCTCCTCCAGCCACACCCTACCACTTCAGTTGCCACCCAGTTCATCCCTATCAGAGGATTAATTCACTGATTAAGATTCTCACAACCCAATCATTTTTCCTCTGAACTTTCTTGCATTGTCTCACATGTGAGCTCTTGGGGGACACCTCACATCCAAACCAAACATATAGTTTTATTTTTCACATTGGTCTTTCAGATCCGTTTTGAGTTTATTCTTGTGTATGGCGTGGAGAATCAATCTGCTTAATCTTTTTTTCCAAATGATTCTCCAGGTTCCCTAACATCATCTTTTTAAAAGTCCCTATTTGCCCCAATAGTTTGAGATCCTACCTTCAGCATCTGCTAAATTTCCTGTATAATTGAGACTGTTTCTCGACTTTCTAATCTATTCTGATTGTTTCCTAATCAAACAGATTCACACTTTTAATTATCAAATTTATGAATCAATAGAATGTTTTAACATCTGGGAGGGCCAATTCCCTTGAGGGGTACATTTTGAATAATTCTGCAGAATATCCTTTAACTAGAAGTCATGACATCTAAGATGAACTCACATACTCTGTGACTTTGGGCCAGTCCAAACTCATCTTTGGGCCTCAGTTTCCTCAATTGTACAACAGGGGTAGGTGCCAATTCTCCCCCTCCCTCCCAGAATTGAAGAGTGAGTTATTTTAAATCATGTCTTTTTGTCTTGAGTTCCAAAGTCCCATATGAACTACTTGCTGATAGTAAGCAAGGCCAAGTCTTGATGATTCGCTCTAGAAAGACAAGGTTACATGTGAGTTGGACAAGATGTATTTATGTGTTCTGGTATTGGATCAATTTTGGAAGCATCAGCTTGGGTTTAGCATCCTGGTCCAGAGGCCTGAATCCAAGCTCAGAAGGAGCTGTAGTATCTCCCCAGCCTGGAGACATGCCTGAGATACGCTGAGAAGGGACTGAGATGGTGAAATGCCCAGACTCTGTGAGGTCACTGAATATGCAGCTCAGTGCCAGGAGAGTCCTTAGAGGCCGTCAAAGCAGATTTCAGGCTTAAATTCCCTCTGTGAGTTTCTCACCAGGAAGTGTTCAGCTTCTGCTTGGATTCAGATAGGTGTCCTTAGAAGGCCCCAGGAAGTGTGTTCAGAAGTAAAGAATAAGCCCAGCAATGGCCATAATACACCGGCTTAACAAACCATCTTGACACTTGGGGCCTATAACAGCAATCATTTATTCTTGCTCATGCCTCCAGAGGGCGGCTGGGGACTGACTGATCTAGGCTGGGCTTGGCCCCAGGCATAGGTTGGGTCCATCTCTGCTTCACATGTTAGCCCTTCTCTGTGGACCAGAGCACTTCCCATGGTGACTGATTAGGGAAGTGCAAAGGGACACACCCAGCCCACGCTTGGGCTTCAGGCTTCTGCTTGGGGGTACCTGCTCAGTCCCCATTGGCCAGAGTGAGGCATGTGGCTGTGCCCAAACTCATGGAGCAGAGCAGACTCCTCTGCTCTGGTGGGAGGAGCTACAAAGTGTTCCTTCTGGATTTTCATCAAAGTTTATTTGGTTTAAAAAGCGGTTTAATACTATGTCATTTTGCAGCTTGGGAGGCCGAGGCAGGAGGATTGCAATTTCAAAGCCAACCTCAGCAACTTAGCGAGGCCTTAAGGACTCAGTGAGACCCTATCTCAAAATAAGAAAATTTTTTAAAAGGGCTGGGGATGTGGCTCAATGGTTAAGTGCCTCTGGGTTTAATTTCTGGTACCAAATATGTGTGTGTGTGTGTGTGTGTGTGTGTGTGTGTGTGTGTGTGTATCATTCCAAATTTTGGAGTCAAATTTCCATCTTTCCCAAGTTGATAGTGTGCCCATAGGGTGTTTGGGGCCCATCACCCCATCTCCCACACTGTGCCCCGGGTCTTGCTCGCATCTTCCCACTGATCCTCATGGCAACACAGTGATTAGGGTAGAGGGTGGGGAGAATGGGCTTACAAGTCAGGCTGCCTGGGTTTGAGACCTGGCCGTACCAGCTGTGAGACCATAAGCCAGTGGGTTATGCTTCCATGCCTCAGTTTCCCCTCTCAATGAAACTGGTTAATTGTAGCCCTCTAATAGAGTCATGGTGAGGAATAAAGGTGTACACATGCACTTGGCTCATAGTCTGAGCTTTGTAAGCATTGACTATTAGTATCCCCATTTCATAGATGAGAAAACTGAGGCTCAGAAAGAATAAGGAACTCCTTCAAGGTCACACAACTGGAAAATGGTAGAATTTGTGCCTGGGTGGTCTTGACACTCCTAGTCACCATGCTCTGCTGCTTTACTTTGTACGTAGAGCTGCAGTCAGTCCCCTGCCACTTCCCACGTGGAATTTTGCAAGCTGAGGATGAAATGGTAAGGTCCATCAACAGCTTCCCCACTCTGTGACTGACACCAGGAGCAATTCAGGAGCCAGAGATGACAGACAGCCATCAGTCTCTCACTTCCTTGCTCACCACGGTGACAGCCTGGGCCCTGGCTCCCATGACTAGTCCATGGAAAGGAAATGCAGCCACAGGATGAAGCCTCTGGTTCTAGGGACATTCTCTGGATAAAAATACAGCCAACACAAAGAAGCCCCTTGGTAATGGTGGGCTCAGAGGCAGAGTTATTTGGGGAATCCGTGTGGCCATTTGTCAGCTCTTCACAGAACATTGTCATCTCAGGGCCTGGGAGGAGGGACAGTGGAGCCCGTGGCTTGATGGCAAGTCCTGGGCAAGGCTGGAGCTAGTACAGAGTCCCCGTGGGACCGAAGCTAGAGAACTGGCTGCCAGCACAAGAGGTCTCCAGCCCTCCAGGAAGCAGGCACAGGCACCCAGGGGAAGCACAGAGAGGGAGTCCAGAGCTGTGGCAAGGAGCTCGAAGGCAGGAAGCTACATGTAGGGCTCCCTTCCCCTTTGTGTGTGTGCTCACTCGGGACAGTAAGACCATCAGGCCCTGGGACACATTCACCTGAGACCTCCTTTTAAAACTGGGGAGACTGAAGCTGGCGAGTGGGGGGGACTTGTCCAGAGTCCCACAAAAGTTCAGAAGCAAACATGGGACTGGAATCAGCCAAAGGGCTCTGGATGGCCTTGTCCTGCCTCCTACACACAGTTATTGAGTGCTTGAGTGTATGCCAGGCATCTAGCAACCTTGCCCTTGTGGAGCTCAGTGTGGCAGACAATGCTGGGGAGTTTTCTTGCTGAACGAGCATGGACACCCAGCCTGCGTCTGGCTTCCCCCAGCCCATGGCTGACTCCACTCTCCTTCCTGCTCTCATCTGCTCTTCCCTTCCTGTTATTCACCTGACTAATCCCCCCCCCCCCCAGCCTTCCTTTTTTATCTGTTTTCTCCTACCTGCCCGCCCCTCTCCTCACCAACAGAGGCTCAGGCTGGGGCCAGGTCACCTTGGTTCTAAGTCAGGGACCACCCTAGGGACAAAGGGAAAATGTTCTTGTGGGCCCTGGCTCATGGCCCGAGAGAAGACCCAGGAGGCTTGGCATGTGCCACCCTCAACAGTGCAAGCTCTGCATTGCTGAGGCTCCCTCCCTGTGTGCCTTTTCTTGAATGGCTGAAGTAACTTATCTTTAGGACAGGGCCGAATGCTTGAGCTGAATGCACCTAGTCAGTGACCATTCCTATTCCTGCAATAACCAATAAAACGAGCTCCCTCCGCTCTTTTAGGGAGCCAGCCTGATGTCCTCTTGCTGGAGTTGTGTCTTCTTTCCTAAATGGAAGCCCCAGTAAAAGCCTCGCCTGTGTGTTGCTCACTCAATTCTATTTCGTTTCTGTTGTCATCAGGTCAGTAGATCCCAGTGTCCAGCATCAGCTCAAAGCCTCTCTGTTTCCTACTAGTGGTGTCCCCATAGACAAGTTCCTTAAACTCTTTTTTTTTTGTACCAGGGATTGAACTCAGGGGTACTGGAGTACTGAGCCACATCCCCAGCCCTATTTTGTGTTTTAATTAGAGACAAGGTCTCACTGAGTTGCTTAGCGCCTCACCATTGCTGAGGCTGGCTTTGAACTCACAATCCTCCTGTCTCAGCCTCCCAAAGTGCTGGGATTACAGGTGTGCACCACCACACCCAGCCCTTAAACTCTTCATTCCTCAGTTTTCTCTATTATAAGTGCATAAGATAACTGTTTGAACCTCATACAGTCACCAGGAGTTAATGCATAGAAAAGAGGAATAGTGCATGTAGTAAGAGCTGTCTGATAACCACCAGTATCTTCACCTCCAGCTTGTCGGTTCCCCTGCACCATGCTCCTCTTGCATTGAGGACAGAGTGGGGAGCAGGGGCATCTTTGGAAGAGGCAGTTACTTCAAAGACTTTTTTTAAAAAATATTTTTATTACTTGATGGAGCTTTATTTAATTAATAGTTATTTGTTTATATGTGGTGCTGAGGATCAAACCCAGTGCCTCACACACGTGAGGCAAGCGCTCTACCACTGAGCCCCAGCCCCAGCCCTACTTCAAAGACTTGAAGGGCTTAGAAGGGCTCCACAAAGGATCAGATGCTCAAGGGTGGGATTTGGAGACTGATATATTAACCCAACGGCCTGACTAGTATTTTAATATTGAACCATCCTTGCATACCTAGAATAAACCTCATTTGGTCATGACATTTTGCTGTGTTTCTGATATTGCTCAATCAGTGATTACACTTAATCATTGTAATAAGTTAATAGTAGCAAGAATGAAGAGCTCAAGTAACTCATGACTATATTCATATGTTGTGAGAATGGCCTTTAGTTTTTAGTTTTTGTGCTACCTTCCTTAAGTTTTTATATCAGAATGATGTTAGCTCAGTGAAATGGATTCAGAGGTGTTGGTTATATGTATTTGGGGACAGCTTAATAACAGAAAGATATGTCCCTTGAAGATTTAAAAGAACTTTCCAAACAAAACCAACTAAAACCAACTAAACAAAACAAAAACCAACTAAAATTTGTCCAAGAAGCAAAATGGATGAGGCCCTTGGTTTTATTTATTTATTTATTTATTTATTTATTTATACCAGAGATTGAACCCAGGGACACTTAACCACTGAGCCACATCCCCAGCCCTTTTTAAAATTTTATTTAGAGACAGGGTCTCACTGAGTTGCTTAGGGCCTCGCTAAGTTGCTGAGGCTGGCTTTGAACTAGTGATCCTCCTGCCTCAACCTCCCAGCTTCTGGGATTACAGGCGTGCCTCATATCCACTGTGCTTCCCCTCAGCACCCTCTCATCCATCCTTAGCAGGTGGGAAGTGCGGGCTTCTGCACCAGGCAGGCTCCTATCAGGACAATGCCCTCCATCCTTCAGGAGGCAATGTGGCATCCCCCTCTTACGTCCTGGCCTCCACCCCAACACACTCACCCATAAAAACTATGCAGTTGAGTTTGCTTGTGCAAATTAGAGCCAATAAGTAATGGTGACAGTGTCCCAGCTGGGAAGCAGTGGAGCTTCTGGAATGGAGCAGACAGGCCCACGCCCATGGCAGTGAAGTGGAGTTTGACATTGGATTGCTTGGCTTCAAATCCTGGCCAGTACTGCACAGCCTTTGACAAGTCTCTTTTTCCTATAAAACGGAGATGGTATCAATACCTTTCCCCATGGGGTTGTTGAGGGTTAAAGGAAGGTTGTTTAAAATACTTAGGACAGAGTCTTTTGTTGTATAATTTCTATGTATGTGTTGATAGTTTCCATCATCAGGGGTGTGAGCCTGGGGGCAGGACCAGGGTGGGAGATACTCCCTGATTGGTGGAGGAGCCAATTCATCAAGCAGTCCCTGCCATTGGCTGTCCTCCCTACCTATCTCCCAGTCTGGCCAATGGGCTGAGGAATGTGACTTGGGCTCACTCTGCTTCCTTGAGTGCCTTTCCAGCAGCCTTTAGGCCTCTAAGTTTCTGACAGCTGTGGGGAAGACTGCACTCAAGTGCTCTCTACCGCACCATGGTGCTGCTTAAGCAGAGGAGGTCTGGGCTGCTGTTAGGATATTTGAGCTGAGGTACCTACTCTGCTACCTGTTCCTATGGGACCTGAGTCAGCTGCTCCCCTCCCTCACCTGAGGACTCAATTTTTCCATCTGCAAAATGGCTACAGGGGTTAGTCAAGATGACCCCCCAGATCCCTTCTTGCATTTATTCCTGAGCACAGATGAAGATACTGTTAAGGATTCCCCAAAGCTCCTGCTTCTCTAGCAGGGCTGCTTCTTTCATTCACTTAGCAAATATTTAGGTCCATGCCATTCCTGGAGCTTACACTCTGCAGAAATGGGAGCCGCCATCCAGTGAGCGGGAGTTGGGTTGGAGAAGAGGGGGAGGCATAGCAGGGCTGGCCAGGGCAAACCTCCTTCCTCTACATTGTTAGTGTGAGCGGTTCTGCCAGCTTCGCTTTCTGTTTGACATGGGTGCCCCTGGGGAGTCACGATAGCTGTGGTAGACGCAGTTCTTGTGGGGGACCAAGTGCTCCCAGAGGTAAGCCCTGGGTGTTTGCTCCCCGCTAACAATGACTCATGTGAAGAGACTCAGCCAGGATGCCCAGTCCAAAGCCAAGGAGGCAGTGAGCAGAGGGAGGAGGAGCCTCCTATCTGCTGCTGCCTGGTGTCCTGGAAAGTTCTGGACAATAGGCAGAATCCTGTGGAGTGAGGCAGCTTCCAGGAGTTGCTGCATGTTTTTTGAATGATGGCACTAGCAAGACTATTGGTTTATTCAGAGAATATTCATGGGCTCATCCTACATGCTGGCTTGAATTCTTTGGGGGGCATTTGTCAGAGGTGGTCCTTCTCTTGTGTCCATCTGCTTGTGGGGCTGGGTTCAGAGTCATCGACCTGTGTGCTGCTAGCTCTTAGAGGAGGCTGCAGAAGTGATCCAGGGCCCAGTCCAGCTATATGTGGCCAGCAGTTGCTCACCCACAATCTTGGGCCTGTCTGACTCTCCCCACCCCAACCCCAGCCTCAGCGTCCCCACCTAGAATAGGCTGGCCTAGTTTCAAGGCCACCTGATTTCCTGCCCACTTTCCCAGGATGGATGGCAGTGAGTGCATCCCTTATTTTTAGGGCAAACTGGTAATTCCCTCTTCAAAGATGGTGTCTTGCCCAGGCCCAACCATAATCATGGAACAGCGTGATTCCCCTGCATCTAGGTTATTGTTCTTACCCATGATCACCTCGATACATATAACTGGCCATAGGAGTTTGAAGGGCTGCCAGCCCTACTCTCACCCTAAGAGACAGACAGATCTCGGCAGTGTCTCCCTCATAGTGTTCAGCACCTCAGGGTTTCTCCAACCTGATCTGGAAACAAGTGCTCTTGGATCCTTGGTGGAAGCACATGCTCATTCCCTTAGTGCCATGTCTTGTGACAAAGCAGACTTTCTAGGGTTGAATATGGGGTCATCACTACCTCAAGGGGTGGATGTCTGCAAAGATCTGGACTCTCAAGGTGGCCACCCCTTGAGGACAGAGGCCTTCAGCTCCATGATGCCACCCCAGAGCAGTGTTGGAATCAGGAGGTGCTCCCTGAATCAGCACTGAGTGAAGGAACAGCTCAGGGGTAAGGGAGGAAGAATCCAGCACAGGGCTAGATGTGTGGAATGCCACTGCCCACTGTTGGGCCATCAGAGAGGAGGAGGAGGGAGGGATTTGGAGAGTCCTTGAAGGTGGTGGTGTCAGGCTATGTGCTGCTGGAGGAAGGGGACCGTGTAGAAGCCACAGCATGAAGTTGTGGTGATCCAAGTCACTTGGGGAGTAGGTAACCTCAGTAGGCTGGCACTTTGCCGTTCCACCTCCCCGAGGGGTTCTCGTGTCCCAGGGACAGGCCAGAGCTCTGACTTGATCCTTGCTGAGTGGAGCCAGGGTGGCTGGAGGTGTGTGTGTGTGTGTGTGTGTGTGTGTGTGTGTGAACATAAGCATGCGTGAGTGGAGGGGGGAAGGGGGGCACATTGGCATTCAGCGTCCAGACGTGACAAATGTGCAGACGTGTCCGGGGAGCTGTGGACACGAGCAGTTGGCCGCGGAGATGCTCACCCTGTGATTTGTTGCTTTGATTCCTCAGGCCGCGACTTGGCAAGCACGACCCTCCCCGGGTACCCTCCGCACGTCCCCCCCGCCGGACAGGGCAGCTACTCGGCGCCGACGCTGACAGGGATGGTGCCTGGTGAGTTTGCACTGTCCACGTCTCCACAGCAGGCAGCGGACGGGGTTTCGACGGGGGGGCATCCCCCCAAACAGCCCGGGTGACCTCGGCGCTTCTGAGAAGCAGACCTGAATAAATCAGGCAGAGGTCTGGCTCAGCCTCTTCCCTGCAGCTGGGTCTGCAGTGGGACTGGGACAGCAACAGCGGCAGCACTGGGAGGACATCAGAGAGAGGCAGTCCTTGACTGTCACTCAAACAGCCCCTTGTTGGCCACAGGGAGAGTCTGAACACAGAGGGATGCAGGGCCAGCCAGTGGGGGGCTTCCCCCCCAGCCTCTCCTCACTGCCCCTCCCCCTCTCTCTCCCTCCTGCCCCCGAGCTGCTCCTGGCCACCTTACTCCCTGGGGTTGAGGATGGTATATTCAAGATAGACAGGTGGTTGGCTGGTGGGTTTGCCACCGGATTCAAAACTGAACACCATTAAAACCTGGTCTCCTCTGGCCACTGATGCGTCAGTTTCAAGAAATTTGGAAGAGAGACCACTGCATTGTACCCCTTTGCCCCATGGAGATGGGGTACACCAGGTGTTCAGGGTGTTAGCATAGCAGGGATACCCAGGTACCCTTTCTTGAAAGATGTTAAAAATTCAGGGAAAATCAAGCCTCTGTTGGATGTCGTTGTACTTCCTTTATGGGGCAGCATTGTCTCCTTTGGTCGTTTTTAGGGGTCACATCTCTCTTAAATGCCTGGACCTAATACACCACTGACTCTCTGGGCATCTAGAAAAGCCAGAGTACATATCCCTACCCCAGCCCCCACCCCTACCCCCACCCCCACCACTTTCTCTTTGGAGTCTCACAACAGCCCTGAGAAGTTGGTAGAAGGCCATTCCTCCTGCTTTATTAGTGAAAAAATTGAATCCAGAAAGGGGCTAGAAGTGCCGGAGTCACCCAGCAAGGAGGAAGCAGGGCCACCATCAGAAGCCAGGTAGACCCACCCTAGACCCAGGCAAAAGGGCCCCTGCTCTGAGAGCTGCTCCAGCCCTGATAGGGTGTGGTCCCCCACCTCCATCCACAGACCAGGGAGAGTTCGTAGGACACAGGGGAGGTGCCTACGCCCCACCTTCCAGCCCACTCTAGAGACTGCCCCATGTAGGGCCAAGTGTCTTCAAGCCTCTTCCCCAGGGCTGTCCCCTAAAGACAGCTCATGTCACCAGTGTGTGAGCCACTAGGCCTGAGGACTGGTTCTTTATGGGAATGTGGACAGGGCGTGGATGGGAGGGCCAGCATCCCACCGATATGTACGAAACCCTGTGTAGTGATGAGTGGAGATGGGGGTGGGGCTAGCGGCAAGTGAGGTCGTGGCCAGGGTGGGCTTCCCCATGCAGCGCATCCTGGCACAGAACACCAAGTCATCCCAGGAACCTAAATTGCACCCTGGACTTGCAGGTTGTGCTGAAGATGTATTTAACAAGGTAGGAGGATGGAGCATATTTCATTTAATGGTTTGTTAGTTTGATTTATGACTTTTAAATATGAGACATATGGGAAATGGCCTCTGTGTGTGCTCTGGCCCTGGGTCTTGCCAATGCTGGGAAGACCTGCCAGGTTCCACCTGCAAAACTCTGCCTTTTTTTGCAACAAGGATGGGCCCATGGCAGATCTCAGGGAAATGTTTCACACAAGGCGATCAGAGGTGGTGGGACCCGTGCCATCCTTCCCCATCCAGCTTCTCATTGCCCAATCTTCAGCAAGTTAGGATGGATCCCAAGCCACACCTGGGAATGGCCCTTCATATTTATGTAGCATTTTATGGAATGTGAAGTCCTTTCTCTAGAACCCTCTGATGTACCAACCCTGAGAGGTGGGCAGGCTCGAGGGTGTAACCCCCATTTTGCAAAAGGATTGAGACCCAGAGAAGTCAGGGAGCTGCCCACAGCTGCACAGCTTGCGGGAAGACAACTTACCGCCTGTAGGGCTCACCCTGTCACGTGCAGTGCTGCCTCCGTGCTCTCTAGAAATTCTTGATTCTCAGTGACGGCAGAAGGGGAGGTGACAGCAGCACCATGTCCCATCCCAGGGGCATGTTAGCAGGTGAAGCCGAGGCCACCCAGCTGGGCCTCCCAGCTCCCCGCTGCAAACCCCCAAGAGGCCTCGTTCAGAGAAGTGTCTGAACTTTCTTGAGTTTATCCAAACAGAGCCTGCCCTCTGGCTCTGTGATTCCTCCAGCCCTAATTACCAGGTGCCACATACAAATGGCTATGGGCCTGGCAGAACCCCAGCAGGAATGGGTGAAGGCTCCTCATCCATTAGTGGTGGCAGCCAGAATCACAGGACCAGGCAAGGGCACCGCCTGACCTAAACTGCTGATAGGAGCTGGATGGAATGACCACAGGGCCCCCTGGCACTCTGTCCTCTGGCACAGAGGGAGGGTATGCACTATGGAGGGAGGAAAATAAGAATTTTGGCCAGGGAATCTGCTGTCCAGTATCCCTGACTCCTTCCTTTTCTGTATTTCTATCCCCTTCTCTTCTCTTCTCCCTCTCTTTCTCGGCTTCCTTGCTTTCTCTTCTGCACCTCCCAGTACTTGGTGCTGGGCCAGCATCAAGGCTGGGACTCTGAGCTCAGTGGGCACAATCCTTAGCTTCTGTTCCTCAGTCACATATTTGGGACTCTTGTTTCCACTGTGGTTTCCACACCTGTTTCTTGGGCAGCCTGTGCATACTGTCTTTGTGAGCACTGTCCCTAGCACAGAGAGGGCCCCTCCTTCTTCGGCAGAGAAGAGGTTTTGCCCTTTGGGCATGGCAGGAACTGGCCCCAGCTGGCTTTCCTGGCCTCCTCTCCCAGCCCACCACTCCCTGACCACTTGCTGATTCCCAGCAGGCCTTGGACTCTTACTGGTCACTGACTTTCATTTTACATCTTGGATTGGACCACTTCCTGCTTGACCTGTCAGGATCCAGCCTTACCCTTCAGGGCTGAGTGTGAACAGCACTGGCTTCATGAAACCTCCTGGTGTGGCCTCCACTGGGGGCTAAAATTTATTCTCCATCAGCTCTGCCCATGTCCATTGCCCTTCTTACCTTCTGCACCCTTCACAGCCCTTAGTTCATTCTAGGTCCTTTTGTGAGTGTGGTCTAAGGAAGAGATTCAGGGAAAATTGCATGGGTCTATCCATTTCCTGTGGCAGCTGTAACAAATCACCACAAACATGGTGCTCACAATTATAGAAACTTACTCTCTTGCAGTTGTACAACCCAGAATTTTGCAATTGGTATGACTTGTGCAAAAATCAAGGTGTTGGCAGGGCTGTAGAAGTTCTAGGAAAAGACCCAGGCCATTCCTCTGTGGCTCTCTGTGCCTCCTGGCAGTCCTTGTCCGTGGCCGCATAACTACAAGTCTAGGGTCTTGACCTCTCCCTGATCCATCTTTTTTTGTTTTGTTTTGTACCAGGGATTGAAGTCAGGGGTAATTAACCCCTGAGCTACATCCCTAGCCCTTTTTTGTATTTTATTCAGGAACAGAGTCTCGCTGGGTTGCTTAGGGCCTCTCTAAGTTGCTGAGGCTGGCTTTGAACTCGTGATCCTCCTGCCTCAGCCTCCTGTGCCACTGGGATTACAGGCGTGCACCACCACACCCAGCTCCCCTGCTCCCTCTTTGCATCACCTTCTCTGTGTGCCAGCCTCCCTTATCTTCTCTCTTACAAGGATGCTCATGCATTTAGGGCACACTTGGATAATCCAGGCTAATCTCCCCATCTCAACATCCTAACTTAATTACATCTGCAAAGACCCTCGCCCCCACTCTGTGCCCTGTCATATAAGATGACATTTACATTTTAGGTTCCAGAGATCAGGACATGGATGTACTATAATCTGTTTAAGGATTTCAACTTGGTATTTGTTTAGATTTTTTTTGTTTTAACCTCTCTGGCTTCTGAGCCCAGAAGGCACTCACTTGATAGTGATTGTGCTGAGGGTGATGATCCCTTTTCGCAGATCCAACAGGCCTGTTGGCACTTTGGAGAAAGCTGCTGAGCTTTCTGGGGAGCTGTTTCTCCTGCTTCTCTTTCTCTGAGACTGCTCCATTGCAAAGGTCAGTTTCGGGTATGGAACGGCCTTCCTTTCTCACCTGGCTGTGCAATCAACAGGGAAACAGGGAAACTGTCAGGTTAGCTTTCCTATGTAGGCCCTGAAAAACATCAGCTGACACTGCTTCCATTTATAAACGAAGGCAGCTGGACCTGGTGGCACATGCCTGTAATCCCAATGGCCCTGGAGGCTGAGGCAGGAGGATCACAAATTCAAAGCCAGCCTCAGCAAAAGCAACTCAGTGAGACTCTGTCTCTACATAAAACAAAAACAAAAACAAAAAAACAAAAACAAAAAAAGGGCTGGGGACGTGACTCAGTGGTTGAGTGCCCCTGAGTTAATCCCTGGTACTGCCTCCCCCCCAAAAAGGTTATAAACGAAGGCTTCCCTTTATCATGTTTGCTTTTAGGACACACAAAGGAGGGGCTGCCTCCAGGGTATATTTGAGCTGTTGAACTTTGGGGCCTAAAAAAATAGAGGTGACATTGTTCTATATTTAATGTCAGCTTGTTGGCTTGGACTCATGCTTTCTTTGAATAGGATTTGATCATCAGGGTATTATCCGTCCCCTGGCTCCTGGGCATCCCCATGTCTGCAAAATACGGCTTCTAGTTGTTCTGTAATGTTTATAGACTCTGTTTCTACAGCTCTGCAAACTGTATAGATAGTCTTTTGCTGATCAGGTATGTTGAAGAAAGCAAATCCGATATATTGCATCAGCTTAGAATGGAGACAGTTTTCAGATTTTATTTTCATCAAGTCTCAGCAAATACCAAAAGTTTTGCACCAAAGATTCCATAGTGTCTTGATCGGTGTAACTACTTGATTCCTGCCGGAAGGTATTTGTATAACCTAACAGGTATTGACATGGCATTTGAAACTCTTAAAACTTCTGGGCTGGAGAGGAAATGGAAAGGGAGTTCACTGCCCTTTGGCTTCAGTGAGACTAAGAAACAAAGTCGGCATCTTTAGGAATAGCCAAGGTTCTTCACGTGCCCTATCCCATGAACCCCTTACTCGATTCCTGGTTTGGAGCTTTAGGCCAAGGTGCCAGGAAGTCCTGACAGTATCTTTCTTCCCTGAGCTGCAGCAGATGCAGAGGATGGTTGATGGAGGCCTGTCAGAGCAATATGCATGGAGGAACATGGCCAGGGCCCTGTGGTCCGAGGCACTCTACTTGCCATGGATTAGTGGACATCATTTCTAGATACCTTGCAGTTAAGTTGCTCACTGAACTGGTGGCTTTTATTGTCTCAAACAAGTAGGAGGAGAGGGTGAGGGATGGAGCAGAGATTGAGGGCAGAGTGGAGGTCTGGAACAGCTGCAAGGGCAGAGCAAGCACGGGGTCTACTGTGCTCTGAAAGGAGGAATGAGGCACCTGCTCATCCCCCTCTGCACCTGTGACTTCTGTGCTTAAAGGATTCAACCTAGGCCAGGTGTGGTGGTGCACATCTATAATCCTAGCAACTCAGGAGGCTGAGGCAGGAGGATTGCAACTTCAAAGCCAGCCTCAGCAACTTAGCTGGACCCTAAGGAATTTAGTGAGACCCTGTCTCAAAATAAAAAATAAAAAGGGCTGGGGATGCACCTAGTGGTTAAGCACCCCTGAGTTTAATCCCTAGTGCCAAAAGCAGAGGGGGAGGTCAGCACAGCCTGCTTGGTCCCTTGCACCCTTTTGGGGGTCTCCTACTCAGAGAGGCCTCCCCCATTACCTATATGTATCAATTTTCTGTTGCTGCTATAAAGAATTGCCACAAATTTGTGACTTAAAACAATTGACATTTCTCATGGTCAGAAGTCCACAATAGGCCTTCCTTGGCTATAGTCCAGTGTCCATAGGCTGAGTTTCTTCTGGAAGATCTTGGGGAGAATCATTTTCTTTCTTTCTCCAGCTCATAGATGCTGCCTGCATTTCTTGGTTTGTGGCCCCAGTCCTTCATCTTCAAAGCTGGCAACATGGAGAGAGGAGCCTGCCTCCCTCTTCACTCAGAAGGACTTGTAATGGCACTGGACTCACTTGGATAACCAAGCATAACTCCTTATCTTCAAGACAGCCAACTAACAACCTTAATTCTATCTACTTTGCCATGTAGCATAACATTCACAGCTTCCAAGGGATTGGGATGTTAGACATTTTTGGTGGGGGGCCATTGTTCTGCCCTCCATGTGCCAACTAAACCAGGACCCCCACTGAGCCTCTCTCAGAGCATTCTGGTTTTCTTCCATTCACAATAGTAAGCACTCCTGGAGTAATTTGGTGAGTGGTTTGTTTGTCCCTTGCCTGGCTTCCCTTCAGGCCTGTGTGGGTATGTAAGGGTTGGACACTAATCAAGGCTATATGTTTTGTTGACAGCTGCATCCTTGCTTCCTGGCAGAGTGCCTAGCATCTAGGAGCACTCAAGACACAGTAGTTGAAATAAAAATGGGGAATTTTAGGCTGCGCTACCAATGAGAGCTTGGCTCAATCTATTGTGTCCCTAGTGAGTTTGGGGATAGAGCAATATAGCTAATGATGCCAAGGCTGACCAAGGGCTGGGAGCAGCAGGTCGCTAGTTTAGTAGGCACGTGGTGAGGTATGGGAGGGTGAGTGATTAAGAACATGGACTCTGGAGCTTGATTGCCTGGTTCCGAATCAACATCCTGCTTCCCAGTAGCTGTGTGACCTGAGGCAAGTTATATAACTTCTCTGGGCCCTAGTTTCCTCCTCCTCATCTAAAATGGGAAAGATGATAATAAAGTGAACATTAAATGATGCCATACATGTAAAAATTCTTAGAACTTTTCCTGGAATGTATTAAGTTTTATATGTGTCAACTAATGGTAGTAGTATTACTTATATAGGAGCCTGAGCTGGGTGTGGTGTGAAGACAGCAGCCTAGCAGGCACACCTATGCTGGCCTGGCCTGATAGGTATCAAAACCAAGAGCTTTCCAGTGGAGCTCAGACCCTGTGGAGCTCATGGATCAGTGGGAGAGCCTAGAGAAGAGTGCAGTCACGGGGAGAGCTTGGCCACACCAGAGCCGGGGCTGGTACAGACCCTGAGTGCTACAGGCCTGGGGGAAACAGAGGTGCCTGGGTTGGTGCAGTTGAGAAAGGCATTGGGCAAAGGGGACCCCATAAGCTGGTCTCTGCCTATCCAGAGGGGAGGGTGGGGACTGAGCCCGGATGCTGGCGAGTTCATGTGGGAGGCAGCATAGCCTAGCCAGCCCAGGCAGGGAAATGGGGTTGACCAGAAGGGGAGGGGGTGGGGAGGAGGCTGATGGATGGGTTTCATATTTGGTTTTGGACATAAATAAGTTTGAGTTTTGGACTTGGCAACTTTTGGAGACCAGCAGACCTCCAGGCAAGATGGTCTACAGACATCCCTCTACACACAGATGGGAAAGCAGGCAAGAGCACAGGGATGAGGTGTGGCAAGACACGGAGGTGTGCCCCAAGAGAGGTGAGGGGTACTATGGAAAGTGCTTACAGCTGAGTGACACACATAGTTCTGTGACCTCTCTGAGCCTGCCAGGCCTGCTGTTTGTGAGGGTCCTTGGGAGTGAGGGTTGTGCAGTTCTGCAGGCACCAGCTGAGTGAGGTGGAAGGTGGTTTCTGGAGGAGAGAGGAGGAAGGGCTTTTTCTCTGCCCCTGGCAAGCTCACCTTTGGTTCTGAGTCTCGCCTATTCCACAAGCATTCTCTGTGGAGGACATGCAGGCCAGAGGTGGACAGGGTCCAGCACCAGGCAGAATAGCAGCTCAGCTCAGCCAGGGACTCCTGTGTGATCTGACACGTCATTCCCACTCTGGGTCTCATTCGGTATGTGAACCTGGGGTAAAATATATTCTGCACAAGTCCATAGGTAATGCTGGCACCAGCCAAAGGAGTCAGGGAGACACTTCATTTGGCTTTTTATAAAGAACATTCCCAGCAACTAGAAAGGAAACCAGTGGGGTGGACAGGCTTGAGAGGGGCCAGCAGGACCCAAGAGAGCTTGGTGGGGGCACTCGGGCACCAGATGGGGACCGGACTGGTGCCCTCTGGGGGCCTCTCTAGCCCAAGCACCCGGTTTGTTCAGGGGGTGAATGGCCTTTGTTCTTAGTTCTGCTTCCTCTCTCCTCTAAATTTCTTCCTAAGTCCTCCCTGGGGCTCCTGGTGGCCACCAGGCTCCTTCCACACCTTTGCGGATCCTGCCTTGGTCTCCAGGGTGCACACCTGTTGCTCGTTCTTGACTCTTTGCTGCCCTCTAGTGGCCTCTAGTCACTCTGCCACATCAGGAATGTGGAATGACCCCAGACTCAGCAAGGATGAAACTTCACATTTGTTCATTCATTCATTCTTCAAACATTTCCTCAGACACTGAGCACCAGTTCTGGGCTAGGTGTGGTGTTTCAGACACAGCTAGCTGCTGCCCTCAGGTAGCTCACAGTCTACTTGGAAAGACAGATATAGAAATTGTCCCTACATGCTATGCTAAGAGCTAAAACCCAAGAATGTATAAAGTGCCCAGGAAATCTGCTGAGTCTGCTGGGGGAACTGGGGTAGAGTGGGAAGAATCAGGGAAGACTTCCTGGGGGAGGGAGTCATTTGAGCTGGAGCTTGAAGCATGGATTAACCAGTCCAAGAAGACACTTTTGGGTAATGGCCCCATGCATGAGATGTCTCAGAGAGGAGAAAGTACGGGCATCCTGCAGCAGCTGAGTGGCCAAAACCTTGGGGTGCTAGAGGAGAAGAGCTGGAAGGGCCTCTGCCAGCTCCAGGCCTCACCCCCTGCAAAACTCTAAGCACCACGCAGCACATCCAATAGCCTCGACAGAGGGCAGGCTCTACCCAGGCAGATCTGGACATGAGTCAGAGGTGAGGCTGCCTATGCCCTCATGTCTGGAGTGGACTGATAGGGACAGTCTATGTAACTGAAGCTCCAAGGAACCTCGAAGTGACACTGGAGTTGGGGAGAAACCGACATGCCCATACAGGCTTTCTGAGCTTTTGGCAGCACTTGTGAAGGAAAAAAAAAATGACAAAATCAAAGGCTCTGAGATGGAAAGGACACGGGAGGCCCAAAAGTCCTGCTTGAATTGAGATCTGGGTTTTGATCCCAGCTGCCATACGGTGTGACTTTGGGACATGACCTTGGGACTTCTGCTGTGTCTTAAAATAGGCAGGGGTGGGAATGCTGGACTGAATGCTATGGAGGGGTCTTCCTGGTCCTGCCACTCCAGGGCTGGTGTCCATCCTGCTGATGTTGCCTCTTGGCTGGACTGAGGGGCTCCCTCAACCCTGCCATCTCTGTTCTAAGTGGGCAGTTCCCTTAAGATTTGGGCTGTGGGGCTGGGGATATAGCTCAGTTGGTAGAGTGCTTAGCTCACATGCAGCAAGGCCCTGGGTTCAATCCTCAGCACCACCAAAAAAAAAAAAAAAAAAAGATTTGGGCTGTGAAGGGATGAGGCCATGGCCCTGGGCTGACCTGTGTGAGCCTCAAAGATCTGAAGGAAGGAGACTGAGGATGTGCTAGTCCCACGTCCCCATCTAGAAGCCCCAACCACTGCTGTGCAGACCAGGACAGACCTTCAGGGCCTTTGCACCTGGCATGGGTATTCACAAACTTAGGAATCTGGAGCCTTAGGGCAAGAGGGGGAGCAGAGAGGACCAGAATTTATTCCATCCTGGTAAGCAATGTGTCCTCTTTGGTCGTGAAGAGGTAGGGAAGGGGCAGATTACAGGCCCAGGCAGGTGTGGGAAATATTGTTTTTTCACACGTCAGACAGAAACAGGGTCCTAGCTGGGAAAGAGTGCCCTGCCCAAAGTCATGCGTTCCCTGGCCTGACCAGGAAGTGGACGTCCTGACCAGGAAAGGCATTGAGGACATCTTCATCTTTGGTGCTACTCCAGGTGGAGGTCACATTTTAGTAGTGTCCAGCTCCATCTGCTAGTGGTTGGCAGGACCCAAACCCAAGGCTCAGTGTGAGGCCATATGGGCTCCTGACTGTAGTCTCCCCCTGCTGTTCCTCTACTGTTGTTGAACTTAAAAATGCAAAATAAAACAATCAGCTTGTGATAGCTTTTTAGGAGATCAAGGGCATGAAATCGGGATTTGCTTTAGAAGACACTGGAATGTTTGTAGAAGGTCTGAGCGTTGGGCAGATGAAGTGGGGCCAGGTTGGGCTTGGTGGACTTTTAGGGCCCTCCCAAGATGTTGGTGTGCCCAATTAATACAGGAGGAGCACGGGAGGTACGTGGAGTCCCATGGGGAATAAATGACCTTGCTGGGCCGTGGACCTAGTCCTACAGTCCTGATGGTCAAGTCAGATTCTGACCAGAAGTAGAGTGGACATGGATCCAAGAGATAAACCAAACCCAAAGACTTGGACAAGGACTGCTGCTGAGTCCTCAGCTCTTGCTCCACCAGAAGTGAAAAAGATACATGACTGAGAATTAAGTGCTGAGATTTAAACCACTCTGCTATACATGCCTCCAGTGCCACTTCTTGATGAAAGACCTGCCAAGAGGGCCTCATGGCCACACTCTCTGGGAGGAGCCAGGCCTGGCCGGGCTCTCTGTGTAGGAGTGTTCAGGGCTCAGAAAAGCCCTTCGTCCCTGGACAGTGGCAGGCAGTCTGCCTGCTTGAGACGTCCCGCCCAGTGTCCCTGTCCTGCTCTTCTTTCCTTCCACTTTTTCTCACATTATTTGTGAGCATGTCTTAGTCCCTGCCAGACTTGAGCTCTTGGAGGACAAGGTTGGTGTTCCACCTGGAGACCTGAACCAGGACACCGGGGCCCAGAGAAGTCCCCGGCTAAAGGTCTAGGAGCTTTTCAGGAATTTACAATTTGAAGCCTGAAATTTTGCCTCTTTTTCCTTTTGCCTGTACAATTCAAAAAGGAATCTGGAACACTGGCATTAATTAATGTTATATGAAATGTCTACGCATTGTAACATTAACTTCATTAACTTCACTTAAGGCTCATCAAACTTTCATTATGTTTTTAAACAATTTTTAGGTTAGATTTTCCTCTCTTTGCAAGAGTTCTAAGTCTGTGCCTTGATTGCTGAGAAATCATAACTAGTTATTGATCAAATGACTTATGGCCAAACAATTTCAAAAGCAAAATTATTTTTATAAACAAGCTTTTTTTGCAATTTTAGAACAGAAATTATTATTTTGGTGCTTTTAATGTGCTGTAAGTTGGGGTGGAACCTCCAATAGAATGGTTCCTGGGTGGCTGGGAAGGAGGGGCTTGGGAGAGACCTGTTGACTATAATAATTAATGCTAGGGCCTTGAGCTGAGGCAGTAGCCATCCCCCTCCGCCTCCCCCTTCCCTTCCCCCTCCTTCCCTTTTAACATTTACTGAGCACCTTCACATGCCAGGCATAAGCCTAAGGATACTTTGTTAGGCTAGTGGGTGAGGGCCTACAGGGAGATAGGTGCAGTAACAGGTAAGCCCAGGAACTCTGGGAACACAGAGAAGGGGAATCTGGCTGATACAGTGGATGTTGGGTATATGGAGCTCCAGGATTTCTGCACAGAGGGCTGGGTGGGGGGGGGGCATGTTTGAGGAGAATCTGGGTTTGCTGACAGTGAGAAAGTGCCGTTGTCCACATCAGAAGATGAGGAGAACTGGGGTCCTCTGCTAAAGCCTCTGAGTCATCCATGATGCTTCCTGAGCAGCAGAGGGATCTGGGAGGAGATAGTCCTCAGGTCTGTTGTTAGGGAGACATATCTGTCAGGTGTGGGAGGTGGAGAGAGGGTAGGGAGGTGGGTGGTTGGGTGAGGAGAGCCGTGGTTGCTAAGGTTCTGAGACCAGCTTTGCTCCTTCCAAACTCCAACTTTAGTCTCCAGGGGCTGTCTGTGTTTTACTCCCTTTGACTTGGTGGAATCTACAGCCCTCAGTCTCTAAGACTTCATGAGCTGCAGGCCCTCAGCTGGACCAGTCACCACCTCTAACCCTGAAGGTCACCCCATCTGGAACACATCTATCCAGTGCTCAAAGCCCTCAGTGCAGTGAGAGCCAGGGGGAGTGTCCTCAAATCAGGCCCAACCACCCCTGCTCATGACTTGATTCTACCAATAAGCAGCCCCTGCACCCCCAAACTGCATGGAGCTGTCCCGTTTATAGAGGGAGCTTATTATCCCCAGTTGCCATCTGACAGCACTTTGTCAGGTTGGAACATTTCTGTCCACTCAGAGGTTAACTGAGCTCAGAGAGGTGCCATACCTTCCCAGGACACATGGCTCTCCTAGAGTAGCTGGACTGGGAAACAGGAACTTGTGTCTCAAGTTCACTGAGCCCTGGTGCCTGTGGAGACTGAGAGGGATTGGAGCCTATTGGAAGGACTCTGGGCCCAGGGAAAGCACTTGGCTTGCCTGGGGCTTCCTCAGGGCTGTGGATGGCTGTCCTGACCCAGAGTTCCTTCATGGCTCAGGAAAAGCCCTTCCTTCAGGGGCACCAGGAAACTCACACTTTGGGTTCCAGTATATTCCTTTCTCTCCTCCTCATCCTCATACGCCCAAATTAAACACTTAGTATTGCAGGGAGGCTGCTACCTCGCCAGTGGCCTCACCTCCCCTTGAGCGCACCTCGTGGCATCCCCATGCTCTGCATCGGCAAGGCCATGGTGGCCCAGTGTGCCGTCTCCTGGTTGCTTCTGATTCTGCCTGCACCTCCTTTGAGAATCTTCCATCAACCAGTCCCTACATACACCAGGTGCTCAATGGATGTGGGTGGACTTATTTGAATACAGCACTGGCCTCTCCTCTTGTCTGGTCCAGAGTCAAGGCTTTAGGGTCCAATCTGTAATTAAACAGGGCTTGAGCTCCATTTAAACACCCCCTCCCCCATATTTGCTCTAGTTTCTTGCTGGAAGATGCTGAGACAATGGCCCTTGTTACCCTCTGTTTGAGTTATTTATTTTTTTCACTTTTCCCTCCTTCCCCTCTCAGGGGACTTGCCTCTCGCCCTCATCCCTCATGTTTTCCCTTTCACTTGACTGTCACTCTCATTGTCCTCCTGGGGCCGGGAACGCGGGGTGACAGGCAAGGGGAGCCCAACCGGGCCAGGGAGGCTGGAAATATAGTCATTAATGGGACCCGCGAAGCCCAGATGTCCTCCCTGAATGCGGGTAATTTGTTTTTAATGAAAAACCACGCGGTGACCCTGAACAAATGAATTTTCTTTATAAGGAGTCTATGTGCAGAGGCACCAAATAAAGGACCCGAAACGCAGAGACTTAAATTGAGGGTTGAAAGAGAGGACGAAAGAGGGAAGGAGCGGGAAGGAGCTAAGGAGAGAAAAGAGAATGGAAAGAAAAAATGTTAATGGACAACTGTGTCATCATGTCCTTTTGTCTCAAGAGCAGTCCCAGGTCAAAAATTCCTCAGGCATTATCCTGCCAGAGCAGGATGCAGGATGATGGTGGCCATTCTAAGGTCTTGTTCATGACAATGGTGAGAATATGAGCACAGCGTAGCCAGAGCTGTGTCATCGCCACGTCACTACACGCGTCACCTCAGAGGATCCTCACAGCTTGCCTAGAGCAGGACGGTTATTAGCCCCATTTTACAGAGATGAAAACTGAGGCTTAGGAAAAGCAGTTTGCTCTGGGTCACACAGCTAGTGAGTGGTTGAGGCCAGATGACTAGGGAGGGACTTTGCCAATTTGGAGTTGGACACAGGTTAAAGTCTAGGAATCACTTTCTCCATGTGGCACTAGAGAAGGGTGGAGATCTGAGAAAAAGAAGGGAGTCTTGGGTTGCAGCAACCACCCCATCGCCTGGAATTAGGCCCTGGGACTTTGTGGGTGGGCAGCCTTTGCGAGAGCGCTTTGGGTGGGAGATTCCTGCAGGGGGAACGCCCGGGAATGGAACACTGGAAAAATGGATGCAGAGAAATTGGCATTTGCCTCTCATGGCCCTGCCCTTGGCTTTGAGTGAGTCCACCCTATAGCAGAAACATGGCAGGCAGGCAGCAGAGGCCGAGACTGGGGGTGATAGTGCGGTGTGGGGCAGGATCACACGCCTCACAGTGGGCTGGAGATGGCCCTGTGTGTGCCGCCGCTACCTCACCCTCCATGGTGGATGGGCAGGGCTGGGACTATGCCCCTGAGGACAAGGCAAGGGCTAGTGCAGGGTTGCGGGACACGTCGGAGCAGAAGCCCGCTGGCCCTCCTTCTGGTCAGTAGCCTGCCCTCTTGTCCCCGCTCACCCCCAGTTCCTTCCTGAAGCAAGGAAAAGAAGCATTTTTGTCTGCCTTTCTCCTACAGACTTGGTAGTAACAGGATGGTCCCAGTAAATTAGGAATCCTCACCCCACCCTGCTCTGTGTCCCTAAGCCTGGATCCCTTCCCCAGGCCTGGGACCTGGCCTCCTCAGGACTTCAACTACCCTGCTCTAGGGGATGCAGACAGTGCCCCCCACCCCAGGACCAGGCCTGGCCGAGGGTCAGCCTAAGCCCACATCACGCCCAGGTGCTAGCTCCCTCCACTCTGCTTTTCTCCCAAAGTCAGGTAGCTAGACAAAAAGAAATGATTGTTTTCTTTTCCTGAATTCGGTTTCTCTCTGGAAGTTGTGACCCAATTAGAAAATCAAACAAATAGAAAAATCTGACCAGGACCCCGGCTGAGGTCATGAAGCTTCGGCTTCTATTTAGGCCTTTGCCTCACAGCCTCTCGGTGAGTCCTGGCTCCCTCAGACACCAGGAGTAGAACTTCCTCATTCCGTAATTGATGATTTATTCCCCACTGACTTCCAAAATGGATTTGAGGCAGCTTCTTGACCTTTCAATAACATCAGCCCGACCTGAAATCCCCATCACAAAATAGGAGGGCTGCCAGTGCTCCAGGCGGAGGTCCAAGAGTGGACACGCGGCACCCCAGCTCCGCAAGGGGCCTGACTGACTGGCTTTTGACAGTGTGGCACCATGGAGCTGTCCTTGGTGCCCAGCCCTGCACCTGGAGCGGCTGCTCTTCCCTGTTGGGAACTGGTAGCAACTTGGAAGCAGTTCCTCTCTGGATGCACTCCAAGACCACGCTTCCCAAATTACCTTCAATCAAAAGGAAGATCACCAGGAAAACTGGGACAAATTGTGATTTCTACAGTGGATAATTATAAATACCGGGATGGGTTGCCAATTGGCAAATAAACTCCTCTGGTGAAGTCTTAGATTAATCACACCGCCAGTGAGCTGACTGGGTCAGATCTCTCTCGATTGTCCTCATTTGTGGGATCATTTCTGGTCTTCCTTCTCCCTCCCTCTTCCCTTTCTTCTTCCCTCCTCTCTTCTCTTCCTCCACTCACTCTCTCATTCGTTCATTCATTCATCCATCCATCCATTCATTCATTCATTCATTCATCAGATGATTCCCTCAGCTTCTCAGTGCTGAGCCCAATCCATAGTCTGGGCACAGAAATGATTGAATGGATTTCTCAAGATGCAGGTGCCTCAATGAGAACTGCCCACGTTACCTGCTCAGAATAAAGAGAGAACAGCTTGATTGTGGCAGTTTTGTTGGACTCCAGGCCCAGGGACTAGGTAGAGACTTCTGGGGACATAAACAGGGAGAGGTTTGGGGAATGCAGCAGCTGAGGGCTCGGCTGCCGACAGGGATCTGTGGCCTACCCCAGAGCCAGCTCCAGCCCAGCTCACTGTGGGCCTCCCTGGGAGGGCTCTGGGGGAAGCCTGGCCCAGGGAATCTCTCTCTATCCCTGAAGCTGGGACCAGACCCATGTGTACAAACAGGGGGCTCTGTATTTAGGAGCGGGGAGGAGCAGGGAGCTGCCCTGAATGGCTGCCTGCTTTGGAAATTTCTATGCATTTGTAATAACAAAATTACCATAATTTGCTCGTTAACGCAGCTAGATCAGTCAAGCATTGTTCCATCACGGGCGGGCGGGGAGGCCGAGCGCCTCTCTCTGCACACTCCACACACCCCAGCCAGTCTGCCAGCCCGTTAGAGCGCTAGAAATTAGCATGCAAATGGTCCTAATTCGGTGGGCGAGCTGTCAGGCAGCGCCTCTCCGGCCTTGTCTCCGTGAAGGCCCTGACAGCCCGGCTCCGGCGCTGGCCCACCCTCCTTGCTCCAGCCAGGAGGGGCTCTGAGGGGCACCTCCAGACTGACAGCTTGGCGGCCTCCCTCCCTTCGTCAGCGCCATCAGGCCTGGCGGCAGGCTCCCCAGGGAGCAGGCAGGGCCTGCCACCATGCCGGTGGAGGAGGTGGGCAGGCGGTGGGCTGTGGGGGAGGCTGGCCCACGCTCTGGGCCACCAGCCTTGGCTGGCTTGGGGCAATGGGGCCAGAGTGAGGGTACAGTGGTGGCCCCTTGGCTCAGGGACCGGCTGGAGCACAGGGACCCTTCCAGTTAGTGGGTTCTGAGTGGCCCCGAGGGACTTGGGGGCACCTTCTCCTATCTGCACACCCACAAGGACCAGGTTCAAGTCCTGCCAAGCTCTCTCCCTTCTTTGTCTCCCAGGCCTGACTTAGCATACCCGGCCCCAAACCCGGAACCTCTGTGTCTGGGCTGCGCATGGAATTCCTCAAGCCAGGGTGGAGGATGGGGGCACTGGGCAGCTGGGTGGTATGTGCAGGATGCTGCAGCCCAGCACTCAGTACTCTTGGGCAGTAGAACTGCCCCCAGGTTTGCCAGGCTCTGAGGGAAGGCAATTTCCTAAATATCCCTGGCTCTTGGTCTGCACCTTTGTGGAGGAGGGTGCTCTTTGCTTCTTCCAGGGCTGTTGAGAGGGTGCGTGAGGAGGAGGGCCCCACTTTGTAACTGTGGTGACATTTACTTGGAACTTCCCTGCTAACTCTTTCCATTCTCCAACCTGTGACTTCCACTGCTGCCCCACCAGGTCAGGTTGGTGGTGTCCCCTGCCGCAGAGGAAGGAGCCGAGGAACACTTCCTCTTTGTAACTTGCCTGAAGCAGCATCAGGATAGAGCCTCTTACTCTTAATGAGCCTTTTGTTTGTTGAGATGGAGTCTCTATGTTGCTCAGGCTGACCTTGAACTCCTGTGTGTGGCAGGGGATGTGCTGGGGATCAGACCCAAGGCCCCACATATGCTAGGCAAGTGCTCTGCCACTAAGCCACACCCCAGCCCTCAGAGCCCTGTGAACAGGAGACAATGCAGGGCCCGAGATCCAGATCAGGCCTTTGCACAGAGCTCAGTCCTGAACTGTGCCGGGCCTCCCTCAGTTCCTCCTCTGTGATGATTTATACCTCTTCCTGTGCCTGGCACATCCTTGGTACCAAATAAGTGCAGGTGAAAGGACAGAACTCCAGTGGGAGCAGGTATGCCTGTCTTTGGAGATCTGCTCTATCTGTCTGTCTGCTGTCCTTCTCATCTGTGACAACAGGAAGAAGCAGCTACTATGGAAGTTTGTTGATACCATAAAGCTCACCTTGAAGCTTCCCTGAGGCTGTCCCCAGGCCACTTCTTAGGACCTTTTTCCTTCCTTCTCCTAAGTGCGTAGAGCCCCCTACTAAGATTCAGAGTTTGGTGAATGGAAAGCAGGCTGGATCTCAATCCTCATTTGCCCAATAGGCTGGCTGCACTTGTGCAGTGAACAATCCAGCCATCCCAACATGGCTGCCCTGCCTGCCCCCTGTCTGTTTTAAGGGTATCTTATTGGGTCTTTTTAACCTTTAGCTAAGTGGAGAGGTATGAGCAACCCTGAGAAATTCAGAACCTTGGCTGCTCCTGGCTCTCTGAGGGGGAAGAGGAGGCCTCACAGCCCGAGTTTCTACAGTGTCGCAGGATCACTCACCATGTAACAGAGCCTGGCTCTGGGCAGATGCTGGGAAAGTTTGAGGAGCTGCCCTGAATAACCTGAGGACCAAGCTAGAAACTGAGCCCACGAACGTGCAGGTGTGAACCCAAAGCCATCCAGCCTGCTGGACACCAAACACCTTGAGCCAGGGGTGGCTTTTCTTTCCCGTGTGACCTTTTTCCTCAGCTACCCTTCGGTTTATGTATTTAGGGTCATGGGAAGAGGAAGATAGAACCTTAGGATTCCGTGTACCAACTTCTCAAATAGCTGCTGTTGGGTTGTTCAGAATGTTGAAGAGGAAAAGCCCTGCCAATCACAGGATCCCTGGCACTATGGGAAGTTATCAGAGGCACATCCCAGTCCAGGACTTCTAAAATTCCCCTGATGAGGCCCCACTGAAGCTGACCGACTTCATCTCTGCTAGAGGAAGCATTGCCACAGCTCCCCCTAGTGGAGAAGCAGGATGCCTCTCCCTGCCTTCCTGAGTGTGGCTGGGCAGGCTTCCCTCTGTTTACCCAGTTTCCACATCCACACTCTCAGAACCCTACCACATCTCTGCAGGTACCCTCTGTACTGCTTTTGTGTTTGGCTCAGTAAGAGGAAGGGGCTGGCCCAAGGTCATGCAGAGCCAGGGATAGAATCCAAGGTACTTTCCCTTCTACCCAACAGCCCCATCTGGCCCTACCCTGTGCACATCCTTGACTTTGGCCAGTTGATCATCTGCTTGCATGGCCACATGCCCTTCCCAGTCCAGCGATTTCCCCTCTGTGGATAGGTCAATCTTTCAATCTCTATTTACAGTGGTCCTCCTGCCACCCTTTCCCCCTTCAGTCCATCCCAACATGGCAGCCAGGTAGGCCGAGTCAGGCCATGTCCTTTGCTCACTCAGTACAAGCCAAAGTCCTTCCATGATCTCCTGACCACTTCCCTCCCTAATCTCACCACTTCCCCCCCCCCCCACTTCTCTTCTCCAACCACACAGGCCTCCTTACTCTTCTACCAACATACCACCCACACACCTGCCTCAGGGCCTTTGCACTTTCTAGGCACTCTACTTGGAGTGCTTTTCCCACAGATATTCACATTGCTAACTCTCATTTCCTTTTGCTCTTTATTTAGAAGCCACCTTCTCAGCAAAGCCATCCCTACCCACTCTAAAATTTCACTTCCTCCTCAACATTTCTTATTCTCTCTCTTGCTTTATGTCTTCTCCTTAACACATTATGTAGCATACTATATGCTTTGTTTTAACTCATTTGTCTTGTTCATTGTCTGTCTGTAGCACTAGAACATAACCTGAGAGAGGGCAGGCCTGTCATCTGTTTTTATTGGGGGCTGTGTCCTCCCTCCATGTCTAGTGGCAAGCACTCAGTATCTGGTGCTGACAGCCTGCAGTGTGCCTGGCATCTAGGTGGCACACGCTGGTCTCCCCAGCACACCTGTGGGGCTCTCCCACTGCTCTGCATGTGTTCCCTTAGCAGGCATCTCTGCTCCTCATTCCTTGTCTCCCCAAAGACATCTCTCTTCCCCTAAAGCTGCCTTTTTGCCAGGTCTGTGGCCTGGCTGACACAGAGGAAAGTGCCAGTTGAATAGGTTTCCATCTGGACAGCCAAGGGTGGACCTCTTTCCTGTGCTCCAGGGGAAACTGAGGCTTGTACAGGGGCAGGGCCTTGCTCCAATAAGCTGGTAGAGATAGGACTGCATCAGGGCTCCAGCCTTGGGAGTTGTGAGGAGTTGGAATTCAGCTCCCTCCACAAGAACCCATGCCTGGTCAAGCTCTCTGAGCCATGGTGGCACCTGCCCCAGTGGTCTGACTGGAGTTCACCCAGATGAGCCAGCTCTTCTTGGTGGTTAGCTGCAGTGGCCAGCCCGCTTAGTGCTTTGTCTTCCTAGGGGTCCCATTTCAGGGGACTGACAGCAGTGTGCCCCTGAGGATGCTGGGAAACTCTTCAACATGGATCAATACTCCTCAAACTTTGTCACTCACATCACTGAGGATCATCTCACAGAGCAGATTGTGGCTCATTAAGTCTAGACCAGCCCAGGATGCTGTGTTTCTAACCATCCTCAGGGGAGGGTGACACCACACACCCTGAGGACCAGTCCCTGTCCACTGGCTCTCAAACTCACTATGCACTGGAATTGCCTCCAGTCTGGACAAATAATACCTGACTCTAGCCTGGGAGGTCCCAGTGAACTAGTCTGGGGTGTGGCCTGGTCATCTGGAGTTTTCCAGGCTCCCCAGAAGATTCTAACTCTTTTTTTTTTTTTTTTTTTTTTTTTTTAAATTTTTAGTTGTCGATTGACCTTTATTCATTTATTTATATGTGGTGCTGAGGATCGAACCCAGTGCCTCCCACATGCAAGGCAAGCGCTCTACCACTGAGCCACAATCCCAGCCCAGATTCTAACTCTTAGCAAGGTTTGAGACCCACTGGCTGGGGGCACTGCATGTGGCTCCTCCCCCTGGGCAGCTGTGCAATGGGGGCACAGTAAAAAGAGGAGATGTGTTGACAGGGGAGGAAGGGAGAGGGGTGCTGCATCTCATGCCCAGTTTTGGGAAAGAGAACCCCAAACGGCCAAATGAGGGTGAAGACACTGAAAGAGGCTACTGAATCCAAGGCCAGCATGGGGAAGGGAGGGAGAGCCCCAGGAGCCCTTCTAAGATGCAGGAGTGACCAAGAAACCAAAGCAACTGGCCATCCTGAGAGTCCCCGATCTTTGACTTCCCTCTTGACCTGGATTCTGACAGAGAAATAACTCCCCTCCCCCACTCCAGTCCAGCCTGCCTCTAGTACTTCTCAGTGTGCCCGTCCCCAGCCACCCAGGATGCAGGTAATTGATGTGTGTGTGGCTCCCTCCTGCAGACTGCGGGCTCTCTGTGGGCAGGGACCGTGTCTGATTCATCTCCACCTCCACAGTCCCAGGCCCTGCTTGCTGGGGGCAGGAAAGGTGGGCAGAATGGAGTGCATTCCTTGGGGCATAGTGGGGCTCGGAGCTTCCGTGCGGCCAGCCGAGTTGCCAGCGCGCCGCGAAGCCCGCACATTGTGGGAGTAATTGTGGAGGTAAATCTTGTCTGGTCTCCTTGCAAACACTTGGTGAGGCATTCCATAAATATGTCAGCAGCAGCATTAAAATTTGATGGCAGGCGGTACAGGTCGGGACTAGCACTGTGACTTCCCAGCAAGGTATGACACCTTCACCTCCGTCTCATTAGTCAGCTGCGAGCATTCAGGCCAGCAGAGCTGGGGGAGGCGGTTTCTTTGGAGGAGGACCCCTGGCTGCTCTGAGGAACAGGCCAAGGTCAAGGCCACAGAAAAGTAAGTCAGCTCTGGGCCAGCCTTTAGCTGAGGGGAAGAGTCCCTGCAGGCTTTGGAGCGGTGCTGGGACACTACTGGGTCCCTGTGCTGGAGAGTCCTAGGCTGGTAATAGGGGCTGGGGACTTGTTTCATCTTTCTAGTCAACCTGGTGAAAACTGTCAATTTGTCCACAAAAAAAGACCTCACAGAACACTTTGAAAAGGTGGTGGTTGGACTCATTATTTAATAACACACAGAGGATCATCTGGACAGGAGTGGCAGGGGCTGCAGAGGACAATGTTCTTAGTGGCAGAAAGACCAGACACCAATCGCATGTCACCATTGTCCACTTGGGGAAACTGAAGCTAAGTGAACATGGAAGGGATGTGCCCAAAGCCACACTGTGATTGAGACAGTGAGGTCAAGGGCCCTGACTCCCTCCTAGTGTGAGGCTTTCCTCAGTCAAGAATTTTAAATACTTCCCAGCTTGGGAGGCTGAGGCAGGAGGATCGCAAGTTCCAGGCCAGCCTCAGCAATTCAATGAGGCCCTAAGCAACTTAGTGAGACCCTGTCTCAAAATAAAAAAAATTTTTAAAAGGGCTGGGGGATGCGGCTCAGTGGTTAAGTGCCCCTAGTTTCAATCCTTGGTACTGAAGAGAGAGAAAAAAAAATTAGACACTTGTTGAAATATAAGAAATACATCTAGAAATATAATTTTTGTTAAAAAAGAAAAGCTCTAGTGTACCCATTTTTTCCAACAGTCACACAAAGGATGGAGTTAAATATGGAATACTCCCTTCACATTTATGTGACACTTTTTAACTCACAAAGAACTTTGAAATGCATCAATATTTCTTATCCCTGTGAGTGTCCTAATAGCCACACTGCAGATGAGGAGGTGGGCTTTGACCAGGACTGACTGGCTCCACATCCAGGAGCCTTCCACTGCCTCCCAGGTACTAAGCAGTCACATGGGAAGCCAGGGAGCAGAGAGGAAAGAAGGGGGGGGTCCCACAATCCCCAATGACCTAAGGACCTCCCACTAAGCCCCACCTCTTAAAAGTCCAAAGCACCTCCCACAGCTCCACTGTAGGGACCAAGCCATTAACACAAGGGTCTTTGCAGGGGCTTTCAATATCCAGCTCTAGCACTAAGACACACTGCAGCCTGCTAGACTGGCCTTTTGCTTAGGATGAGCTGGGGACTCTCTTCCATGCACTTAGGCACTTCAGAAAATAGCCTATGCTGGCAAGTAGTAGGTACAGATTTCAGTGATCCTCTAAACGATGAAGTCTGAATATCCTTTGAGGCCCAGATTGCAGTCACTTCCTACAGGAAGCCTTCCAGAATGTATCACAACTTTCGCTCTGAATCCACTTGCCCTTTACTGCCACCCAAATATCTTGTCTGGATCTAAGAATCACCTTCAATACAGGGAGTTCCCAGAGTATGGAGGCCTGGGCTCATCCTACTCTGTGCCCCGCTGGGAGTCCAGCACAGGGCTCTGAATGGAATCAAGCCACCTTGAATGCTGAATGGAATGGATTAATCAAAATCAAGTATGTAGGTCTAAAAGTAAAAGGATCCCCAAGTCAAAGATGCAATGTAAGTTTTCTACAAGTGCAGTGTGTGGTCCCTGAGGAATCTTAGAACTTTGGGGGGATGAGGGGACAGGATTACTTTCTACCACAACCAACTTTTTAATCATTCATTCCAACTCCAAAGCTGCTCTGAGTAGCTCCAAGGAAAGTGTGTTCTGACGGTTGGTTGGAATGAATCCAGCTTAGGCTGGATGCACAAGAACCTCCTGAGTTTATTAAGCATCCATCACAGATACGTGAGCCGGATTTTCTTGGGAATACAATTCAATGTTATCCCAACTGAATGTGGAACCTGGAGTCTAGAGGGTTAGGCCACGAGATGGGGGCTTCTAGTAACTCAAAGAAACTCTTCAGGTTCCCAGGCTGAGTATCTTCCAGTGGTCAAATGAGTGCAGAGAAAAGGCACTAAGAAAAAAACCTAAAACTTTCTTATCTTTCCAAGCCAGCTTTAGCCTGGTCTGGGCCATAACTGCCAGTGATTTTTGTTGTTGTTGTTCCTTCCTTTTTAAAGTTTTTACTCCTGTGCTCTTTTGAAGTGAGCCAAAATTAGTGCTTTATTTTGTGGCAGAGGAAGTCTGTCAAGGTCTGGGGTGGGGGTGGGGTGCCAAGCCCTCTGGAGACCATCCATCCGGAGCCCCTCTTCACAAGCGGTACCTGCACTGTGGTCCCTGCAGCAGACCTAGCCCCTTCTCTTGTCTGTATTATAATGACTTCCTCTGCAGGGATCAAGGACTCTAACACAGATTCCAGCACAGTTCTTCCAGCAGGAATTTCATGACCTGTTTCTGTTCTGATTCTGCCTGGGACTGGATCAAGGGACATCTATTGGGCACTCTTAGCGCTTACTCAGTCAGCATGTGTGTTGGAGGCAGGGCCCTCTGCTGGGGCTGGTAGGGGCTACCATCCTTCACCAAGGGTCAGCCTTGCTTCCTGCCACAGACTCAACAGCAGAGGAAGTAAGATGGGATCACAAATGACCCAGAGTCTGGCTAGAGAGCATAGTGATAGCCCAGGGCTGGGGAATCGGGAAAAATGGGGAATGCCCTCGGCAGGACGGTTGATCCAGAAAGGCTTCCTGGAGGAGGTGGTATTTAAGCTGGGTCTTGACAAATTGGGAACTGAACATGAGAAGGGAAAGAAGGTGGCATTTCAGATGAAAGAACCAGCAGGTGAATAGGATCATGTGGTCTATGCATGAGGAATGCAGGTCGTGTGGAGGCCTGGGACCTGGCACGCAGGAGGGGATAGTGACTGGGAAGGCCTACGGTAGTAGACCTGAAGGGCCTTCACTGCCCTCCATGAGCCTTCTTGGGTGTTGGTCCTAATGAGTGTGCCACCTACGGACACTCCCAACCTGGGCGTGCCAATGCTCTGGGAGCTGGCATGCCAGATACTGAGGTCTCCCTTGCCCATCCACCACACAAAAATCAGGTGTTATCCTGCACCCCATGAGTCTGCAGGGACCATTTGCATATTGTCCTGTCCACTGTTTGCTTAGATGCTGGCATGATGGGACAGAATTTTGGAATACGACCACAGCAAAACAGTGGACCAGAGCTGATTAAAATATGCCATAGCCTAGCCAAGGTCTCCAATGGAAATGCCTAGGAGGGCCAGGCAGAGCCTCCTGGGGCTCAGTCCTGTTCTCCACCTGGTGTCCCTGTGACCTACCCTGGGCTACCCTTCAGCAACAAAGTCTGTGGCTCTCCCAGAGAAACAGAAATGAGAAGCATTCTGCATTCTCCCCTCACGCTCACCCTCTCTCTTGGTTTTTCTCTTCCCTGTTTTTCTGAAGGCCTTCATGGCTGGCCTGAGCTGGTGGGAGAAGAGGTTTTTCCCAGCGATGGATCGATGTGCGGTGTGCTGGGCTGTCGGGGTTGACAGGGCTGACCTTTACTGAGCTCAGGTTTTCGTCTCCCTCTTGGGAGTCCAGGAAGGTCTAGCTGTGGAGAGAGGGAGGGTGAATAGCCTCGGCCTTCGAGGGACCAGGCTGTGGGCCTTCCTGTCTGCAGTGAAGACAGGAGGGAAAGCCTCCTGCAGGTCATTTATGTGAATCTCTTCCATGCACACTACTTTCACAGATGAGAAAACTAAGGCTTGGTGAGAATTGGTTTGTTCAAGGTCATTCAGAGAGCCCCAGAATCCAGAGTGTATGTATATGTGTATGTTATGCATATTATGTATACCCATATATGTAGGTATCCTGCCTGTATGTATATTATAGATAATAGGTTAAATAATGTAGTGATGCGTGGATGTATAGATCTATTAGTTAAATATACATGTTGCGAAAGACCATGGTTTTGCTCACCCAAGCCATAGTCAGTTTTGTGAAGCAATACTCCAGGTACCCACTGACTCCCAAGCCTCTGCACATCAGGCCCTTTTACAAAGCCACAGGGAGAAGCTGAAGAAATCTCGTGGCCCTGTTCAACTCTTTCCATTCGTCCTTCTCCTCCTCCTCCTCCACAAAGATTTTCTCTCCAAGCCCAGTGTGACTCCTTCAGAAATAGAACTTGGCTGCGAAGTCACTTTGAAAGACTTTTCATATGTTAATTGCAGCTGGCCAAGGTCTCGAGCAGAGGTGGGAGCCCACCATCTGCAGATGGGGTCGACCCCCAGTGCGCTCTGCAAATCCCCATCATCTGGCAGGTGTCATTTTGGGTTAATTAAGAGCTACACTGAGCCCGTTTACCTGTCACTTCTGAGAATTTTAGGAAACTTTGACTTTCTTGCCATCTCAGAGGTATGAGCGAAGGGGAAACTGAAAACGCTTCTGCTTCTGGTGAAGCTCTTGCTCCTAGAATCTCCAGGGCAGCCAAATTTCAGCATAGTTTATCACAGCCCCTTTGAAACTTTTTATTTTCATCAGTATTTTCTAGTTATCTCACTGGTTTTTATAGTCAGCTTTTCTGCATTGGGAAGATAGTGCTGTTTGGGGGAACCCCCTGCTTATCCTAGGTTTCTTATGCCTCTGCTTTCCTTCTTAGTCTTTGAGGAAAGAACATACATTCCTCCAGCTTCTTTCTGTTTAGTGGCTCTATGGCTGGGGATTGGGGTGGGATTCAATTGGCCAGTCAGGAGTCTCAGCAGTCAGGGTCTGAACAGAAGTGCTGACCTCAGATCTCTGCGTGCATGGGAAGATGACTCAGATCCCCACAGAGTCAGGTTCTCAGTCAGATGTCCCTCTTCATCACGAGACAACTTTCTGTCTTGGGAGTGATACTAATGTTCTGTAACTTGGTAGGGATTTGCTTTACCTGGGTATCATGCATTTGTCAAAATATCATAGTACCTTGAAGATTTGTGCATTATGTGTAAATTTTACATCCAAAGAGAAAGAAATTGTTCATTAAACGAATAATGAACTTCAGCTAATAATATGCATGCTGAAGTACTTAAGGGGAGATGTGCTGATATTTGCAGTTTACTTGGAAATGCAAAAAATGATAAGTTAAATGGAAAGCTAGAGGGATGGAGAGATGTATGACAAGCACAAGAAAAACTTGATGGCAGAACCAGGTGGTGGCCACACAGGTGTCCCTCCAACGTTCCTTCAACTTTGCTGTCGTGAGGAGTGTGGGGAGCACTCCCTCCTCTGCTGAGCTTGATTTTTCTACCATCAATGAAGAGAAGGTTCAAATTGCTCCTCACTTGGGTTTGCAAAGATCATCTGTAACCTTGAAGTCACTTGGTCTTCTCCACAAGCTTAAGAAATAGGGACTTCCCTTCTCTCCATTTTACATTTAAAGAAACCGAGGCTTAAGAGCTAAATCCACATGCCCAAGGCCACATAACCTATAAGCAGCAGAGCCTGGTCTAAAGCCTGAGTCTCTGCCATTTTCTGTCTTCTCCTCCAGGATGTGCAGCTCTGGACAAGAGTGGGGGCTAGAGCACATCCTGGATGTGACCCTAGCCAGCCCTCTGTCTCAGTCCTATGGACACTAGCCAAGGGATCCCATTATGGACCAGTTGCTTGTTCCTCCTCCCTGCCTTTGCTCATGCAGTGGCCTCTTCTGGCCTTACCACTCCTTCTTCAAACAATACCAAGAGCTGCTGCCATCCCCCATACCTGGAACTCAAGATAATATTGATTCAAATGCTTATTTGCCATCCCATGGAAAAGTCTGATGTCTTCCTAGAGATTTTTCAACATTTCCAGATGGAGGCTTATTTTCTCATGCTCACCTCTGGCTTAGGCTTCTTGGGCTTCATGATCTATACTGTTCTCTAATTAAATTCTTTCATCCCAACCCCACTGGCCACCCAAACACAGAACCCAACTACTTCCTCTGATTTTTATGTAAGGAGAAAACACCAACCCCAGGCTTGGAGTGTTGTCTATTTTCTGTTGCTGTAACAAAATACCTGAGAATGAGTAATTTGTAAAGAAGAGAAGTGTATTTTGGCTCACAGTCTGAAGGCTGGGAAGTCCTAGGACATAGCAGTGACGCCTGGCCAGGGCATCATAACACGCAAAACACACTTTACAATAGCCCATTTTCCTAAGAAAGGCATTAACCCTTCTTAACAACCTAATCACCTCTTGAAAACCTCCACCTCTCACAGACCTACAATGGTCATCAAATTTTGACCTGAGTTTTGGAAGGGACAAACTATTCAAACCATAGCAAGTGTGTAGCAGGCTTTGTGAATCTGTGGAGGGTGGACAGGGGTACTTTAAACTCCCAACCAGACAATATAAAATGGGAATTTGAACTTTCCCTTTTTACATACCCTGCCCACCGTGGATTACGTGCATCTTTAGTGCCCACAGTTCAGTTCCTTCCGTTTTCTTATGCACAGCACTGAGCTCTTTCTACCTTTACTCCTACATCCAGAGCTTGGCTTCCCTTTGCATATCCAAGAATGCAGCAAAAGCTCTAAAATTCCTTTTGGAGCTTGATCCAGTTGTTAGAGGAATGTTCTTTCCTTTTTTCCACCTTCACCAGTCTCCTCAGCATGGAGAGAAGGTAGGTTTGTTCTTCCAGGAACATTATATCATTTGTCTCTCACCACCCTGTGATGTAGGTGCTTGTCTTAGCCCATTTCCTGCTACTATGACTGAATATGACAGACTGAGTAACTTATAGACGATAAAGGCTGATTTAGCTCACAGTTCTCAAAGCAAGGAATTTTGAGATTGGGTCATGGCATCTGGTGAAGTCCTTCTTACTAATGGGGATTCTAACAAGTCCCAGAATGAGAAAGATAATCACGTGACAAGACAGACCCTCAGTTCTTATAAAACTATAGACCCATTGAATTAGGGTCCTACCCTTATGGTCCCACCCTCATGAACTCATTTAACCTTAATTATATCCCCAAAGTCTAAAACATCTACAAATAACATATTTTGATTAAGTTTGTACCCTCTTAATACCTCATTAAGGAGATTGTTTCAACCTCAGTTTGGTGGGGACATTCAGACCAGAGGCTTATATTCAAGATGAGGAGACTAAGCTCAGAGAGGTTCAATCACTTGCCCAAGGCCACATAGCCAGTGAGTAGAGGGACTGCTGTGCCAGTGTCTGTCCTGTGTGTACCCACCTTCTTTCTGAGGAGGGCCCATGTGCTGTCTACCTCCAAGATGGGGGTCACTGCCCACTGAGTGATAACCACCTAGGCACAAGCTGGCACCCCAAACAGGCCTCACAGAAGCATTCCTATTAATGCATAAAGAACAGCATGTTAGTAGAAAGAGGTGAGAGCCCCTGTGCTAGGCAATATCTTTGCCCTTTGTGCTGGGAGAAATCTTTAGAAAAGGCATTTATTGTGTGATCTTTGTCTTGGGCCTCTTGGCTGCACCTCTGGAGGCCCCAGCAAAAGCCAGAACCAAGAACCGGCATTTTCTGCCCTGTGAATATCATTCCTGCTCTTGAGGAAGATTTTGTGCCTATGGGTGGTACGGCTAGCCACCTCTCAGGCCGCGTCCCCTCTTGCCTGTGCTGTGGAAGCAGGACCACAGGTGGATCTCTCGGACCTTAGGCTTACTCCTCCAGCCTGTCCACCAGCTGCTGTCACTCCCTGGCCTGTAGCTTTGGCTGGTCCCAGCCGTGACAGGAGGAAATGCTAATATCCTGCCCTATCCTGGCTCTGCTCTGTAGCAGCCACACAGGAGGCCTGGCCATTTGAGTCACACCCTGACCACCTAGCCCCAGCCTTCTGTTTGGCCTGGGGTGCCTGGTTCCCTGTGCTCTCAAAGTCATACTCATCCTTCAAGGCCAGGCTTACTGCTCCCCTCCTCCTCAGAGGTGTCCCCAGGCCTCTGGCTAGACAAAACTCACTTTTCCAAACAGTTTTTGTGAGGTTTCAGCAAAGAAGGTGAGTGTCCCTCAGAGGATGGCAGTGAGTTCAGGCAGGGGAAATGAAGCAAAGGACTGGACCCCTTAGGCCTCATGGACCCAGGATCAAGTGGGGCCCAGAGCAGCCATGAGGGCCCAGGAGGAGCAGCCCTGTGGTAACAGAGTAGAATCAAGCTCAACAGACAAGAAGGACCTTTAGACAGGACTTGGACTGTCCTGTCCTTTTACAAATGGGAAAACAGAGGTCTAGGTGGGAAAGTAGGGTCACTGAGGCAAGAGAGCCCTGGGCTGGAGGACTGGAGCCTGGGTCCCCTGGTCGGGGCAAGTCTCCCCACCCTCTGCAGGCTCCATTTTCTCACAGGTGAAGTGCAGTCAGTTGTACCCACCTTGTGAGTTTCACAGAATAGTCAAGAGCATCACATGAGATTCTGGATGCAAGAAGGTCTTGATATAGGGCCACTGTCATCTTGGGTGGCATTTGCTGAGCCTTCACTGTGTGCCAGGTGTTCTTCATGTCAATTCATGTGGCCTCTACAAAAACCACAAGGTCTTTACAATAAACTTTCAATTGCCCTATTTCACAGAGGAGGAAACTGAGGCATAGAGAGGCTGAGTGGCCTGTTGGGGTTACAGAGCTGGGAAGAGAGAGACCCAAGATTTGAACCCATGTAGTCTGGCTCCAGAGCCCTTTTTCCCAGCCTCTGTGCCAAACTGACTGAGGCCCATGGGATTCAGTGATAGCATGTGGGCTTGAACCTGAGTGGTCTGCTGCTTCCCAGTCAGCTTTGTGGCTTGAGTAGGCTAGGAATGTAGACAGCACCCAGGGGCTGTCCGTTCAGGGCAGGGAAAATCTGGTGCTGGGGGCTAATGCAGAAGCCTGGGTCTGTCTGGGGAGAGGCAAGAGAGGGTCTCCAGGGGAAGAGGCATCCCAGAGCCTTGGCACTAATACTATAAGGCCAAGAATGTGGGGATGGGGTGGAGGAAGATGGTTATCTTGAGTTAGGTGCATCCTCTAGAGGAGCTGGGAGCTGTTTATAGCCCCCTATGAGCCTCTAGGAGCCAATGCCAATTTGTGTGTGGGGAGGTAATATATACACAGTGAACACAGTCTCCCCGTCCCCCCAGTGGACCTGAGACTTGCACTTTTGGGGGCTGGAGATCAGGGAGGTTTCCTGGAAGAAGCAGCCTTGGACTGGGCCTGGCAGTAGGAAAGATGTTGCTAGACAGAGATGGCCTTTGCCGTGGTAGCCTGATGCCCCGAGTCCAGGCACAGTGTTGTCAGGAAGTGCCTCTGATGGGGTAGCTCCACAGGTACCCAGAGCCAGAGGGGAGAGCAGCTGTCCCTTCTCCAGGCTACTCTGTGTCTCTGCTCCCCACCCCCTGCCCCTGAGGATGAGGAGGGAGGGTGGGGGAGGAGGAGGAGGAGAAGGAGGCGGCAGCTCTATGTTGTGATGGATATGCTGAGGCTGGGCTGCTGCGGCCCAGCACTGTCACCATGCTTTCCCTCCGTACGCCGGAACCTGACACCCTGACCACTGAGGCATAAAAAACAGAGAATTGGAAGGCTCAGCCTGTCAGGCTGGGAGTGGCCCCCAGAGAGGCCTGAGGAGGAGCGCACATGTGTGTGTGTGTGTGTGTGTGCGCGCGCGCGCGCGCGCGCGTTCGCTGCGCGCACTCTGCCTGTGTTGTCCTGGAGGTGGTAAGGGGCTAGCTGGGTCCAGAGGCAGGGAAGGCTGGCCTCTCGGCCTAGCCTTGCTCCTGGGCCCCTACTTGGCCAAGCCCCCGTGGGCCCCACATTGGTGCTTGGGCCACTCTTGAGAGCGAGCATTGGTCCTGAGTTCTGGCTGGCCCCTTCTGGAGACTCTTGCCCTTTGGCCTCTGTAGACCTCTATGGGGGTGTGGCAGAGTCATGCTTGGGCTGCTAGTGTACTCATGGGGATTGTGTAATGCCTGTCATCTCCAACAGAGGAGGAACACTGTGTTCTTCACCCAGTGGCCAAAGAAAACCACTCAACAACTGGGTCTCCATGCCCTGCTCCATGGCCTCTGCTGGACACACCCTCTGCCAGGCACAGGGATACCCAATGAAGAGTCAGGGCCCAAGCCTAACCTCTGGGAACCCTAGCCACAGAGTGAGACAGGCAGGCCATGGCAGCTACAAGAGCAAGGCAGCAAGGGTATGGAGGACAGGATTCAGGCTCCTGCCTCTGACCTGGCTGCTGGTAGGATGCCCTCCCTCCCTACCTGCTGTGCACCCAGGAAAAAGCCAGATGCAAGTACACTGCTCTTTGAGCTGGTAGGCCACGATGAGCCATCCTCAGGGTGTCCCATGCTTATCCCTCATCCTGGCACACCTCCTAGTACCTGCCTGAACATACCCAGAGCCACTGACAGCTGCCCCTCAGTGCCTAGAAGACTCCACCTGCATCCACAATCACAGTGCCTGGGTTTATGTCTTGTCTCCCCAACTACAGGAGGCTCCACATACAGCCACCCCTGCATTCACAGTGCAGAAGGCCAGACTGGAGCTGAGGTCATGGGCTGTGGAGCTGAATCACTCAAGGGTTCTGGACTGGCCTCAGCCAGGACTTAAGAGCCTGGCAATCTAGGGCTTTGTACTTGGGCAGGTGTATTAAGGCCATTTTGTGAATCCCTCTGACATAAAATGGGCCTTAGAAACACCTGGAACTTGGTGGCTCCATGGTGCAACATGAGAATGTTTTTCACTCCCAGGGATACAAAAGGTTTTAGGGGGAAATAAACAGTGACAAGGCAGGCTGCTCACTAAATGAGGACGTGGCTTCGACTTGCCTTTAACACTTGTCACTATTTATTATGAGAAGTACCTGAAGCTTATATGGGAGGCAAATGGCACCAGCACTCAGGCTGGCTGGGAGTCAGAGCCTTTTCCAAACTTGATTTGACATTTGGTTCCTGTTTCTCTCTCCTCCACCTGCAGGGAGTGAGTTTTCCGGGAGTCCCTATAGCCATCCTCAGTATTCCTCCTACAACGACTCTTGGAGGTTCCCCAACCCAGGGCTGCTTGGTGAGTACTGGCAGAGGCCTGCAGGGTCCCTGGGCCATGGGCTGCTGCATCTGAACCTTATCATTGGGCCAGGGCCCCTTGATATCCTGAGGTCTAGTCGCCAAGGTGGGGTGGGTAGCTTGCCCCATGCAATGGAACACAGGGGTTGCCTGGGGCCTTAGGGCAGTAAACACCACTCTTCTCAGGCTCTCATTCCTCCTCAAGGTGTTTTTGGGAGTTGGGGAAGAAGGGGGAAAGAGTAAAAGAGGCACTGAGGGAGAAAGAAGGTAAGAAAAGTCCCTGCCCACGAGGAACTTGTATTTCTTAAGAGCCATTAAAATATGGTGAGAACGCTCTAAATAAGAGGTAGTAAAGACATAAACTTGGATTGATCAGTGTTGGCTTCCTGGAGAGCTGTCTTGCTAAGGCCTTTTGATTGATTGCTGATGTCTTCCATGGATGGCAGCAGTGCCAGCTCCTTTGGAAGCTTGCTGCCCTGTGGCTGAAGGCCTGCCAGGCAGAGCTCAGCTGGTACCCAACTCCTGCCCAAGCTTCAAATTGGCAGATTGTCCATGGCTGGTGCCAGTCTGATTTGTGAGTATTATCAATGTATTTGGGTTCCCCTAAGACCAAGCAGGAATAACTCAGCTTTCAAAAGTCTAAGAAGAACCTTTTGTTTTATTGACATAAACGTACATAAAACCAGCTGGTGAGTGCCAGCTGGAGCTTGAGGAACTTTGAAGCAGAGGCCCTGGGTTATAGATGTCACTTACCACCTGTGGATGGAGCCTGCAGGCAGCAACACTGACCCCTCCCCTAAGGTCAGCTAAGAATTTTCCACTTGGGGAAGCAAAAGGTCAGACATGGAAGGGTCCTCTGAGACCACTCTGGTCTGTCTGTCCAGCTTAACAAGGCCTTAAGTGAGTTCGTTAATTCCCTGGATCCTTAATTATCTCAGGACTGAGAAACATAGACTTCATCAGAAAAGCAATAACCTGAGATCTTCAAACTCAAGTTTCCAAGGCATAGGTTTGTGAAGGAGGTCCTGAAGTCGTAGCCTTGACATCCTCCCAAACCTGGTTTGGTGATTAGGAAAGACACACAACATTGCTACCACCATTCCATGTCCTTGGGGCCTTGGGCTGCCCAAAGCATTTTGGCATGTCATGCATAACTATGGATGAAATGAGGCACATTGCCAATTAGTACTGCGGGTCTCTGTGTATGGGAGATTCCCAGCCTCACAGAAGCCTGTGAGCCTCTAACTATAGGTTCCCAGAGGACCTGAATCTACAGATTGATCTCTTCTATTACTTCTTTTTTGATTTGGTCAAAATCATTTGTAAGTATTGAACAAAGGTCTTACCTGATGTTTTTCTCTGAGCTGACCCAACAGGTGTGGACCAGCTCTGGTCTCCCTGAGTCAGTGTCTTCTAGCTAGGGTGGGGTTAAGTGGGTGAGGCCTAAGCCCAGGAGTCCCTCCCTGGAAATCTTCCTCAGACAGAGCCCTGGTGCCAGTTCTACTAAGACCACAGAGAATGGCTCAAAGGAGGCCTAGGCATCAGTCTGGTATAGTGGTTCCTTCTGATGAGGATGTGACCCCAAGGAGGTCACGTTGACCCAGGGCTTCCATGTATGACTGTACACTGCCTAGAGGGACACATGGGGACTGAGTTCCAACCCACACAGGGCACAAAGCCCTGCCCAGAAGAGGCACCTTTTTCTGATTTTGCATCCTGTAGATTGGCAGTGGACTTCATTTCTTTGCCTGAAAATTCAAGGAGGCAGAAAAGTGGGGACAAAACTCTGAGGCAGGTGTGGCAAAATGATGGGGTTGCAGGTGGGATGGTCTGTGGAGTGTGCACAAATGGGGGACCTTGAATTTCAGGCTGAGAAGCTGGGAACTGACTACATGGGCCACTAGCTAGGTGTCCAAGGGACCAGGTGGGGTGGCTGCACCATCTGGGGAGAGATCCAGGCCACAGTCCCAGCTGTTAGCCTCTGATGTGCGAAAGATGAAGGCTCTGTCCCAGCAAGCTCACCGGCAGAAATGAGAGAGCCTCTGGCAGGCTCTCTATGCTGGGAGGTGCTCAGGGCATTTTGGGAAGCCAGAGACAGTGTGGGGAAGAGGAAGAGGAATCAAAACCCCATTCATTAGGCTGGGGTTGTAGCTCAGTGGTAGAGCACTTGCCTAGCATGTAAGGCACTGGGTTCAATCCTCAGCACCACATAAAAATAAATAAAATAAAGGTATTGTGTCCATCTACAACTACAAAAATATTTTTTTAAAAAAACAAAACTGCATTCATGTGAGAACTTGCTAATTATATACAGCACTGACAAAACCCATCACTTGGGTTATCTCATTTGGTCCTTTCAACAATGTATGGAAAACATATTATTATCTCTATTATACAGATGAGGAGAGTGAGGCTCAGAAGGGTTAATTCACATGTGGTCACGCAGCATGCAAGTGGCAGAATGAGGACTCTCACTGACTCCAGAGCCTGTATTCATAGCCACCATATCATGTAGCTGTCTGATTGTCCCTGATTCAGTCAGAACAACATTACAGCCTGGAATCAGACCTCCTTCCTTTGTAGAAACAGGCCTGAAAGTTTTCAAGCACTCAAGACTTATGTGTGATGAGAACTGGTCTGTTTTTGAAAGCCAGGTAAATGCTATATCTGTCAGACTTGCAGTTGCAAACAACAGAATCTGCTCTGGCTGGTTTAAACAGAAAACAGATTAAGGGACATTATGGGCTCCAAGAATCATGGGAGGACCAGACAGGTAGGCATGGGACTCACTCACAGCCAAGAACACACTCAGCCCCCTCACCAGGGCTGCTCTATTGTAAACATTCCCATGCTGCTGATTGGTGTCCCCAAAGCCACTTACTTCTTCTGCAACTTTCCCAGGGTGCCTCATCTTGAGCATCACAAACTCTGCCCTACTCCTACCCAAAGCTGGGGCTCTTTGCCACCCACTCCCAACCAACTCCCACACACTTCCTCAAGTTGCTCCCTTTTCATTAAAAAAGTCACAGGCAAGAAGTTCATGGGCAGAGCTCATGTAACACATAGCCTGGAAAGGCTCCTTTCCAGCTCGTAATGTGCCCATGCAGCAAGGGAAGCTGGGAGGATGCACTCAATGAGGTAGGCCTTCTGTGAAAGGAAACTGCGAACATAGGGGGGAGTTTAAAGCTTGCAGGGCAGCTACAGGCTTGAGCAATGGCTCTAGGACTGGACAGAGTCAAGCCATCAACCAGTCTTGGAGTTGGTTGGCTCAGGTGTAAAATGAGGAGAGTCATTGTAGCGACATTTCAGGAAGGCACAAAACATGATGCCCTTCTGGCATATGTCCTGAATCTAAACTGACGGTTTCTTTGACAGGAGGGTGGAGGGTGTGCCAGGGGCCAGGGGTGTGGAAACCTGTCCTTAGGTCCATGGCGCTCCTGCAGACTCAAAAGGAGCTGTAGGCACAGGTGAGCCCCTGCATGCATGCATGCACACAGGCACACACACACACACACACCCATCACTTGCTCCCACTACACACAACCTGGCACACACTGCCTATACCTCGGCCAGCCTGGATGAGGCCTCTTCACAAACATGGCCAGAGTGAGGACCCTCAATGTCATCAAATAAAGGCAGAGGACACATTGCACTGGCTTCTTGGGAGAACTTCCCTCCCTATGTGCATGCCCAGTGGGGACAGCTGTGAATCTGCATCCCATCCTGTTGGTCCTCCCAGGCTGGAAAGGGTGAGAAGGTAGCAGAGGCAGGCGGGGCAGCCAGGGCTGGCAGAGAGAAAGAATGGCTGCGGTCAATTAGGATTAGAATAGGAGCGCCCTGGCTACTGTAAAGGGATTAGAGAGGGAGCCAGCCCGGAATGACTGTGTCAGGAAGTAAATTGATGATAATGTGAATTAGAGAGGAAAAATGACAGAAGAAAGGACAAGTTTATTCTAGATGGAGGTCTAATGGGCACCAGGAAGACAGAGTGCTTTGTGAGGTGATGTTTTCATTTTTCACGGTAAATGCAAACTCTCACGAAAGGCGTGCTGGATGGTCTGGCCAATACCCGGCTCTGGGAGGGGATGAGCCAGTGCTGGGGGCCAGAGGCGGCCAGCTGGGGAGCTGGAGGGCAGGCCAGGAATCTGCTGGGAGCCTTTCCATCCACTTCCTGTCTCTTGTTACCCCTTCATGAGGCAGCCTCTGTGGTTTTTCTGCCCTTGTGCCATGCCCAGGCCTATAGGGGAGGCTCTGCTCACACACATGCCCCTGTCCCCTAGGCTTATCCTTAGGCAGATGCAGGGCTAGCACTGTAGCTACTCTGTAAGAGGCTGTCCTGATGCTGTCTCCATTCCACAGAAGAAGGAGCAGAGGAAGGCAGATAGGTATCAGAGTCAGGTCTCTAGCTGGCTGGGCAGGTAGAGGGAAATGGGTCTCTGGGAATTCTTAGGCATGGGATTGGTATGCATGCCTCCCAGGCTGGTTCCACTGTTGTCCTGCTGCTGGAGGCCATGCTGCCTCCTTGGGGAGCAGGAGAGAAAAGTGTATCTATCTGCTAGTGGGGGCTGAGTTTAGAGGGAAGGCAGTGCATGCTAAAGTGCCCTCTCAAGCCACTTCCTTTGGTTGCATACCAATCCCATGGGTATGATAATAGTCCCTACTTGATAGGATTGTTGCAGAAATTAAGAGTTAATGGACATGGTCGGGCATGGTGGTACATTCCTGTAATCCCAGTGGCTTGGGAGACTGAGGCAGGAGGATCATGAGTTCAAAGCCATCTTCAGCAATTTAGTGAAGGCCCTAGGCAACTTAGCGAGACCCTGTCTCTAAATAAAATATAAAAAGGGCTGGGGATGTGCCTCGGTGGTTAAGTGCCCCTGAGTTCAATCCCTGGTACAAAAAAAAAAAAAGAATTAATAGACCTGAAGGCCTTACAAAAATGACCATCCACAGCACTCTCATATCCTTATTTTATGGTCACAATAATCCCACTATGACCCCCTATTACAGATGAAGAACAAAGTCACATTTTCAAGGTCTTACAGCCAAGATGTGGTAGAGCCTCCCTGGCAAACCTCTGGTCTCAGCCCCCAGTTATGGTATCTGAGAGAATCACCAGATTGGTTTGGACCGGAATGGGTGAGATTTCAGAATATGTAAGAGTTGCCTCATATGGGAAATTAAGAGGCTTGCTAGGGCTCGGGGTATGGCTCAGTGGTGGAGCTCTTGCCTAGCACGTGTGAGGCACTGGGTTCAATCCTCAGCACCAGATAAAAATAAAGGTATTGTGTCCATCTACAGCTAAAAAAAATTTAAAAAGAGGCTTGCTAGTCCCATACCCAGCAGATCATGGTCCGACTGACTGACAAGGCCCAGCAGCTTAAATAAACATCCCTCTGGCACAAGCCTTGTACTACATTATGGTGGGAAAAGTCCTGAGCTGGGGCAGACAGACTGAGTCTCAGACTAGGAACTGGCACTTAGAGGCTCTGTGGCTTTGGACATGTAATTTTGTTTAGTGTCAGTTTCCTCACCTATAAAAAGAGGAGACTGGCCTCATTGCTCTAACTTTGTGGTTATGAGACCAGCTGGTGCCCTGGGCCCCTAGTTCTTCTCACCACTGAGTAGTTTTGGACCACAGCAGAGCTTCTAGAAGCCACACGCAGACCACAGAGCTAAAGAAAGCAGTGCAGAGGCAGTGGGAAGAGCCTAGCATGATGTAAAGGCCCCTACCACTCTGTCCTGATGTCACAGGAAGAGGCCTGCACTTACCCTTTTACATACATCCCCAGGCACCTCTGTCCTCCAAGCCCAGCCCAACCCCACTTCCTCCAGGAAGTTGACTTGCCAGAATAGGCTATGTTTCCCTAGAACTTTTTTCTTAGAGCTCAAATCCCCTTCGTGACTATGTCAGGTTGATGGTTGCCATTTTTTCCCAGCCCTGCACCCAACGAGGCCAGGGAAGGAGTAGTGAGGAAGTTAGTGAGTTCGTGAATGATGAACAGACAGCAGGGCGGCGTGGGGGGAGGGGTCTTCACACTGTTTGCTCACTCAGTGCTATTGTTTATTTATACTAAAACCTCACTGAACTGGGCCAGGCTCCAGGCTGGGAACTGGGGACAGACACCAAGAAGATCAGAATCCAGCCCCTTCCTTTATGGGACTCTCTACAATGGGATGGGAGACGTGCAGGAAGAAGTGGTTGCAGTATGTGGCCCAGGCTGTTGGGGAGTATAATTGCAGGGCAGGGGGCTTCCCAGAGGAGAGAGTGGGACACTAAGACTTGAAAGAGGCATAGAAGTTTAACACAAAGGAATAAGGGCAAGAGTACAGGCCAGGTGTTCCATGCAGGAGGCCTTCACAGGAAAAGGGACAGAGGTCTGAGAATCTGATCAATGGGTTAACCACCTGCCCTGGGTTTCAATGAGATGATACATGTGAAGGATAGAGGAAATGCTCAGCCAGCTATAGTTGCTTCTCACATTATGGTATACTTGAGACCACTGCAAAGAGTTCTGTTCCGCTGGAGTGGTATGTGAGTGTGGGTGGCAGGGGTGGTCCTTGAGGGATTTAAGTCCAGAGAGGCTGGCAGGGGCTAGACCACAAAGCACTGAATAAAGCCTGAATGCTTTTCATCTTCTAGATCAGGGGCTGGCAAATATTTTCGACAATGGAAGAAATAATACATATTTTAGGCTTTGTAAGCCACAGGGTCTCCATTGCAACTGCTCAGTTCTTCCACAGTAGCAGGAAAGCTGCCACAGACAGTGGGAAAACAAATGAGCAAGACTGTTCTGGTAGCACGTCAGTTACTACAGCAGGTGGCGGAGGCCCAGGTTTAGAGCCAAGGGCCCTAGTTGGCTGAGCCCAGCCCTCGATGGCAAGGAGGCTTGAGATTTTGTGGGTAGTTATTGGCCCTGCTCAGACTTGCAGTTCAGGAAACAGATTAGGACAGAGATCTTGGTGAGAGGGGACAGTGACTTGAGCTGGGTGAGGGGACAGAAGGGACAGAGGTGGGGAGACTGGTAAACAAGGGACCCCAGGTACAACCTCAGTGCCCTCTCTCATCTCTTCCAGGGTCCCCCTACTATTACAGCGCGGCTGCCCGAGGAGCCGCCCCACCTGCAGCTGCCACTGCCTATGACCGTCACTGACCCTCGGAGCCAGGCATGCGCCAAGCACTTATGACATGTATCACTGAGAGAGATAGCCTCCCAGCCTCCCCACCAAGACAACCAGAGGGGCCCAACAAGACCATCCCCCAACCAGCCCCCATTCACCAGAAACTCCCTCCCTCCCCTTTTCCTACCAGGGACTCAGGTTCTATGGTGGGCCTGTTGGACTTCTGGACCTTTGCCCGTTTCAAGTGTCCATCAGTGAGCTCCTCCCAGTGGTGATCAAGATCTCTGCAAACCAATAGACTTGTTTACCATACAACTGCAGCCCAGCCCAACCTGCCAGTTCCCCCGCTGTCTGATCATCTATACTTCTTATCCACTACAGGTCTGTGAAGGAGAGCTAGCTTGTTTCTTCAGTAGCACCTGTGTATATACCTTCTTGCTTTTCTGTGGGCCTGAAGGTCCAAATGAGCAGACTTCCTATCCCATGATGAGCTCACAGTATCAGGACATTTTCAACCTGACTCTGCATAGTATCCCCTCTGCCTTGAGTGCTCCTGTCAGGTGGGCTTGAAGCTGTCCTTGAAACCGAGGATGTTCACCATAGGGCCCCTGTCCCCTGCTCATCCCTACTTCTCTAGTGTCTTGACTAGGAGTCTCATTGGGCTGGTTGGGCTGTAAGCTCCCCGCTAAGGTCTCCCCAAGAGGAATATACTTTGGAGAGATGCCCTGGTTTCCTGTCTCCATTTTCCTGAGGCTACCACAGTGTGAGCAGCTCTTTTCCAGATCTAAGGACTCAGAGAGAACTGACTGGGAGAGCCTTCAGCTGCTGTTCTAAAGTAAGAGGCCATCTGAGTGTCGATCGTGTTGTGGACTTTGAATGTCAGGGCTGGGTGGGATCTGGAGATCAGCTGATCTAGGCCAGGGAAGGGCCTGAGGCTCTTCTGACCCCATCAGATGCTGGAACTGCTGAACAGAATTGGAATGTTTTCTGAGGCGCGCCCAGGCTCAAATCGCTTTGGACACCTACTGTAGCCACTTCACCCAACCACCCTCCAGGACCCTAGCAAGTGGATTCTGGGCAAGGCTGCCAGTTATAGAGACAACAATTAGCAACAAGAACTTTCCCAGCACCATGGACCACAGCACCTACAGCAGTCAGCCAGAACTTCTGAGCCTCCTCTCTGGGCAGCACCTCCCCATCCTCATGGAGCTGAGCATGTGGCTGGGCCTGGAAGCACTGGGGTTGGGAACAGATGCCTGACTTCATATAGTATAGGCCTACCTGTTGATACAAGGAGCTGGGATGGTCAGAGCTGTGGCCAAGGCCACAAGAGCTCAGAGAGGAAGCTTAGGGAACCTACTGTGGGCCAGGCTGGTCAGAGGAAGTCAGCTGAGAGGACTGGGAAACAGAGAAATGCCTCCTAGGGGAGGGACAGAACAAGCAGTGATAAACTGGTGTGCGACTTGGGAGTGGTTCTGAGATCAGGGTACCAGGTGCCACCATCTCTTCACCTGCAGCCTCAATTCCTTGCAGTCTCTTTTGCTAACTCAGAATAGCCAAGTGGAGCCCCTGTCCAAAACCGGGCTGAATTATAGCCATGACAGCAGGATTAGTCACCTCATGTGACAGTCCCTCATGTCTGTATATCACCAGGTTAACAGAGAGCTGGGGTGGAAAGAGCCTGGACTTGGGATCATCAGGCCTAGTAAATCTTGCCCTGGCTACACAAATGCTTTACTGTAAGTCCTCAAACAAGACCCTTTTCCTCTCTGAGCCTTGGCTAACTTGGTACAGCAGGGTTGCCTGCTTTCTTCTTCTCTTCCTCCATCCTAGGGAGCTGGGGCTGTGATAGTCATCTGGGGAAGATCCTCCAGTTTTGAGCAAGCATATGGGGATAGACACCTTAGTCCTGCTAAAGTTTAGATCCAGTGGGAAACAAGAACACTGTGAGGGGTGGGAATTACAAAGGCCTTGAAAAAGACCTACTCTGGCTACCCTAAAGGAAACTAAAGCCCAGCATGGGGAAACCCAGGATCATGCAGAGAGTCAGAGACCTTCACTGGCCATCCCCAAGTGCTTTGTCCCTCCATACTCCCACAGGCTGGTGGAATAGAAGAGACCCAAGCTCAGTAAAGTGATTCCCTAGCAGTAACTAGTGGAAGTAGGGCTGGGATTTGGGCCCTGGACCCCTAATACATGGTGATCCCTGTGGCCCCATCTTTCATCTTGTATCCCTGGGAGAAGAGTTGACAGTGAGGATGGCAAGAGAGGTTTCTACTCTAGACTGGTGTCTGAGGCTGTCAGAACTGCCAAGGAAGCCTAGTCACCAGGCCAGAGGTAGAGACCAGTGAGTCACAGCAGGTGTACCCACCCCTGTGGAAACTGCTGGGCAGAGAAGGAAGGCAGCTGGGGCCAGAGCCCACTCCAGGAGCTAAGGCAAACTGGCTCTGGCTTCCATTTGCCAGGTAAGAGTGGAGAAGGATGTTACTTGGCTCCTCCCTTTCTCCCTCCCACCTCCTCACAGAAAGTGGTGGCGGGGTCCTTGGCATAGGCCTTTTGGGCCTCTGCCCCCAGCCACTCCTCTCTTGGAATGATATGTACCCACATCTTTGGGTCCTGGTCCTTCCTTGTGGTTTCAGGCTTTGGGAAGAAGTTGGCCCCCACTGAACCAGCTGCTGAAGACACGTACCATCCTTCCTCTGCAAAACCCACCTGGCACCGTGATGGCCTCTGCCCCTGTCCCATTCCTGAGCTTGCCCCTATAATGGGCTCCCTCAAAGCTTTTCCTCTCTCACCTGAGGCCTTGCTGATCCTCAGATTGGATGTGTATTAATTAGACAACCACACAATTCCTGGGCTGCCAGGCAGAAGCACAAGAGCACACAGATGCACACGGAAGTTCACACACACACCTGCTCTCATGGATTCAGAGCTCCCAGGCTGCCCAGCAGAATTGCCTGGGGCCTCCAGAAAGGACAGTTTCAAAGACACAAGTTGTTGAATAGATGCCAGAGAATTCTGAATGGGAATCCTGAGTCTGGGGCTTCCCCAGCATCGTGGCAGGGGTCCTGGGGCATTCCTCCATGGGCCTTCAGCTGTGTGTTCCAGCTCTGACTTTTTGAAAAAGGACATTTTCATACCATTCATCTAACTCCAACCTGGAGAAATTTGATATATCAAACCCACCATCCTTTTCCGAAGGAGTGCTGGTTAGAGTTAGTGCTTTCATATCTGATGTTGTACAGTGCTTTGTAATCCTTGACTGATGCCCATTTTACAGATAGGGGATTGACATTTGGGGCTCACCAGGTAAGACAGAGATCAAATGAATTCTCTGATATCTGGGCCCCATTCTCTCCCTACAGAGTTGTGCTCCTGTTGTGGGAATATAGGATCTGAAGACACCTGTCTCTCAATCCTCCAGAAACACTCCCAGACCCACAATGAGGGAAGAGCAGGGCCTGGAGGCTGGCCTATGGAAGGGCCCTGGGGTTAGTGGATTTGTTGGTCTCATTGATGCCCATTAACACTGAAACCTGTAGTCTTTGCCCAAGTTCACAGCAACACTTTTGAGATTTCATCCAGGCTCCTTCCCTGCTGCACCTTGAGGCTCAGAGGTGGTCAGACCTTGTTCAGGGCTACACCATGATGCCTGGCCCCAGCTCCCACTCTCAGGAGCTGAGGGTCATAAGCTGTCCCCGTACTCCTCTTTTCTCTGCTCTTTCTGATTTGGAGCATACTATGACAATATGCAGGAGTGCCCAAGCTAGGACCTCAGGATTCCCACAGGCCCAAAAACCACAGATGGCAATCTCAAGGGCCCTGAAATGCTTACCCAGCCAGGCAGGTAATGTCCATCCCAGCCCCCAGGCAGGGCAAAAGGCAGTGTGGTGTGGTGGGGCCCAAGATTCCCAGGAGCATGCTTGCCCAGATGAGTGGCATTCGAGTGTGGAAACTTATAAATCACTCTGTCAACTAAGAAAAATATATCTGTGGTCGAAATCTGACCCACTGGCCCTCGGCTTGTGATCCCCAATCTTTGTCACATGCCTCCTTTCTTCCTCTCCTTCTTGTCCTTCATTGTACATTTGGAGGAGGTGGGAGCCCAGAGAAGTGAGAGATGTGCTTCAGGTCATCTAGCAAGTTGGTGGCAGAAACAAGCAAAACCGCCCTTCCGGCCACCTCCTGGCCTCTGGCTTTGAAGACAGGGTGGGGTGGATAGCAGAGGTGGTGGTTCAACTCTTAAGGGGAGATAAATGCTGCTGGAGCCTTTCACATGTACAGGGAAGAGCCCCAGTTGTAGCCAAGGGCACTGATGGGTGAAATCCCTTCATGAGGAATCATACCCCAGAGAGACTGCCCTGCCTCTGGCAGCTTTGGCTCCAGACATCCCTTTGTGGACAACATTTCTGCTGGAGTTTAGCCCTAAGTCATGGGGAGCAAATCTGAAAAACAAAGCAAACACTCCCTACAGATACCTGGGAATGAGCTATGTTTGAGATACAGCGTCCCAAGAGTGTAGAGAAAAATCCAGGCCCCTGGATAGGCCAGGCCCAGGTAGAGTAGGCTGACCCCATAGGACTCTGGGCTAGACCATCTCCACAGCAGCCCTGCCAAGAGGCTGACTCTACAGCCTTGGCCTTGTCACCCATCTGGAGCCTGCCTTTGATGGTTTCTAGGCATGCACACTGGCGTTCCTGGTGAATTTATTCTTTTAGTTCTTTTGGCCTCGGAGAGGTCTGAGGCAAGTGCATTTCTTAAAAGGTAACAAAATACATGATTGGAAAGTTAGACAGTCAGGCCACGACTCCTAGCCTGCAGTCTGCCCCACCTCTGGTGGCCCCTTCAGCCCCTTGTCCCCTGTTGTCCCCGGACCTCAGGATTCCCTCTTGCATATTCATGGGGGAGCCGCAGTGTTGATATGCACTTCTCCACTGTCAGCTCAGGCAGCCAGGTCCCTAGAGGTTGGCTGCAGAGGATGGCAGTGTGTCTTATGTGCGTGCGCCTGATGAGGCCACAGCTTCTCTGAAGCTGCTGCTCACTGGGAGCAGCAGGCTCTGGTCTTCCTTTCATTCTCTAGTAGTTCCTCAGCACCAAGGGAGGCCCCATTCCTGGACTCCCTGAGCACTGAAGGGGATCTCAGGATCATGTCACTACCATTTTGAGACCTTCAGTCCAGGGGATCCAGTTTAGCTCATCCCAAGTTAGGGGTATATCTACATGTTATTTTGACCATATCTTAGACCCATGAGCAGCACAAGAAGAAAGCATAGCTACGCTCTCTTTACCAGGAGTATCTCAAAGGATTCTCAAGTGGAGTTGGCTCAGGATGGGCACTAGGCCTGTGACAGGAGAGACAGAGGGCCAGCTGGTACTGCCCTTCAGCTTTTTGCTGCTCTGAGCAGAACATAGGGAAGGAAGCAGATAAAACAGTAGAACGGGGTTGGCAGTTCTATGTCCCCCTCTGTGACTTGGCCATGTTGCAGACTTACTGCTGGGGTCCACCAACCCTGTGGCTATGGCTATTGGGCTACCCTTGTCCCCCAAATTACCATGCTTATAGCCACATTTCTCATCTTCTCCAATAGCACCATTAAGAACACGTGATTTTGGATGATGGATTTTTGATTTACAAACAGTGCATTTTCCTTAGAGTGGAACAGAAAGGAAACCATTTAATGGCTCCCTTATTTTCAAGCATGAATACATTTTAATGAAACTATTTTATTGTATTTGAGGAAATGGAGAGTTGAACATTCCAACCAATCAATAGCCAATTAATTGCTATCAAGCTAAAAAGAAAATAAATAAATCCCGAGTCTATTTTAAACACCCTGCTAAGTTCAGAGTCTCAGAGTCTGGCCTTCCATCCATGGTGTGCACACCAGAGCATGTGCATGGACAGATGCACATACCCCTAGACCTCACACATACTTGAAACTCAGAAAAAGCGCTGAGTCTCCTCATGCCAATTCTTGCCTGCTCTCCTTGCCTTTGGTCACAGGTGGTGAGCAGACCTGGCAGCAGCCTGTCCTGGGGCTCAGAAAGAGGCAGACCTGTCCCCTGGCCCCAAGTCACCAGCACAGTATGGGGGAGTGGGCAGTGAGGGCCTGGCATTGCCAGGGCCACACTTCTCGGTCCCGACTGCTGGGCCTCCCACGTAGGGCTGAGGATGGAATTCCAACTCTGGTTTGGCCCTGATTCCTGCTGGAAGATGCTGCCCTGTTTTTTTTCCACCCTCTAGTGGCCTTTGGACATTGAGTATTTGTAGAAATGCAGATTATATTGCAAATGGAACTCTCTGCCAGGAAGACACATGGATTTTGCTTTTCATTCTTTGAGACAGTTGACTTTGTCTTAGGGACCAACCTTCCAGCATCAAAGAAATACATATCTACTGTATCCACCAAAGTTTGTGATGCCTGCATAGACGCTTACTTATTAAAAAAAAAAGTACAAAAAAAAACAACAAAAAATTGAATTGCCTTTGAAAGTCGGAGATGATCTTTCTCCAACAGATTGAAAAAAAATGCTTCCTAAAAATGTGTATGTTTTGTATTCTTTTTTTCTAGTAGAAAATAACTGACTTGAAATATTGGTGGTTTTTTTCTTTCTTAGTGACGTGTGTTGCTTTTGTGTGTAATGATATTTGAATGTAATTACAGCAGTGCCAATTTGCCAAAGATGTTGGACATATTTTTCTTTTGTTGGGAGGAGGGCAAGGGCTGGGGGTGGGACTTGGGAGGCAACTGGGGTGGGGTATTGTTTTAATTTTTTAACTTTTCTTTTCTTGTCAAACCTGGAATTTGTGCTTTTATTTTAAGTTAAATGGTTGACTGCAACACTTTTATTTTAGATTAGTTGGAAAAACATGCAATAAGATTGGCGTAGTTTCGATATCTGTGTCTTTTCATGAGTGACTGTTACTTGTGAAGAATTGATTTTATGTAACCTTTATGTGAAATAATTATTTGTAAATATTTACCATAATTTTATTGGTTCCTAAAATAAAAGTAATTTTTTAAGTTCAGAAAAAGAATTTGATCTCATTCATTTTTGGTAAATTTGTGGATGCTCTTTGACAACTTCAACCAAAGCCTGTGGGATTGTGGGATATTTGATAGCTCCTGATTAAATTCCAGTCAAAACAAATCCATGGATCGAGAATGATGTGCTGTATCACTCAACTCTTTTCTGTGCAGTGGGCAGAGGGGTAGGGCCTGCCCTTGAGAGGTCCCTGGCAAGCTGCCAGGCAGGGTGCTGCAATGGATGAGCACTGGCCCCTGCCCTCTCAGACTTGTCTTTGCTGTTATGCCACTAGGTTTAGAACCTTGGCCAGGTTCTTTAAACTCAATGTCTTTAGCTCTAGAATGGTCAGCGATACCCACTTCATTCACTGACTCAACATCTACTCTGTCCCAAGCATTGGGGATTACAGCAGTGAACAGAGCAAAAGAGGGACTCTGCTTGTATCAGACATACAATACAATCCAGTGGGGTTTTGTGAGGATACATTAACAGGTAAAATGGCTGCACCTATGCTTTTAATCTTGATCCAGCCTGAATTTCCAGGAACTTAAAATGTCTGGGAACAGACAGAGCTCAGAAGCCACTTGTGCCAGGAGACCTGGTTTTTAGGCACCAAAGCACAGGCTGTATCTGGCTAAAACTCAGAGCCCAAGATCCACAATCCTTCTGAGGGAGATGTCCATTCCCGCAGCCTTCAAAAGTGAGCATTTTGGCTTCATGGGAGCCCAGAGGTGGCTTTTCATCAGGGGCAGGGCAGCTGTAGACCTGAGCCCTGCCCCTGCCGGGCAATGTCAGTCTGCAAGGGCAGGCAGGGACTGCTGCGCCCCTTGGCACAGTGTGTGCAACTCAGTAATTGCCAGAGATGGAGTGGGAGAGTGACCACGTGGGGGCCATGGACTGCGACTCATTCATATTTAATAAAGCAGGCTGCACGGCCTCCATTCATTTCTGCAATGGATGGTGACGAAGATAATTCCTGAGGGAGAGACAGTGAAAGAGCCGTGGCAGAGCTCTGGCCCATCTTCCCAAGGCACTTACAGCACGAACTTCAAAGAGAAGCAGCTGTGTTTGGGAGCTGAAATTGGACCCCAAACTTGTGGGAACTGGTGAAGCAGGACATGCGCTTCAGGCCCTCATTCCATGGCTCTGGTTCCTAGTTTTCTGGGGGCAGAAACCTCATACCTGACCTCAGAAATGGGGCACCAGTATCTATGGTAACCAGGGCAGGTGCAGCCCCTACATGATAGCTGCATGGAGGCAGGAGACAAGGCCTCCAGAGAAGGAGGGTGGAATTGAGAACCCTGAGCATGCTCAGGCAGCCTCCAGGGACAGTCACAGAGGGCGGGAAGGCCAGGCCTGAGGCCTGAGTGTGAGGCTCAGGTCCATTCATTGTTCAAACTCCCTCTGTAGCCAGGCCCTGAGGTGCTGAGTACAGAGATACCCAGCACCAGGATATCTACCTTGCAGAGGGGCAGAGCCTTGTAAGGACCTTGACTAGAAGGTCCTTGACTAGAAGCCTCAACTCCAGCTTTTGATGGTCAGTTTGCTGATATAAGCAATGGCTTAACTTCTAGAAGCCTTGATTTCTTCATCTGTATAATGGACACAAACTTTATAACATTTACCTCAGTCTTATGAGGAAAAGTGCTATGGCAAAAAGTTTTATGTGGGAAAGTTTTTCCAAATAAAAAATGTGAGTTTTGTCCAGATGTCTTCTCTACTGAAAAGAAGTAAAAACCCTATACCCAAAGGCAAAAGTCTATCAAAACTTCCTCTTTGCTAGGTGTAGGAGGAAGGTAGAATCAAAAATGAAACCAGAAGTTTGCTGGCTGGGGATGGAGGTGAGAATATTTTAATTCCAGGCATCATGTGACCAGTACTCATGGGGTGGGCAGGGAAGTGTGGGCTGAGGAAGGATTCCATTCAGTTGGGCAAGAGGTAGTCAGGAAAGCTTCCTGGAAAAGATGGTTTTGAACTGAGCTGTTAAGGGTAGGCAGGATTTTAACAGGAAATTTCAGAGAAAGTAGAAGGGAAAGGCCTTCCAGGCAGAGGTAATAGCAGGCACAAAGCCCCAGGGTTAGGGATATGCATGTGTTTTGAGGACACACTAGACTCTTGACCTGTAAGTTAACCAGGTATTATGGCTCTTTCCTCAAGCCCATCCTCTGAGGTTCTGTGATAGCCTTATGTCAAAGTGAGGGCTAACCTGGATCCTGGATGGAAGGGGAGGACTAACCTGGGTCATGTTATTTCCTAGCAGGTAGAGTTGTCTGAGGAGGGGAAGGAAGTGGCAAGTGCAGGCAGATGCTGAAGACCGCCTTAGCAGAGGGGTGTGTACTCCACATGAGGGTGGAAGCAGAAGGATTTCCAGCTCCATAGACCTAACGGCCTTGGAATCTCCAGCCAGCTGTGTGGTGATGTGGGGAAGAGACTCTTTCAACTGACTTAGTGCTGCTGTGGCCCCCCAGAACACTCTCTCCTGAACTGTCTCTAGAAGAGATATATGGTCTTTTTAGCCCGAGGGGAAGTGGGTAGCCATCACCAGGAGATCTTGTCTGTAGGAGACATAGCCACTGTGATTTTGGACAACTGGGGGCATTAACACCCAAGTGATCTTGACTTTTTGCTTATTGGTATGTCCTGATTTTTCAATGAATATGATTTATATACAACTTTTAAATAATTTTTAAAAATTAGTGTAGCTACCTTGGCTTGGTTTTACTAGCAGATGGTGATGGGACTCTTCGTGACTCTACTTCAGATCAGCCCTGGGAGCACTTATCCTGTATTAGTTTTGAGCACTGTACAATACACTACCACAGACTGGATGGCTTAAATAACAGAGGCATGTTTTCTGACAATTCTAGAGGCAAAGAGTCCAAGAGCAAGGTGTTGGTAGGGTTGGATCCTTCTGAGGCCTCCCTCTTTAATCTGCCAATGGCTGCCTTCTCTTTGTGTCTCCAGTCTTCCCGTCTACGTGTCTGTGTCCTGGTCTCTTCTTAAGAGGGCACCAGTTGTACTGGATTAGGGCCCACCCTAATTACCCTAATAACCTCATTTTACCTCAGAGACCTGTTATAGACTCTATCTTCAAATATGGTCACATTCTAAAGTACTGAGGGTCAGGACTTCAGTTTATGGATTTGGGGGTGACACCATTCAGTTCATAACCACCTGAACATAAAGAGACACTCTTGGATTTGCCAGCCCTGCCTTGGCCAGTCCAACACTGTCTCTATCCAGGAATATCTGTCTCTGTCCACACCAGAGACTCTGCCCCCATTAGTTCTCAACTATCCAGTGTAGCCTCAAGAAAGAGTCTCTTCCCTTATATTCAAATAAATTCCTTATAGATTAAGAAGTTGCTTTAAAATTTTTCAAAAATTTTTTAATAATCCCAGTTACTCAGGAGGCTGAGTCAGGAGGATTGGAAGTTCAAGGCCAACCTCAGCAACTTAGAGAGATCCTGTCACAAAATTTTTAAAAAATAAAATAAAATGGGATGGGGGATGTAGCTCAGTGTTAGAGCACTTGCCTACCATGTGCAAGGCCCTGGGCTAAATCCCCAGTACTGTTCAAAAAAAGAAAATTTTTACAAAACTGGTAGAGTTATAGATATAGTCCAAATTTCCATATGAAATGCAGCTTTGTAAACTTAAAAAAGATGTAAAATCTTAAAGGAAAAGAGACTACTTAATTTTTTTTTTGAATTTGTATTTCTCTTAAGAAAAAATTAACAAAATTCAAAGGTAAATATCTTGGAGAAATGAATCTAAGAAATGTGAAAAGAGGCAATGTCCTTTAAGTATAAAAATTTTGTATGCAATTATTTGAAAAAATACTACCATGCCCCATAGAGAAATGGTTAAGACATGTGCAGATCATTCACAAATGAACACATACTAATATTACTGCATGTTCAGTACAGGATTGAAAACATGGTTTGACTTCATTTAACAAAACAAAAACAAAAAAACACTACTGCTGGTGAGGGTGCAGAGAAACAGGCACTTCTCCCTGCTGCCACTAAGCTGTCTGACAATGAGGCCAAAGCTGCCTGTTAACCTCTGGGCCTAGTGTGGGCTCCACTTGGAGGAGTGGGACTCAAAAGGGGCAGAGTGGTGATCCCACATCCAGTCCTGACCACTCCTGGCCTGTGGTTTTTCCACAAGGCTGTTGCCTGCAGTCATAGGATGATGTTTACAGCTAAGGTCAGGTGGGAAACATGGCATGTCAAACCCAACAGTGTCATCTGGTAGGGCATGCAAGCAGCAGAGGTGCCCACATTATCCACAAACATGTGTAAATATCGCGACGGCTGTAATGTAACCAAGAAAATCACTTCCCGTTGTTTCCCCTTCAATGATATTTTCTGCTTGGCTGAGTTTGCTTAGCACACTGGAAAAGCCAACTCATCAGTTCTTGTTGTTAATCAAGAGCAGTAATTGTCCAAGTTCAAAGCCTCCTGACTTAGACTCTGCTGAATAGGATAACAAGTTCCAAAAATGCTAAGTGGTAGTTTCTATAAATGGGCATTTTTTTTAAATAGGGAAGGCCCCAGAAGAGGGTTTGGAATGAAAACTTTTCCGCAAAGTGGAATTAAAACATTGTGCACACTTTCCAGAGCATGGCAGATACACTTTTAAAACTCTCAGAAATTCTTAAAGCATGCCCTAGGTGACTGTACACTCATTTCCTCCCCTACTGTATGAACTTGTGTGTTGGTTTAAAGGAATGCCAACTGATGTAACAAGCATATCCCATAACATGCCAAAGTTGACACAATGGAAATCTGGTTTTCCCCTATATAACACATTCTTGGAAGGCAGGCAGCCTTCCACAAGGGGACCCAGGCTCCTTTCTTCTTCCCCTTCCCCTCCCCTCCTCCTATCCCCCCTTCCTTTTTAAATACAAAATGTGCTAATTTTACTAACTGCTTGGTCATATACTGGCAACCTGTTTAACATCTAGAGACTAGATGTTGCAAATCTGGGACTCATTTGTCCATTATAGACACTACATACACAGCAAAACAAAATGCACAAAACATACAGAAAACTGTTGTCTGAAAATGTCCAAGTATGAATACACTAATATATTACCTTTTTTTTTTTTTTTTCTGGTACTGGGAATTGAACTCAGGGGTACTTGACCACTGAGCCACATCCCCAGCCCGATTTTGTGTTTTATGTAGAGACAAGGTCTCACTGAGTTGCTTAGCGCCTCACCATTGCTGAGGCTGGCTTTGAACTCACGATTCTCCTGTCTCAGCCTCCCTAAGTGCTGGGATTACAGGCTTGTGCCACCGCGCCCGGCTACTAATATATTACCTTTTGAAATTGCTTCCTTCTCACCTCCTCCACATCACTGAACAAGTATAAATAGTATTCTACTGCTCACAGAGGTGGCTTAACAGTTTCATTCCCAAAAGACAATATTTCATACAAATTTTAGCAAAAAGATATTTACAAAGTGATATTTTACTGCCTCTACATTTAACATATATCAAGTACTTCTAAACATCTAGACAAACTACATGTTTCAAGTAAGGACTCAATTTTTCCACTACGTACATGACAGTTCTAAATAAACTGCACACATGTAACAATAGTTTTAATTTGAGAATGTCTTTAAAATAAGTGCTTTCTGGCCCTTTACGGACCCAGTGAGCTATAATGCTCAAATTTTTAGAAGACAATCCTTCCTAGGAATTTTAACACAAAACATACAAAACATAAAAAATTTATGTAACAAAACATAAAAACGTTAAAAATTACATAACAAAAACATAACACAAAACATAAAAAATTGCTTACTAATTCTACTTTTGTCATACACTGGCAACCTCTTTAACACCTAGAAAGACTAGATGTAGATTAGGACTCATATGTCCTTTATATACACTATGTACACAGCAAAGTAAAACAAAACCCATAAACATAAGGAACAACTCTTGCCTCATGGTAAGCACACTGCCATGATGAGCCTGAGGACCAGCACACAACTCTGTACTGCTCAACAAGGGGGTTGCTATTGCCCACACCCCTCCAGAAAAAACATTTCATAAAAATTTTAACAAAAAGAAAATTTACAAAATGTGTTATATTTTACCACTTCTACTTTTGATATGTCCCTGGCTCTTTAGAACATCTAGAAAGTCTAGATATTTCAAAAAAAAAAAGTACTTAGCATTCTCAACTATATACACAGTGATGAGGAATAAAATGCACATACAAAATAATGGATATAATAGGAAAATGTCTTTTACATAAAACCTCTCTGGCATAGGACCTTCTCCTTCTCATGGTCAAAGTCTTCTCCATGTCCTCTAACCCACTTAACAAAAGTGGACAAGTGCCACTCTTAGAGGTGGTCTAACAAAACCATGTCAAAGTCACTTCCAAAAGACACTTCTGATTTTTTAAAACAAATGAGCATTTACAAGACGTTATTTTCTATCATACGTTAGCAACCTCTTTACACTTAGATTGTTCAGATGTAGCAAAAATTTTAAAACGTTGAGGAGCAACTACAGAGCAG
>CM053399.1:152088944-152112906 GCA_028644305.1 Xerus rutilus | reverse complement strand
TGGTACTGGAGATTGAACTCAGGGGCACTCGACCACTGAGCCACATCCCCAGCCCTATTTTGTGTTTTATGTAGAGACAGGGTCTCACTGAGTTGCTTAGCGCCTCGCCCTTGCTGAGGCTGGCTTTGAACTCGCGATTCTCCTGTCTCAGCCTCCCTGAGTGCTGGGATTACAAGCGTGAGCCACCACGCCCGGCTCAGAGCAGCTTTTTCATATTATATACACAGGCCTTCTACAAAGGACCAGTAAATCTTCCCAAAGGGTGGTGGGCATTTCCAATTCGTCAAATATGGTATGTTCCTCTATCTTTTCTCTCTTTGGTAGAAGAACACCAACCGCCCGAGGGCTGCTAACTGCTCCACCCATGGTCGTCGGGGCTTTGCTCACCTTCCAGGATGGCTAAGGCCTTTCTTTGCCTTGTGGGACAAGGTGAGAGCCTTCCGAGCTGAGGTGCGGTCTCACAGGTGGAAGCGCCAGTCTCCTGGGCTGAAGTACGGTCTCGCGCGAAGAGGTGCGGTCTCGCGGGTCCTGGAGGGCTGAGCTGCGGGTCTCGCGGGACCAAGTGCAGTGCTTGAGCTCGCATGGGCCTTAGTCTGCGTGGCTTCGCTTTTCTGCTTTCGTCAGAGTTCACCTTGTCTGCATCAGGCCTCCAAAAAACAAAACAAAACAAAAAAGCCTGTGCTTTGGGAGGTTATCGTGGGCAAGGCTGGGAGGGCTACACATTCTAGCTCACATTGTATATTGCCCAGAACCTGGTCCTGAGGCCACATCCGACGGAAAGAGAGGCTGAGAAGCAATCTAGCAGCCAGCGTAGTGAGAAAGAAGAGGAAATGGTCTGAGCACGGCTGGCCAAGCTGTGTCTTCACGACACCTGCAAATTCCAGAGAACTTCAACGTCAGCGTAAGGCAGGTATTTTCTATCAACTCTGGGGACAGTGAAAGAACAGGCCGAAGCAAAAGAACGGCACGAAGATGCGAAGCCCAGCTCCCTGCGCCTCACCTCTGCCCCACCGGTTGGCTGAACTCAGGCACACACCTGACTTAGTAAGTATTCCTATCCTGGAAGAGTTAAAGGAGTTTCATGGCTTGTCATCAAGCAGCCTTGCTCCTGCTCCACGCTGACCTTGTGCCCTGCTTCTAAATATAGACCTCTGGATGAGTTGTGAGAATACCTATTAGCATTTACTGAGCACTGTCTCCTAGGCACTGATGTTTAGTGGAATGTCTTCTATTGTCCCAGAATTGCACAATCAAGGTCCAAAGTTGAAACCAACCTTTCATGAAACCTCCAGAGGTTGGGTCCAGTCACTTCCTGTATCGCTGAAAAGTGACAATTCAGAGAATGGATCTGGTCACTCAATAACACCCATCTAATCATCCCCCCAACCACAGTTGTCACCACAAATACAAGATTGAGAGGAAAAGAGCCATCTCAGGGAACAGGCAGGTCCAGGACACAGGCTAGACCCTCCCTTTCTTTGGGGAGGGCTGCTGCTGCTTCTCTCCAAAGCTGAGGGACGGTGACTTTAAGAGAATCCCTTAGAAGTCTAGAGGTATATTCAAGAAGGGGACACTTAAGTTCATACCCCCACCTGGTATGGGCATCTTCTTCACCAGCAGATTTGGTGACTTGCCACAGAGAAAGGAGAATGGACAAAGATATGTGTGTGCCTTGTGGGCAGTAGGGACACCATTGATGATAGTCACCTTTGCACTGCCTTGTGGACTCCTACCCCAAAGAGCCTCCCCCTGGCAAGCTGGAGGCTGTGGAGTGGACAATCTGGCAGAGTTGGAGGAGAAGCAGAAGAAACAGCCCCATGGCCCACCCCCCAGGAAGTAGGTGCAGGAGTGGGAATGGGAGGCATATGGGATCACAATGTGATGGGAAGGTGAGGAGAGTTTGCAGAAATAATTAAAGTCCCTAACCAATTGGCTTCAAGATAATCAAAATGGAGATTATCTGGGTGGAGTGATCTAACAAGCCATTTCTTTCAAAAAGGGTCTAGAAGTCAGAGAAATAACTGCCCTCCCTTTGGCTTCAAAGATGCAGAATGTCATACCATGGAGAGGGCTATATGGCAGGGAACAGTGAACAGCTTCTAGGAGCTGAGGACACCAGTCAGGACCTGCAGGAATCAAATATTATCCTCAAGCAGTGAATCATGTTCTATCAGTGACCAAGGAACATGGAGCACCAGAGCCTTCAATAACAGCCACCTTGATTTTAGCCTGGAGAGGACCCAGCTAAGTCATGGCCATAGAAACTCCTGACCCATAGAAATCATGAGACAGTTCATGTTGTTGTTTTAAAACAATGAGTTTGTGGTGACTTGTGTAGCAACAGAAGATGAATACAGCTTCTCTTTAGGCTGCTGGAACAATAGAAAAATCCAGTATTCTCCGAGAGAGGGAGAGAAAATACCAGCTTTGAATGTTTGGGATTGAAGTTTCAAAAAGAACACGACTGTGGAATGGAGGTGTAGCTCAGTGGTAAGGGAGAATGCTCAGCATGTTTGAGGCCCTGACTTCAATCCCCAACACCCACCATCCCAAGAAAAACAAAAACAGGACTTCATGTAAAATACCAAAATCAAACAGTCCTGGTAACTGGAAATTCCTAGGAAGTTCTGGAATCTGACCTATGTCAATAAAGCTCCTTCTACCTTCCCAGAAAGGAGGGGATAGTTTCACATAGTACACCTAGGGGAGCAGGGGGATTAACTCATGTCATGTTTATACCCCAAAAGTTATGTTTCCTTGATAGATTGGTTTCACGTGTATCATCTCACTTAAACCTTACTCTAACGCTACAAGATAAAGACAAATATTATCATCCTCACTTTTACAGATACGGAAACAAAGCCCGGAGAATGACTGTACCCCATCATATAACCGGTAGGGAGTGTGGCCAAGATTTGAAGCCAGGTAGTGTGACCCGAGAACAGAGGTCCCTGAGAGCCACTACCGCAGGCTGGCTGGGTATTCATCTTGAATGCTTTCAGCAGCCTGGTCAGTCCAGCAGCAGGCAGCAGAGACATGGTGAGATGACCGGGGAGGCAGGAGGCAGGAGGCAGGAGGATGGTAGTTCACAAGCAGAGTCCCTGAGGTGCTGTGGGAAGGAAGGCAGGAGTGCCCCGCCAGAAAGGTGAGCTCCTGTAGCCAGCGCCTTGACTGAGCAGGTGGGATGTGCCACATCTGACAGGCACACTCACTGCTGCCCCATGAGGAGGTCCCATATTTTCCCCAGGGAGGTTCAGGAGCATTGGCCTGCTTATCATTTTTTTTTCTTGTTTTCTAAATAAAGGCGTCTGGGGAGAAGGTGAGTATACCCTGTCACTGAGCGGTCCAAGTAGGAGCTGGATATCCATTTAGCAACACTGAAAAGGCTTGTTGGTTAGTGCTTGGACTGGGGGCCTCCAAGGTATAAAATGAGCTTGTATTTGTTTTTGAATTTTTGTGCATATAAAAAATGATAACACATACACACAAAGCTAAAAATTTCAAACAGAACAAAAATGTAGGCAGGTGGGTCTCGCTCCCTTCCTCCCCAACCCCCAGATATCCATGACTCCCATTTCTTTCCCATGACTGCAATCTCTGTGTATTCTCCCAGAGATAATCTATGCTTATTTGAAGCATATATATAAAGGGATACGTGAACATGTACACAAATCATTTTAGTTCAAATATATTCAACTATCAAGCTTGGTTTCTTGGTAAAAGTTTGTTTTGAAAAAGTTCAGTTTTGTTCTTGGCAAAGCTAGAAAAAATAGGACTTTCTTCTCCACAAATCCTTATTAAATATTTATTTTACTGCCTGTGATAGTTAGAATCAGATCAGCTGTGAATGACTGACAAATTCAGAATAATAGCAGCTTAAACAAGACAGATTATCTTCTTTCACATATGGAGTCCAGAGATTGGTGATCCATAGCTGATATGGCAGCTTGCCTGGGGAGGCCCACAGGTCACAGACTCAGGCATCCTTGGTCCTCTTGAGAATGTGTCCCTCAGGCCCAGAGCCCAAGATGGAACATCAGGATTCCAGAAGCAGGCAGAGGAGATACACACACACACACACACACACACACACACAAACACACACACAAACACATACACACACATATGGAGAGAGAGAAAATTAGCTGTTCCTCGAGTAAGGTTCCAGGAAACTAGTACCTGACACTTTTGCATGTGTCCCTTTGACCAGAACTGAATCACATGTTAACATCTAGCTGCAAGGGATGCTGGGAATGTGATCTGTGTCCTGGATGGTCCTGTATATCCAGCTGCAAGTTCTATTACTCCAAGAAAGGGAGTGAGGAGATGTTGGAACATAATTAGCAGTCCCTGCTATATCCACACTACCTAGTTGGTTCAGATTAGAGACACATTCCTTTATTTATTCAGCCAGTTGTTACCGAATATGTGGAGTTGAATTGAAGTTCCTATGGGAGATAGGGTGGACTTGTGTGAGGATGCCATGGGACCCAGACCTGCTTCAGAAACTCAGAAGGGGCCAGCTGAAACCACGTCCTCTAGTGAACTGTATCTTCATGCCAGATTCCTCTCACACCTATGTTAGAAGGTCCACTCTGGGCCTCAGTTTCTCCATCTGTGCAATGCAATAGGGGATATAAGATTGACTCACATGATATTCAGTCTTTCCATCTCAAAAGCCCAATGAGTCTGTGATTCTAAATGAATCACACTCAAGGGACCACACATTCACCAGGAGGATTTAGAGTCAGAGGTGAGAGATCAAAGAGAACTGAATGTTGCTTGGGTCTGTACTTCCTTGTGGTGAACGTCGTCCCTAAAAGGCCCTATGAAACCTCGGGTACTATCCTGCTGGGGCAGTGAGCTGGAGCACATGAACACTGGAACCCACCAAAAGGCTGGGAGATGGGATAATGAAATTGCAGAACTCTGACCACAGTGAGGTACATGTCATTGTAAATCACCTCCAAGAAAGTGTCAGGCTGCCAGCAGCAACAGACTGATTATCAACAGTAGTTTTTAAGGCCAACTATTTAAAAAATGATACTTGGGAGTCCATGAGGAGCAATCTTTGGGGACAGGGGAGTGTGGCTTCCACAAAGAGATGCCACCTGATCCATGAGGCTCTTTTGAGGAAGAATGATATCTGGAAAAACCAAAGAATGTTCTCGTTCAGCCTTCAGATGGCTTTGAGAACATTTCTCAGGAAATCTACTAAAACACTGAGCTTTGCAAGAAGTCACAGAACATTTCCTCCTGACGAACAAACCGGCTGAAGGAAAGGAAAACCAGATGCAGAGTTAAACAGACACTTCTCTGAATGGAACATAGTAACATTATCTAATTCTCTAGGGACTGTGATTAACTGATTTTAGTAGATATTTGAGTTACTGGGGGACAGTTCCTTGTGAGGAAGAAGTTAAGCCAGTTGCAGTTAAAGCAGACTACTTGGAGGTTTGAAATGACAGGTGAGCTTCAGTGAAGGGAAAAAACCTAGCCATGATTTGGAGGCATGGAAGATACAACTCAGGAGCCATATGGAGATTAAGACTGCTCAGGGACTGCTCAGAAGCTGAACCTGTGCTTAACCCAAGTTTTTTTTTTTTTTAAATATTTTTTAGTTGTCATCAGACCTTTATTTTATTTTTATTTATATGCGGTGCTGAGAATTGCACCCAGTGCCTCACACATGCTAGGCAAGTGCTCTACCACTGAGCCACAACACCAGCCCAAACAAACAAAAGTATTTTTTTAAATGAGGAATATGCTTGTGTAATGATTGGCCAACCACAGCCCTGGGCATGTGGACATGGTCAGACCAGCGCCGCTGTCCATGGTCCTGAAAGCGACTTCAGTCCCAGGTCCCCCACAGGTATTTCTCCTTTTGCCAAGACACTAGGGTTTCTATCCAACTTCTCTGACAATTCTGAACCTGGCGAGGGTTTTAATTTTCTATCTTGATGAAAAATGTGTGGTTTATACACTGGCACAGAACAAATAGAATTGGGATTTATGTCTCACAACTTACATGGTTGGTTTGGGTTTTTTCCATATGTCTTTGTCTTTGTCTTTTTCCACAGTCTTATCGCATTTCTGACAGTTACAATTTCTTTTTTCTTTCTGGGAAGTTGGAAGGGGCAGAGAAAATGTTTTCCCCCTTTCTCCACTAAGTCTTTCTTGGGAGTATTCATGTACAATATGTGCCCTATGCATGTGGATTTCTTGCTGAGAGAATATTTGCATATATGTGCATAGGTGTGGTGTCATGTGTTTGTGTGTGATATGCTGTGTGTACATGTTTATGTTAAATGCAGTCTTCTGTATTTGGATATGTGTTTGCAGTGCAATCGTGGTAGTGAGTGTGTGTGTGTGTGTGTGTGTGTACCTACAATAAAAATGAGCCAATTAGATGTTATTCCAATTCGGATGTCATTAATAACAGAATCTTTCTCCTTACAATGTCATGAACTGATATGTGTTGGGTCTGCCAGCAGTTGGGAAGGGTCAAATTGTTCTCCATGCAAACTCCATGTGTTTTCAATTAATTTCACATCTGTGTTTGCAAGTGTGATGCTTTAATTATATAGGTGAATAAAATGTCTCACTCCCAATTATTAATCAAGGTACATTCCTTCACTCTATGCTGCAGAGTCTCCATCAGGAAGTGCTGTTAAACATGACATCAATCCCAATAGTTTGACTAATTCCTTTTTCATTATAAGAGCAGATTTACAACTTTGGAGTCAGGGTGTTGGCTTTTTTTTTTCTTCACTAGAAAATTCATCTGTATCCCAGAATCAGCTTGTAGCTCAATGTAAATTCAGTGTAGAATTTAGTCAGTTATTAAGTGGATTTAAGTGGCTGAACCCTGGTGTAATCTGACCAGCAATGCATGAAGGAAAGAGTTGGAGGTGTAAAAAATGTCAAATAGCTTTCTCAGATGCATTAAACTATTAATAAAGATAAAACGATCTTTATGTTTGGGGTCTAGAACATCTCTTTTATGATAGCAAGAAGCCACTTTGATTCACGACTCGTTGGTTTCAAGGTCTGGTGTCATTATTCAGAAGGTGTCAGGAAGAAATGGAAACAAGCTTTTCAGCAGAGAGAGAGGTAAAAAAGGAAACTCAGAGTTGAGAACCACTTTGGGCCAGCTGGGTTGAGCAGGGAGATGTGACAGTGGAGAGATGAATGTAGAAGGCAGCAGATGATGGTATGGTGTCCACTCTGTGTGTAATCCTCTATAAGGCATTTCCATTTGATCCTGAAATTTGTTTTGCTGTGGCTCTTCTTGGGTGAGCATGGCTGCCCTGCAGGAAGGAGGAGTCATATGGGGGCATGGTATGCTGGGTACTCTCTCCTCACTCCCTACTACCCTCCACCACAGCTCCTTCTCCTTGCTCTGCTTTGCCCTTTATTCCAGGTTGATCCCTGGGGACCACATCACCCAGAATCCCTGCCCTCTAGCTTCTTATAGGCTGGATCTAGCCAATGGTGGACACTGACTGGCAGGAGATTAGAGGGAGAGAAGAGTAGAGGTCAGATGGCTTGTCTCCTACTCCCTCTTTGCCTACCCCTCCCCAATTCTACCTTCTAGAGTCACATCTTCCTTCAGTTTCCCTTCCAAGTCTCCCAGATTTCCAGATTCTGGCCACAACATTCCCTGTCCTTTGCCCTCATTCCCACGGATGCCACCCCATCCCATATTGTCTCCTGACCTCTGCTTATACCTCTGCTCAGAGACTCAACATTAAACTCTTCTCAGCTACACTCTGTGAAGGGGCTGGCATTTTCTCTGGGAACTCTCACTGATTCATTCAACGGAGGCTTTCCAGTGAAAACCAGACCCTGATCCTTCTGGAGCTGTATGTATAAGTGGAACTCAGGCACAGCCAGCAGGATGAGAAAGAGGGGAGCCAGAAGGAAGAGGTCTTGACAGGATGCATTTGTTACACGGGGAACCCTGGTGCATGGCTGGTCATCGAGGTTTCTCAGGCACGTAATACTCGTACGTCCTCAATTCTTTCAATAGACTTTGACAGGAGAGCATCCTGGCCAGGTTCCACCTAGGCAATTCCTGCCCTCATGGAGTTCACAGTCTAGTGAGGGATGGGAACCAACAGCAAGTTAGATCCTGTGTGTTCAGAGCTATAGTCTGGAAGCTGGGGGTCTGAGGAGTACATAGGAGAAGAGGCACTGGGTGGGATTCCATGGAGAAACAGTTTTCTGGGGGAAGAAACATCCAAGCTGAGAATGCGAAGGATGAGAAAGAGATGTCTGAGAAAGGGAGTTGGGGGAGGGGCACAGGGACAGTGGTGTTTCTAGAAGAGGAAACAGCATGTACAAACCCCCAGAGAACTGGGGCATTTGACAGCTGCCAAGGGTGCAGAGAATTGAAGTGTGGAAACAATGAGGGGCCGCCAGAGAGAATACTGGGAGGAGGCAGTGCCAGGCCCCCAGTCCTCCCCTACCCCTGCCCCAAGCCATACTAAGGCTTCTGTTTTTATCAAGGGCTAGGAGGATCGTTGTAAGAGAGCTCTTGGTCTTCAGCCTACAGAATAGAAAGAGGTGAGAGGTGGACGGCTCCATCAAAGAAAAGGATGAGATGGGTCCGGCAAGGGAATGGGGACAGTGGGCTCACGTGATCTAATCTAAACTCTTCATCTTCCAGATGGGGATACAAAACCCAGAGAGGCTCAGAGTTCACTCAGGTCACACAGAGAGACAAGTAGCCCAGGGTCCAGGCTGCCAGAATCAGGGCGGGAGGGAACAGTCTAAGTCTGTCTAGACGTCACCTCATCTGAGGATGAGGACTCTGAAAGGTGCTTCAGGGGCAGACTCTGAGGCCCTGGCCACTGGCATGTGTCTTTGCAGGGATAGGTTGTCTTTGGTGGAGGGATGCACCCTGACAGAGTCTGGACCGGCACCTGGGTGCACCCTGGGCACCTCTGCCTATCGCCTGGACTCAGCCAGGTGACTGGCGCTTCCCACTGAAATCATGCGAATATTAAGCTAATCAAAGCCTTGCTTAGGAAGGGATGGGGCTGGGAAGGCGGCCCTAACGAGCTGCGTGTCACTCCCTCCACCCCACGTCTTGTGCTGTCCCATTTGTCTGGCTGTAATCTACATTTCAAATGATTACATGGGAAGCTGAAGTGGTAGTGACAAGGATAAACGAAGCTTGTTAAACTAATAGCTGCACTAATGCCCAAATATGTGAACTTCCCGACGCAGGCCGCATCCCAGCCTGGCGGAGCTGTCAGCCAGGCTCCCCCGGGCTCCGCCGCCAGCCGCGGCCACATGATGAATGGCCCTGTCGACCAAACTCATCCGGGGCCCAATTAAACAGGCAGAAATGAACTGGAGCCGTCAGGCAGCCGGGGAGAGGGGAAGCGGCGATGGGGGGAGGCTGAGCCAGACACAGAGAAAGGCTGGTGGGGGGAAGGGGGAGTCAAACCAGATACAGACAGGAAAAGCAGGGAGAGAGGGGTGGAGTGGGCCAGGCACTAGTGGGTGGGAGAGCCAGAGCAGCCAGGGAGAAGAGATCGGGGAGAAGAGATGTCAGGGGGAGAAGGGGAGGAGAGAGACATACACACACAGAGAGAGTGAGACAGAGAGACCAGGAGCGTAAGGGGACAGAAACAGGCAGCCACAGAGCTGTGCAGACACACACAGAGATGGAGACAGTCAGAGACACTCTCAGAGACAAAGAGACAGCACACACACATTGCAGAGAGACAGCAAAAGAGAGGCACCAGGGATGCTGCAGCCCAGCAGGGCAAAGTTGGATGAAGGGAGGGGGTGGAAGGGGGTGGGGGTGGGGTGGGGAAGAAGAAGTGGGGGTGAGAAGAGAAAATGCGTCCCCTGGCAAGACATGGCAGCTCGGCGGCGGCAGGGAAGTCGTTCTGTCAGAAAATGGTCATTTAATGGTTTGCCGAGCCTGCGACAGATATGTCATGTGAGGCGGCTCTGCAGCAGTCCCAGGGCATTTCATTTATTAATTACCAGCTTCCAGCCGGCTCCCTCCTTCCGCTTCATGCTCATCATCAGCTCAGCCCCGTGCTGGAGGCCCTCCACCATCAGGGACCTCGTCCCATTTTCCGGAGGAGGTGGTCCAAGGCCATGGCTAGAGAGAGGCAGGCCCCTGCTCACCTGCCTGTGGGCCAGACTCCCTCCCTGCCCTACCCTGGCTGGGAATGGACCTCTAGGACAAGGGGTGGGGATCCCAGTCCCTCCTCCACCCAAGGCTAAGGGAAGAGGAAGGCTTGGCCAACCTTCTCTTCTTTTCTTCAATACACTTTACACTTTCTAAATCCAGAATATAATCATGTGTTGCTTGTGTATAATTTTGTGCCTTTTGCTTTTATGTAAACTCAATTCTACAGGGTTCTGATCCATTCTCCACCCCCACACCCCCACCCTCAGTAGTTCCTAAGCCTTTAAATGGGCCTGGACTTTCATTTCTTTCTGACCCAGGGAGCTGGTCTCCATTTTTAAGCAGAAATACGATTAATATCACCTCAGGTGACCCTTTGCCCATGAGAAATGCTTCAATGGAATGTTTATTAAAACAAGAATGAATACTCACAGATTTGGCTATGGTGAGCCCCACCCACTGGGCACAGGGAGGAGATGGCACGTACCTGGCCACCTCTCTCCCTCCTTCTCAACCTCCACCCACTTTCCGGCTGTCCTGAAGCTGTCACTGATGAAGGAAAACTGCAAGGGCATCTCTCTGTGCCCAGAGGGTGATTATCCTGGGCCCCCAGTTGGCCCCCTCCACAAGCCCTTCTGGACACATCAAGATCCTTCGAATAAGAGCTCTCACAGAGGAAGTCCCAGAAAGGAAGTGAAATCCCTATTTTAAACAGATGCATGGGCTGGAAATGTAGTTCAGTGGTAGAGCTCTTGCCTAACATGCTCAAGACCCCAGGTTCTATCCCTGGCACCACAAGAATAAAAATGATAAGCAAAATGTCACTTAGAAACACCAGACACCAGGTGAGTTCAGCTGATGCTCTTAGAGGCCCAAGAGAGGTAAGACATTGCTGAGGCCTTTCTGGGGCAGACATGAATCTGGGGGATTGGTCTGAACCTCCCACCTCTACTGCCATTCCCCAGATCTCCAGATGGCTCCACGTGCATAGCACATGCCCATATGCCCAGAGGAACTACTTCTGCTCCAAAACCTCCCTATGTTCCCCAACCCAGTTGATGGCACCTGGCTTAGACTTGGGTCGTATCATACATCTAGTGGGTCGCCACAGGCTGCCAGCAAGCTTTCAGTCCTCTCATCTATTTGACCCCATTGACTCCCCCGTGTAGACATCTATCCTCTCCCTCAGGTTTGCATGCTGCTCTCCTAGCCAGGCTCCCAGGCACCAGCGCAGCACCACAGTCTTCCTCCACGACACAGCGAAGGGCAAAATTTCTCCCTTGCCTGGCTTTCTTCAGGACAGAATTCAGACTCTTTAGTCTTTGAGGTCCTGCCTATTTTTTCCTGCTCCTGTCATTTGGTCAATATTCTGCTTTCACTGAGCTTTTGGTTTCCTGAAAGAGAAGAGTATCTCTGCCTCCTCTCTCTCTGTCTCTCTGTCTCTGTCTCTCTCTCCCCCCACTCCTCCACTCCCCCCCTCACCCACCTCCCTTCTCTCTTACCTAAGGGCCTTTGCACAGGATGACCCTCTAGATAGGATATTCTTCTCTGACCTGTGGGGTGATGTCACAGCAAATTGGGTGCCTGAGGAGTCCAAGACTGGATGAGTGGTGTTGACCAGCTGTGGCAACTGGAGCAGCACCCTTTGGGGATGGGAAGAGCCTCCAGTATAAGATGGCAGTCTTCCTCAGGAACTCTCAGAACCTCTAAGCTCAGCTCTGTGATCCTGCACATCTGCTTCTTAGAAATCACAGCTGGTAAAGGCCCTCTTTGTTGGTTCCCTCTTTGTAGTCAGTCAGTGGAACCAGGGGACAGGAGTTTGGAAAACACTGAATTTTAGTTCATTCCTAACCTCAGCACAAGTCATGGGCTCCAGACTCTTTCGTCCTCAGAGGGATGCTGGTGGGATAGAACTCACCTGTTTCCTGTGGGGACAGCCAGTGCTTGTGGGGACCATCGGTCTCTCCTGCAAAGTGATTTAACTCAGAGAGCTGGTAATACATGAATGGGCCATAGTTTGTGAGACCTACAGAAGACAACACCCCCTCACTGTACAGATGGGCAAACTAAAGGCTAGAGAGAGGAAAGGACTTACTCAAGGTCACAGAGTGAGGCAAAGGCAGGCCCAGAGCAGAGCCCAGGTCTCCTGCCTACTAGGGCTCCTCCTACAACAGAACAGAATTGCTGTTCCTTTGTGGTGTCAACCCCCCCGCCCCAGAAAAGCAACTAGACCCCTTTTGAGTACAGAACTCATCTTGCCATTCTGAAATTCTTAATCATGCCTATCTTCAAAAGCTCATTTATATATATGTTTGTTTATGTTGTTATTCTCTCCTTAAATAACCTGGTCTCCCAGGATTCTAGGATGAACAATCTCATTTGTAAGCACTCTCCCATGGATCATTTTCTCTACAGTGGATAGCCTGAGCAAAGGACCATATTAGCCCTTGGGTTATTTTTATCCGCTTCCATTGGGGATCTGCTCTCCTTTGCTGTGTGTGATCTGCTGGGGCTACCAGTCAGTCTCAGAATGAGCCTGACCAACAATAGTACCTCTTCTCTCTGGCAATAGTGATTGGTCCAAGAAGTGGACATGTGCCCCATCAGGACAAATTAGAGCATTTCCTTGGGACTTGTATATACAGAAAGTCCTTTTTCTGTAAGGCTACAGCTTTCAACAGCTCTTTTCTTTACCTGAATCTAGGATGCTCCACAGCAATGGGAAATAATGAGGCCAATATACAAATGGAAACAAGCCCAAGAAATGGAGAGGGAAAGAGAGGATCCTGAGGATAGATTTAAGCCCTGGATTCAGTCATGCCTAAAGCCAGTGCCTTACCCTGGAGGTACCTGATCCCATAGGTCAATTAATTCTCTTTGTTTTTACTATAGATTGCATTGCAATTCTTACCCTTGCACCTGGAAGAGTACCAAAACTAATATAAATTCCTTTCTTGGGTCAGCTTGTTTTACACAATAGTTGGTACTCACATAGCCCTCTGCTTTGAGACTCTTTGGGTACAGTGTTCGTGCATATATTCTCTCATTGATGTGGAAGAAGTCCCCAAATTTAGGACCCCATGTCCCCTCCTGCATCTCCTTTACTGTCTCCTTGAAGCTTTGGGACAGAGTAAAGCTGGCCACTAGAACCTCTATCTGAGCTCAAGGGTGGCAAGAGACAAATCTTTTGGGTTATGTACAAGGCTGTCTCAGGAGAATAAGGCTGTCTCCCAAGCACTCTGATCACACCCTGCTCCTGTTCCATAACCTTCAGTGACTCCCTCCTCCCAATGGGACAAAGTGCAGTGTCCTTAGCCTGGCACTCAAGCTTCTCCACAGTCTGCTCTAGCTAGATTCCTCAGCCTTTCTCTCCTGCCTCTGAGTCTTCATTTGTGTTATTCTTCCTCTCCCCTCTAGAATACCCATCCGTGAAAGTCCTCCCTGTCCTTCGAGGCCCAACCCAAGCATCACCTCTAATAAGTAGCCTTCCCCATCCCCCTAGTAATAATGCAGTTTCCTAGGACCACCTCCTGCATGTTATTTGCCCCTCTTTTGTTGCCCCCTCATATAGTCTGTCTTGTGTTAAATGTATAGTTTCTTCTGTCTGACTTTAGTCTCTCCCAACCCCTTCCCACCCAACACTGGACAGCTCTGAATCCATTCTTTAGGTCTCAAGTCAACTTTGAGAAGCCTTCCTTGGCTGCCCTGCCAAGACACAGTGTGTTCCCCTCAATTTCTTATGCTCACAGCACTCTAAATTCCACTTCAACAGTGCTTATCACATTTTATGATAAAATATTTATTACCATAAATATTTGATTAATGCTTGTTTCCCTCTAACAGAACATAGGCTCCCTGAGGGCTGAGACTTTTTGTAGCTAGAATAGTACCTGGAATATCAGTCAATATTAGTAGAATTGGTATTGGGAGAATCAATTACCAAATAGGTATATGAATGAGAATGAGTGAGTGAATGATTAAATGTCTCCCCCAGCTCCTTACTAACTGGGAGCTTGCTGGGGCAAAGGACTATGTAAGTGATTTTTATACTCCTCAGTGTTCCCAGAATATCATCACAGTAAGTGGCCAGCGAACATGAGTTTAACCATCAGCAGGTGTATAGTTTCTGGGAGTTCCAGGCCTCTACCCACAGCTGAAGCAGGAGCCAGGAACCTACAGCTTCAATCTAAGCTGGGCCAAGGATCAAAATATTTTCTAATCCAGGCACACTAGGGCTGCAGAAATGAATGAAACAAGCCCCCTGCCCTTGGGGAGCACATAGCGTTCTTTTCCTGAGTGAGTTGTTCTGACCCATCACCTCTCCAATGGGCTATGACATCGTTCTCCAGTTTTATTGCTACAAGATGGGCTTACTCAAGTCCTCGGTAAACAAACAGCATTACACAAGCACCATGCACACACATGCAAATCTAGAGTGGACAATAACCCCAGGCATGTTGGAGTGTTTGATGGAATGACTGCAGGAAAGCAAGCCAGGAGCCAGCCTTAAAAAACAATATTTATTTATTACAATTGGCAGAGGAATGGAGAAAATTGCCGCTTAGATAGGATTTTACATTTTGCAAAGCATTTTGTAATCAGCACAATTTCTCCCAACAATTCTTGAGAGAAAGTTGTTTTTGTCGTTCCCATTTGCAGGCGAGAAGAAGGTAGTAGGGGAAAGGAAAGTGCTATGCTTTTAATTATGAAGAGCATAAACTAAAAGGAGAATTTTGGCTTAATTGAATGCAAACTTTTTTTAAAAATGTCTGCTCTGTGTTGGGTACTAGGGATCTGTTTATACACAAGATCTACATAAGATTATAGGCTTTGGCTCACTGTTGATTTCTCTGAGGGTATATTTCCTTTGTCTCACTCAGAGAAGAAAACAACAAATTCCTTTACAATATCACTTGGCTTGGCCATCTCTCCTTTGAAACTTCATGCAAGTTGTCAGGACAGGTGAAGTGATGCTCCTATAACAAATAATCTCCAAGTTTCAGTGCCTTCAAACAATAAAGTTTTTTTTCTACCTCAAGCCATATATCCATTGTGGGTCAGCAGTGGGCACTTTGCTAATTTGTAGATACTCAAGCCATATGTCAATTGTGGGTCAGCAGAGGGCACTTTGCTAACTGTAGATACTCAAAGATCCAGGTAGATGGAGTTGCTTTCACTTCAAGTATTGTTGATCAATATACTATAGGAAAAAGAAATTCTGGGAACTTTTTAGTAGTTCAATGCCCTGGTATAGAAGTAACACATATCATTTCAGAGCTCATTTCTTGGCCAAAACCAATCTCAAAGTCTCACCCAGACATAAGAAGTACAATGCTTCTGCCCAGAAAGTGAATAAACTTGGAAATACTTGGCAAATAGCATGAATAACTAGTACATAAGTTAAATTTCATCCCATTCAAGAAAACTGAAATCCAAATGTTTTTAGCTGTTCTTTAAGTCCAGAAAACACCAATTCTGTGAATAAATGGATTTTTGCAACCTATTAGTATAATTTTTTAGGAAGATGAAAGAGGAAAGAAAGTAAGGAGAAAAAGAAAGAAAGAAAGATGACATGAGGTCTTTGTAAAGACTGACTTTTACAAAAATTGTGATACATTAAAGATGAAAAGCCAAGCTAATGCAATACGACAAGAAAAATAAATTAAAAACATACAGATTGCAAAGAAACAAGTAAAATTTTCTCTATTTGTAACTGACATGGCTATGTACATAGGAGAGCCTAAAGAATTTACAAAAATATAATAAAACAAATCTACCAGAACTAATAAATGAGTTTAGACTATTACATTATACAAAATCAGTATGAAAGTCAATTGAATTTCTATACCTTAGGAGTGAATAATTAGAAAATTGCTAAAAATAAATATCATGGCCTAGGGTTGTGACTTAGTGGTAGAGCACTTGCCTGGCACATGTGAGGCACTGGGTTTGATCCTCAGCACCACATAAAAATAAATAAATAATATAAAGGTATTATGTCTAACTACAACCAAAAAATAAAAAATAAAATTTATAATAACACTTAGAAATATCAAATGCTTAAGTATAAACTCAATAAAAGATGTATAAGTCTTCTACACTGAAATTATAAAATAATGTTGAAAAGAATTTTAAAAACCTAACTATATTAAGTAAATTAAAAATTGAAGGGCTGAGGCTGTAGCTCAGTGGTAGAGCACTTGCCTAGCATGTGTGAGGCCCTGGGTTCGATCCTCAGCACCACATGTAAATAATAAATGAATGAAATAAAGATCCATCAACACCTAAAAATATTTTTTAAAAAATTGAATTAAAAGGTCATGTTATCAGACAACAAATATTATTAAAATGTCAATTTTCCTTGAATTACCTAAAGATCCAATGTAGCCAGGTGCAGTGGTGCACACCTGTAATCCTAGGTGGCTCGGGAGGCTGAGGAAGGAGCACTGCAAGTTCAAAGCCAGCCTCAGCAACTTAGGGAGGCCCTAAGCTACTTAGTGAATCCTGTCTCAAAATAAATATTAAAAGGGTTGGGGATATGGCTCAGTGTTTAAGCACCTCTGGGTTCAATTCCTGGTACCAAAGAGGAAAAAAATGCAATTTCAGTCAAAAAGTTTTGGAAATTTAGTTGGGAAGGTTAAAGACCAATAATAAACAAAAGAATCTTGAAAATGAATTTTTAAAATGAGACTTACCCTAACCAATTTAAAAACTCACAATAAAGCTATAACAATCAAAACAGTGTGATTTTAGTGAAAGGATGCATGAATAAATCAATGGAACAGAATAGAGAATCTAGCCATAGGCTCACATATACATTCTCACTTCCTTTTTTTAAAAAATTTTTTGTTGTTGATGAATCTTTATTTATTTATTTATTTATTTATTAGTTATATGTGGTGCTGAGGATCGAACCCAGTGCCTTACGCATGCTAGGCAAGTGCTCTACCACTGAGCTATAGCCCCAGCCCCTCTCACTTCCTTTTTGACAAGGAAGCCTAAGCCCTTAAATGAAGAAAGGCAAATGTCCAACAAAGGTGCTGGCGTGGTGGATATCCATAAGAAAAACAAAGAACCTGGGCCCCAACTCACACCATACACAAAAATCAATTCAAGATGGATTGCATATCTAAAAGTAAAAGTGAAAACAATAATGTTTTTAAAATTTTTTTAGTTGTAGATGGACACATGCCTTTTTTTGTTTATTTATTTTTATGTGGTGCTGAGGATCGAACCCAGGGCCTCACGCATGCTAGGCAAGCGCTCTACCTCTGAGCCACAACCCCAGCCCAAAAACAATAATGTTAATAAAAGAAACTGTAAAATATCTTTGTGACCTTGAAGTAAGCAAATATCTCTTAGAAAAGACATAGCATAAATCAGAAGGAAAAAAATGAGAAAATGAACATTCATTAAAGTGGAAAATGGAAACCAAAACAACGAGAGGTCACTACATAGCATCTGGAATAGCTAAAATGATAAAAGCTGACAACACCAGATGTTGAAAATGATGTAACTCACATGCATTGTAGTTTGCAGTGTGATATGGTACAACCACTTTTGAAAACTGTATAACAATTTCTTGAAAAGCTAAACATATATCTACCCAATGAGCCAGCAACTTCTCTTCTAGATATTCATCTGAGAAAAATTAAAGCATATGTCCTTAAAAAGGCTGGTACAACAATTGTCACAGAAATTTTATCCACAATTGTTTAAAAAATGGAAAATAATTCATTCTTCTATGAACAGAAGAATGAATAAGCAAACTGTGGTATAGTCACCCAATAGAACATTGCTCAACAATACAAAGGAACAGGCTACAGATACACATGACAACATGGATGAGTCTCAAAAATATTATGGCAAATGCAATAAGCCAGACACAAAAGTATATAGTAAATGATTGCACTTATTCTAAAGTTGGCAAAACTGACCTACATTAAAAGAACACAGATTAGTGATTGCTTTGAGTGTCAGAGGAAACTACCTAGAAAAGTTCTGTCTTAATATGCATTCATAAAGTTGATAGAATGTACGCTTAAGAACTGACACTTCTCTGTATACAGTTATGGCTCATGGATCAACCCCTATCTGCAAGGAATGCTAGGCAATAATGTCCTCCAGATGCACCCAATAAAATTATCACTAAGTAAAACGGGAGTGTGGATAATGGGCAGGCAGCTGCATACATACTCAACAATGCCAGGTCTTATTCTTGGAGCACCATACATTAGCTCGTTTAATCCTCATAGTGACCAATAGTACACCATTTTGCAGATGATGGACTTCTGCTATGAAGAGTATTGAAATGTAGTGCTATGGCATTGGTAGACTGGTTGAAGGGACCAGAGGTATTTAGTCCAAAGACTATAAGTATGACAAGATCCAAAAGTTAATTACAAATTCCTGAAGCTCACATCAAATTTCCCTCGGGGTGGCTGCACATGGTGGAGCTAAGGTCAAGGGAAAGAAGATATGTGGTTTCAGGGTCTAGTTCTACCCCTTTCTCAGAGGCCCCCCAAGAACCCCATGAAGAAGACAGGACAGATCGAAATCCCATTCACAGACAAGAAGACTGAAGTCAGGAGAGGTCACATGACTTGTCACACACTCAGTGATGGAGCCAGGATGAGAGCCTTCATGCTTCTTCCTGTTCATTCAGCCTGTCCCCATTTGAATGGCGTGTGGGAGGTCATATGGCTCAGTAGGTAAGTATGGAGACTGGAGTCACACACACCTGGGTTTTGTCTCCACCACTAACAAGCTGGGGGACTTTGGGCTAAAGTCTTTTTTTTAATGTAGGCTTTTTAAAAAAAATTTAACTTTTATTTTATTTTTAAAATTTTTATATGTGGTGCTGAGGATCAAACCCAGGGCCTCATTCGTGCTAGGCAAGTGCTCTACCACTGAGCCATAACCCTAGCCCTTAAAGTCCTTCTGGAGATTTAGTTTTCCCATCCATAAAATGGGAATGATAAAATACTGGTAGCTATCTCTCAAGATTGATTTGAGGACTAGTTGAAATAAGGTATGTTAAACAACGGAGCATCTGGCACATAGTAAGTGCTCAGGAAATACTGGTTGTTGTTGTTTGCCCTAGAGATACAGTTGGTGGCATGGAACCAGTACCATGACCTTGACACAGCCTAATGTTTACCTTCTACAAGATGGAAAATATCTGGATCTTGTGCAATGTTTGCCATGCCAAGGAGGGCTAAAGGTCTAATTAAAATTGCTACTCTGTTTTTATTATCAAATGTCAGGGTTTTTTTTTTTCCCTCCCACAGAGCAAAGATTTTTCTTATCAAAAATCTATTCACTAAAATGCTAATGATCGTCAGTGATTAGAAACTGCTGCTCAAATTTTGAAAGTTCCCAGTGGGCCTCTCAGACATGGCTTGTAACTTGTCAGTTGAAGAAATGTTCTCAACAAATCAAACTTTGCTGTATATGTTTAAAAAAAAAAAAAAAAAGATTTCATTTCCTTAACGCTTCACTGTGCGGGTCCAGGAGGGACTTCTGAGTTAAGTGACAGAGACCACATTATTAGTTGTGGAGTCAGATCTAATAGAAGTCTCCCAAGGCAAGTTATTCTCAGATAGGCCCCCAAAACTGCTCACAAAAGTCTGTCAAGCTTATCTTAATTTCAATGAACATTTAGTTTGCCAAAAAGAGGTACCATGAGCAATTTGCTTTTATTATCTTCTTTTTGTCCTTCCTCTCCTTTTCTTCTTCTTCAGGAGGAAACACCTATAAGACTGTGTCCCCCAATATGCAGTCAGAAAACCCAAGATCATCAGCTTCCCTCCACAGCCAGACCTTGGTACTTCGAGCCACTTGGGTCAGGTTCCCACAGCCCCAACAGAACCAGATGGGCCGACGCTTGGTAGGTCAGTTCATCTGGGCTGCCTGCCACACATGGACATGGTTGGAAGTTAGAAATCTTACCTTTACAGTATCTAACACACTGCTTGCTTGTTCTCTCTAGGTTTTGAGTAACTCCCAGGATATACATGCCTGGACTTGGCAGGACAGCCACTTTGGACACAATTGAAGATTTGATGTCTCTTTCCCTAGCAACAATGGGCCAGCCAAGCTGGAGGGCATAAAATCAGAGGGACAGGGTGCCGAGCAGCGTTTAGAACACAGACTCTGAAATCAGGCAGGCTGGGGTTTAGTCTCAGTTCTACTACCTTCATCATTCATTCAAGAAATACTATTGAGCAGCTATTATGTGCCTGGAACTGTGCTGGGAGCTGGTGAAGAAGATCTGAACAAAACAGATTTGTCCTTGTTCTCCTGAAACTCATAGTCTAGTGGAAGTGGCAATAATCAATTAAGCAAATAAATAGATGACATAATTATATACACAGGCTAATGTTTCAGAGGAAATAAACAGTGCTATGAGCAATAGATCCTGAAGTGTGGTGCCTGGACCAATAGCATCAATGTCATCTGGGAACATGTAAGAAAGGTGACTTCTCAGGCCCCACTCCCGACTTACTGGATCAGAAACTCTGGAGTGGGGCCCAACAGCCTGCATTGTCACAAACCCTCAGGTGGCTGGGGATCAGCCCATGGGCTGTTGCTGGCTGGGTGGTGGGGAGCTGCCTCCCAGGCTGGCCGATGGAAGTGGTGCCCAGTGAGGCTGCAGGAATGAGGAGCATCTGAGAGAGGGGCTGGAGGACAAGTGGTCCTAGCTGTGTGGATCTGGGCCTGTTTCTGAGCTGTGAATTGGGGGTAATCATAGTCCTTCCATCACACCTTTATGATGAGGACTCAATGATTAAATGGCTCAGCACTGACTTTGCCAAAAGATATGCTCTCTGTTAATAATTATTCTGATCATTTAAAGCATAATACCACCACATCCCACGTCTTAAGTCCCCCAGACTAAGACAGTGGCAAGAATGCTTTTGGGGACACCTCATAATAGCCTGAGGCTCAGGCCCCCAGGGGTCTGTACTGTGGTGCTGATGGAGTCTCATTCCAGAGGATGGCTCAGACTTCCATCAACCTCCCATGATTTTTTTTTCTATTTGCCAAGAACCCCAAAGTACCAGAGCTTTTGTACATTAGTGTGAAGCACAAATCCTGATACTCCACCCTAACAAGATGACATGGGACACTTTTATCTTCAGCAAGAAGGCTTGGTTAAAAATCAGAGAAGTCTCAGGCAGCTGGCCAGTCAGAAGCCACACCACGAGTCTTGTCCAAGAGCCTACCAGGTGCACAGTGGCTGACCTCAGGGGGCTTGTGACCTGGTTGGGGGATATAAGACACAAAGCAACTACTTAAAACACAAAGTAGAAAATGCTATGAGGGAGATGTCGGGCATTCAGGGGACAGGGAGATTGATTCCTGCTGGGGGCCTGGGGATACCTGCCTGGATAGACCTTCCCTTGGGGACATCCATCATTTCTTACAGGAGCTTCCAAGTCTAAAGAGCTTATTATTCCCTCCCGTACCACATTGCTCTTGGGACTGTAAATCAAAAATTCCAGTTCATAGAAATCCTCAATTCTTGAGCAGAAGCGAGAGAGACTCCGAGTGGGTTTAACTTCCCTGCTAATCCTTTCTTTGCAAGGGAAAGGAGCTATTTGAGAACTGCCTCCACTGTTTCAGAACCAGGAGTTCCTTAGGAAATATCAATCCCAATTCTCCCGCTGTGAAGATGAGCCAGAGGATGGAGGGATGCTACTGAGGCTTTATGTCAGCAGGCAGGAGCAGTGCTGGGACTGGAATCCTGGCCCTGTGGCCTCCAGTGGGGGAAGAGCTGGGGAAGTGGGACATTTGCCTGTGAACACCGGTCTGGACTTGCAATCAGGGGTTCTGGGACCCCTGTTCTGGGCCTTTTTGCTCTCCTATATTATTATTGATTTTTAGTCCCAGCATCCATAGAGCCTAAACCCACCCACCAAGAACTGTTTCCTGTCCCAGGGGAGCCAGACAAAAGCCCAGAAGCTGAGGCAGAGACCAAGTCTCTTCCAGTTACCTGGCATCAATTCCTCATCCCTTGCCCTGGACTTTAGCCCCTGAGGGTCTGGGACACTTTGGCAGGAATGCTACAATTTCCATTTTAACCCACTGCCATGTCTGCTCCCTCCAGACCCAGGCTTATCTGACTCATGCTTCTGCCAGGTGTCCCTCACCCACGGTTCCTCCTGATTTCCCAGATCCTTAGCTCTTGCCTGGCTATACTAGCCCCACAAGCGATGTCCTGGCTTCCACCCTCCTGAGGCTACACAGGAGGGTAGAGAATCATAAAATGACACATAGCATCAAGAAAAACTACCACAGTGGGCATTGCTTTAAAAGTCAGGTAAATTAATAAAGCTAGAAAAGAAAAACAAAGTTGCGAGTTTGACTAATGAAAATGATACTACTTAGAATCAATGAAGTGAGCTAAGGTTAATTGATCGTCCAGGTAACAGCAATTATTTGCATCATTATCATGTGTCAGGATAGCTTTGCTATGAGTTTAATCTGATGATGCCACTGAGCTCTGGTAAAGTACCCTGGGCCTTCAGATTTACCATGTTGTTTTGTTGTCTACTCACTATTTTCAGTGGGAAGAGGATATATTAGTGTAAAACCATTTTGCACAATCAGGTTTCATGGCAGTTGTGTTCATAGAATTGTTATGTTAAAAGATAGCAGAGGCTGGAGTTGTGGCTCAGAGGTAGAGCACTTACCTAGCATTTGTGAGGCACTGAGTTCAATTCTCAGCACCACATATAAATAAATAAATGAATAAAATAAAGGTCCATCAACATCTGAAAAAATATTAAAGCAAACAAACAAAAAAAGATAGCAGAGGCCATCTAAGTCAACTCAAGCCCAAAGAAAGAATCTCACTCTCATTTCTTACCTCCTTGGGAGTGGCTGCCTGGCCCTTTATGTATTTATTTTTTTCTGATGCTGGGGATTGAACCCAGGGCCTCCTGCATGCTAGCCAAGCCAGCCCATTCTTGAGGTTTTCTGGTGACAAGGAGCTCGTGTGTTTGATCTTTCAGTAGCCCCAAACTAACTGAAGGGTAGTTCTCTTAGGTGGAGTCAAAATTGCCTCTGCTTATACATGGAGCCTGGTTCTGTTGATGTAGAAGTTAGTGAAAAGTCTCCCTGTCACTGTCTTCCCATAATGATCTCTCCAGTATTTTAAGATACTGAGATTGCTCGACCGCAAGATGTAGGGTGGTAGAGTGATTAAGAACCCAACTAGCCGAGCATGGTGGCACATGCCTGTAACCCCAGCATCTCAAGAGGCTGAGGCAGGAAGATCACCAGTTCAAAGCCAGCCTCAACAATTTAGCAAGGCCCTGAGCAACTTAGTGAGATCCTGTCTCAAAATAAAAAAATAAAACAGGATGGGAATGTGGCTCAGTGGTTAAGGACCCCTGGGTTCAATCCCTGCTACCAAAAAAAAAAATACCACTACTTTGGTTGAAATCCAAGTTCTACCACATATTAGCTATTGGGATATTGAGAGAGTTATATCATCTCTCTATGCCTTAGTTACCTTAACTGTAAAATGGTGATGATTGTATCCATCATGCAGAGTTCTCAAGAGGATTAATGAGCCAGTACACCTAAGTGCCTAGAACATTATAGCTTTATACATGTTAGCTACCATTATTTTCTTTTCTTTGCTTTTTTTTCTCAAAAGTTGCATTTTAATACATGTTATCAAACATAACAGAAAAAAACAAATTTTCAGAAGCTGTACACACTGTTCACTGAAAAAGTTTGTTGAGGCAAATAGAAAAAATTGTTACAATCATAATTTTTCTAACTTTGCACAAA